>CM066582.1:1597500-2010000 GCA_033816785.1 Picus viridis
GAAAGGAAAGGAAAGGAAAGGAAAGGAAAGGAAAGGAAAGGAAAGGAAAGGAAAGGGAAGGAAAGGAAAGGAAAGGAAAGGAAAGGAAAGGAAAGGAAAGGAAGGGAAAGGAAAGGAAAGGAAAGGAAAGGAAAGGAAAGGAAAGGAAAGGAAAGGAAAGGAAAGGAAAGGAAAAGGAAAGGAAAGGAAAGGAAAGGAAGGAAAGGAAAGGAAAGGAAAGGAAAGGAAAGGAAAGGAAAGGAAAGGAAAGGAAAGGAAAGGAAAGGAAAGGAAAGGAAAGGAAAGGAAAGGAAAGGAAAGGAAAGGAAAGGAAAGGAAAGGAAAGGAAAGGAAAGGAAAGGAAAGGAAAGGAAAGAGGCTGGTGGCCGGGCCGGCCGGGGCCGGGCCGAGGCCGGCCGGGCCGGGGGAGGCCGAGGCCGGGCCGAGGCCGAGGCCGGGCCGAGCTGGAGGCCGGCTCAGGCCGGGCCGAGAGGCCGAGGCCGGGAGGCCGGGCCAGGCCGGCTCAGCCGGGGCCGAGGCCGGAGGCCGAGGCCGAGGCCGGAGGGCCGGGCCGGGGCCGGCGGAGCCGGCCGGCCGGGGGCCGGGGGCCGAGAGGGCCGGGCCCGGGCCGGGCTCAGGGTGAGAGGCCGGGCCGAGGGCCGAGGGCCGGCCGGAGGCCGGGCCGGGAGGTCGAGGCCGGGCCGGGAGGCCGGGGCCGGGCGGCCGAGGCCGAGGCCGGGGCCGAGGCGTGAGCCGGGCCGAGGGCCGAGGCCGTCGTCGCCGGGGCCGGAGGCCGCCGGGAGCCGAGGCCGAGGCCGCCGAGCTCGAGGCCGTCGGCCGGGGCGAGGCCGAGCCGCCGGGGCCGGGCCGAGGCCGAGGCCGGCCGAGCCGGAGGCCGGGGCCGGCAGAACGTCGAGAAGACGCACTGAATGAGCGAGGCCGAGGCTGGAGGCCGAGGCCGAGGCCGGCGCTGTTGGCGTTGAGTCACGGCGCTGAGCTGGCGCTACGCTTAGCGCTGGCGCTGAGCGCTACTGTTGTCGAGGCCAGAAATGAATGAAGCGTAATTGAATGTCTGAATGCAAATAATGCAATGTGCATTTAGCTCAATAATGAATGTAATGGTCACTGCATGAATGTCCGTAACGAATAATTAAATGGTCTGAATGCAATATCCAATGGTTTTAATGCAATTAATGAAGTAATAATGCAACGTATTCAACAACGTAATAACAATAACGGCAATGCAACGTGAATGCAATAATGCAATAACAACAAATGAATGCAATTTAATTGCACCAAACGTAACGTAACGAATGTGAATGAACGAAATGAATGCAACGAATGCAATGGGTCGTGAATGTTATGGCAATAGCGCACAAGGCACACAATACAAGGCTGGCAAGTGTCGCTATGATAATACAAGTACATGAGGGCGAGGCGGCTCAAGGCAAGGCAAGGGAAGGCAAGGGAAGGGAAGGCAAGGGAAGGGAAGGCAAGGGAAGGGAAGGCAAGGCAAGGGAAGGGAAGGCAAGGCAAGGCAAGGAAGGCAAGGGAAGGGAAGGCAAGGGAAGGGAAGGGAAGGGGAAGGCAAGGCAAGGCAAGGCAAGGCAAGGCAAGGAAGGCAAGGCAAGGCAAGGGGAAGGCAAAAGGAAGGCAAGGGAAGGGAAGGCAAGGGAAGGGAAGGCAAAGGAAGGGAAGGCAAGGCAAGGGAAGGGAAGGCAAGGCAAGGCAAGGGAAGGCAAGGGAAGGGAAGGGAAGGCAAGGCAAGGGAAGGCAAGGCAAGGGAAGGCAAGGCAAGGCAAGGCAAGGCAAGGCAAGGCAAGGAAGGGAAGGCAAGGCAAGCCAAGGCAAGGCAAGGCAAGGCAAGGCAAGGGAAAGCAAAACAAAACAAAACCAGAACAGAGCAAAAACAAAAGAAAGCAAAACAAAACAAAGCAAATCAAAACCTAACAAACCAAACCAAAACCAAAACCAAAACCACAAACAAACCCCAAACTACAAGCAAACAAAAACGAACAAAACCCCAGAAAACAAAACCAACCAAAGAAAACCACTAAATCCCCAACCCACAACAAAACCTAAGCAAACAACCCCTGAAATCTTCATCTAGAAATATCAAAGGATATATGGGGCTTTCAATATTTTGAACTGTGGAGTCCTATTACAAGGTACAGGGAGGGTGGAACAAAAAACAGCACAAGCAGGAAAGGCCAGAATTGGAGCACAATTTCCCCCTTATGTTTGAGATTTATACACAAAGATGTATTCCCTTTCTTCTCAGATTGTGTTTGGGCTGCATGCATGTGTTGCACAGACGCTGTCACTCAGCCAGTAGTAATGTTCAGTCTGCAGTTTCCAGACCTTGCCATTATGTGCTTAGAATAGAATAGAATAGAATAGAATAGAATAGAATAGAATAGAATAGAATAGAATAGAATGGACCAGGTTGGAAGAGACCTTCAAGATCATCATGTCCAACCCATCAACCAATCCAACACCACCTCATCAACTAACCCATGGCACCAAGCACCCCATCAAGTCTCCTCCTGAACACCTCCAGTGATGGTGACTCCACCACCTCCCCGGGCAGCACATTCCAATGGGCAATCACTCTCTCTGTATAGAATTTCTTCGTAACCTCCAGCCTAAACCTGCCCTGGTGCAGCCTGAGACTGTGTCCTCTTGTTCTGGTGCTGGCTGCCTGGGAGAAGAGACCAACCCCCACCTGGGTCACTTCAGGTAGTTGTAGAGAGCAATAAGGTCACCCCTGAGCCTCCTCCAGGCTAAGCAACCCCAGCTCCCTCAGCCTCTCCTCATAGGGCTGTGTTCCAAACCCCTCACCAACTTCGTTGCCCTTCTCTGGACACCTTCCAGCAAGTCAACATCCTTCCTGAACTGAGGGGCCCAGAACTGGACACAGGATTCAAGGTGTGGCCTAACCAGTGCAGAGTCCAGGGGCAGAGTGACCTCCCTGCTCCGGCTGGCCACACTGTTCCTGATGCAGGCCAGGATGCCATTGGGCCTCTTGGCTGCCTGGGCACACTGCAGGCTCATGTTCAGCCTGCAATCAACCAGCACCCCCAGGTCCCTCTCTGCCTGGCTGCTCTCAGCCACTCTGACCCCAGCCTGTAGCACTGCCTGGGGTTGCTGTGGCCAATGTGCAGAACCCGGCACTTGGATGTGTTCAGTCTCCTGCCCTTGGACTCTGCCCATCTGTCCAGCCTGTCCAGGTCCCTCTGCAAAGCCTCTCTGCCCTCCAGCAGATCAACTCCTGCCCCCAGCTTGGTATCGTCCCCAAATTTACTGGTGATGGACTCAATGCCCTCATCCAGATCATCAATAAAGATGTTGAAGAGCATGGGGCCCAGCACTGATCCTTGGGGCACACCACTAGTGCCTGGCTGCCAGCTGGATGTGGCACCATTCACCACCACTCTCTGGGCTCAGCCTCCAGCCAGTTCCTAACCCAATGCAGTGTGCTCCTGTCCAAGCCAGGGGCTGATAGACTCCCTCGGAGGTATCAAAACCTAATTTGAATTATATAAAAATGCTTTTAAGGATCTGTGTCAAGGTGCCTTGAAATACTGAGACTTCACCACCATCTGGTCCTATGCAAAGCTAACGTGTGAGGCGAGTGCAGCAGGCTTGCAAAACCAGGCCCACTGAGAGCTTCAATGTGTCCCATGCTGAGCAGCTCCTGCCCTCCAGGACCCAGCTGCGTTGTGAGAACGCAGGTTTGAGACGTTGGACACCATTAATTTTCTGCTACAATTATTTTGAGGCCAGACAATAGAACACAGTGGCAGACCCGGGGGTGTAGATGGAGCCTAAGGACATCCTTGCTTTGAAAAGCGAAATGCCTGAAGAGGGAAAAAAAGGAAAGAGCCGGTCCCAAGCTCTTTGTTCTTTGTGCAAATTTAAATATTTAATGTGGGAGAATGTAGAATTCTCATTTTGAGTCTCTGTGCTGAATAGAGCTATCAAAATGTCTCTTATTACAGATTTCTTTGTTACATCTGCTCTTCAGAAAGCCTTCTGATGATTTATTTCCCATGCCAACAGCCATTACAGGGAACATTGCTGAAACATTTCATGTTATTGTTCATTTTTCATTAGGTTTTATTATTTTAAATTAGTACACTGTTGCCACCCCCCACCCCCCCACACACACTTTATTAACCAAAACTCCTAATGTCATAAATCCACATGGCATCATTTCTGATCAGCTTTTGTTTGTTTGTCAGTGTTTCCTTTATTTGTGTCCTTATCCAAGGTCGTAAATGATGAATGTTTCTCTCAGTAGGTCTTAGGCAGCCCAGCCCTGAAATCCCTGAGCTTTGTGGGGAAAGACTGTTGAGATCCTAAGCCTGATATCACCCAGCCTACAGAAAGAACAACCTCATGGAGCAGGGTAGGTTGGGGACTGATCTGTTGGAGAGCAATGAAGGGGAAAAGGACCTGGGGGTCCTAGTGGATAGGTTGACCATGACCCAGCAATGTGCCCTTGTGGCCAAGAAGGCCAATGGCATCCTGGGGTGGATTAGAAGGGCTGTGGTTAGTAGGTCCAGAGAGGTTCTCCTCCCTCTCTGCTCTCTGCTGATGAGGCCACACCTGGAGTGTTGTGTCCAGTTCTAGATCTCTCAGTTCAAGAAGGACCTCAGGGAACTGCTTGAGAGAGTCCAGCACAGACCCACAAAGATGCTGAAGGGAGTGGAACATCTTCCTTATGAGGAGAGCCTGAGGGAGCTGAGGGCTCTGGAGCTTGGAGAGGAGGAGCCTGAGAGGTGACCTCATTGCTGTTGCTAAAGCTGTGCAGGGTGAGTGCCCAGAGGCTGGAGCCAGGCTCTGCCTGGGGGATGCCCAATGCCAGCACAAGGGGCAGTGGTGGAACCTGAGGCAGAGGATGTTTCATGCAAACAGGAGGAAGCATTTTTTCCCTGTGAGGGTGACAGAGCCCTGGAGCAGGCTGCCCAGGGGCTTGTGGAGTCTTCCTCTCTGGAGGTATTCAGGACCTGCCTGGATGTGTTCCTGTGTGATCTGCTCTAGGTGCTCCTGCTCTGGTAGGGGTGGGGGGTGGACTGGAAGTTCTTTCAGGGTCCCTTCCAGCCCCTAACATTCTGTGATTCTGTGATCTTTTGGAAGATTTTGTTTATACCCTGTTGATATTCAGCATTACAGTTTGTGACTCTGCCTGGGCTTATGTCTGTACATACTGTCTGAAAGAAAGGAAGCGGGACATGGAAACAGTGCTCTGCTGGCATTCACCATCCTTTCATCACACACACAATGTTTCTGCCTGGTGCTTATCTTTGTTCCTCCTGGTTTCATCTACAAAAAGATTTCTTGATACGGACCCAAACACAAAGAGAAAGATGATTTTCAGCTGTGCTTAATACTTGTTTGTGTGTCACCTAGGGTATTCATAGCCCTGCTGCACTAACCTGCTTGCCAGAACAAGCTGGGGGCTTTGCTGGGGGCCAGGCACAGACCCTAGAAAGTTCTGAAATTATAATTCACTGAACATCCTGAAAGCCTAACAAAGTAAGAGAAAGAAAAGAAGGCACCACACACACCACCACTATGACATGCTGAGCCTGCCAGGTAAAGCCAAGATCTTTGCTGTTGGGAGTTATTTCCCTGTTTACAGTTCTGTGTTCCTAACAGATAAAGCTAATGGAACAAGTTCCCTTTTTCTGACCATACAAACTGTGTGAGCTGCTCAACACCTGCTCCAGATGCATTCATCCTTGCCATGTTCAGCCAGGCTTGCCTAGCTGCACAGATACATGATTATCATTTCTTGCTCTTTGGGAAGAGCATCAGCTTCAGCTGGCCCAGGAGTGCATAAGAACAGGGAATGAGTGATGGCCATAATGGTCATCAACAGTGTTGTTACTGATGTCAGCACTAAAGAGTAAAGCCTTTCAAAGATTTAGTTTAACTTTTTTATCAATTAAGTCTTACTTGGTCCTACACCTAGGTCAAGCCAATCCCAGGCACAGATACAAACTGGCTACCGAGTGGGTTGAGAGTAGCCCTGAAGAGAAGGACTCGGGGGTGTTGGTAGATGAGAAGCTCCCCATGAGCATCGGGGATGCATCAGGAGTGTGGCCAGCTGGGCAGGAGAGAGGATTCTTCCCCTTTGGTCTGCTCTGCTGAGACCCTACCTTGAATACAGCATTCAGTTCTGGTGGCCCCGCCATAAGAGGGACATAGATCTGCTGGAACAAGTCCAGAGGAGGGTCACGAAAGTGATCATGGGGCTGGAACACCTCTGCTATGAGGATAGGCTGAGGGAGCTGGGGGTGTTCAGCCTGGAGAAGAGAAAACTCGGGGGGACACCTCATAGTCGCTTGCCAATACCTGAAAGGAAGGCTGCAGAGGGACTTTGTACAAGAGTGTGCACCAACAGGGTAAGGGGAAATGGATTGAAATTGAAAGAGATTAGGTTTAGATTGGAGCTTAGGAAGAAATTCTTCACCAGGAAGGTGTTCTGGAATGGATTGTCCAGAGAGGCTGTTGGATGCCCCCTGGCTGGAGCTGCTGAAGGCCAAGTTGGATGTGGCCTTGAGTAAGCTGGGCTGGTTGAGAGGTGTCCCTGCCCACGGCAGGGAGGTTGGATTGGATGATCTCTGAGGTCTCTTCCAGCCTGAGGCGTTCTCTGATTCTATGAATTGTTTTTATACTTCATTTGAGCAAGATGATAGCATTGATACATTGCAGTTTTCTAAGGCACTCTTCCCTGGTTATACTTGGTTCAAAATCACCATGCAGATTTTGAATGAAAAGCAGAATTGAAGTGTGGGAAGTTTCTCTACTAGTTTCGAGCATATTACAACAAGCCTTCCAGTGTCTGAAACTGATGGCATCATTTACAAATGGGATGAAAAATCTGACTACCAGAGTGTGTCAAAACAAACATATTTTATGCATTAATATGATCCACTCATGCTGCCCACTAAAGATTTATGAAAAAACAAAGGAGGGCAGAGACTCTCCTCAAAGTGAAGATAAGTTTCTGAAAGGAAAAGCTAGTAAAGTACTGCATCATTTTTGTTCTTCAGACAATTTTAACCTTTCACTGCAGCCTGTGTTACTTGAGTGTGGTCTAAAGTCATTTGCATCGTATCCATAGGGGAAATAGTACTTTTGTTTAAGTATCCTTAAATCAAGAGCAAAGTAAGTTGCAGTATATACTAATGAATGCTGTAGAAAGGTATTTGTAGTATGATCTTTATGTAAGGCGAAAAAACAAACCCAATGGCATCCTGGCCTGTACCAAGAATAGTGTGGCCAGCAGGAGCAGGGAAGTCATTGTGCCCCTGGACTCTACATTGGTTAGGCCACACCTTGAGTCCTGTGTCCAGTTCTGGGCCCCTCAGTTTAGGAAGGACATTGAGACACTTGAAGGTGTCCAGAGAAGGGCAACAAGGCTGGGGAGAGGCCTTGAGCACAGCCCTGTGAGGAGAGGCTGAGGGAGCTGGGGTTGCTTAGCCTGGAGAAGAGGAGGCTCAGGGGAGATCTCATTGCTCTCTACAACTACCTGAAGGGGGATTGTAGCCAGGAGGGAGTTGGTATCTTCTTCCAGGCAACCAGCACCAGAACAAGAGGACACAGTCTCAAGCTGCACCAGGGGACATTTAGGCTGGAGGTGAGGAGAAAGTTCTTCCCTGAGAGAGTCGTTCACCATTGGGATGTGCTGCCCAGGGAGGTGGTGGAGTCACCGTCCCTGGAGGTGTTCAAGAGGGGACTGGACGTGGCACTTGGTGCCATGGTCTGGTCGTGAGGTCTGTGGTGACAGGTTGGACTCGATGATCTTTGAGGTCTCTTCCAACCTTGGCAATACTGTGGTACTACTGTGATTCCACCAGGAAATTTGCAGTACTTAACAAGCTAGGACTCATGGCCTGGCCTTTTTTCCTTTAAGATTTTTCTCCCATGTTTTCCCCTGTGGTGCTTCTAGGCTGTGCCTTTACTATTTAGTTACAAATTTGAAGCAGAAAAGTTGAAAAAAAACCACAAATCACTCTTGAGTGCAAAAAGGAAAAGAAAAGATTATTCTAAACAAGTTCATTGGGTAATATCTGGAATAAGAGGAGCTGTACCAGAGCAATTCTCTCTCTTCTTTTCTGATCTCTGCTGATTTTGCTTCTCTCGGGAGAGATTAGCCTGCTTTGGGTGGCCTTGGCTGAGCTGTTTCGTTAAGTCTAAGCCACTGCTTTCTCTCTGCTCCTTTTTCTCTCTTTGGGACAGGGGGGTAGGGGGTAGGGAGTGGAAAGGCTTCCCTGGTCTCTGACCAGGGGGTTTCATGTTGTTTGCTAATTGTCAATATCTGTATCATATTGTAACTCCTGTATGTTTTGTACATCTTCATTGCATCCCGTTGCAGAGTGTAGTTCGTGCTTGTAAACACAGCTTCATTTGCTTCTGACTCAGCTGCTCTGGGTAAGTTATTGCTGGGGGAAACTTCAACCCACCACATTACTAATACAGCTGCAATCTCATACCATTGGGAGAAATTACTACAAAGAAATTGTCCCAAGGACTGTGCCAGGAGCTGGCATTCATTGTGCCTCGGACAACTGCAGCTCATCACCATTAACTAATGGCACTAGAGCAAATCTATTTATTATATCCTAGCAAATGGTTTTTGTGATTCCTGTAAGAGGGGGAAGGATTCTGTAGTCTTTCTCAATTGCTGAAGAGGAAGGTACTCTCTGCTTGGAAGAGAAGCAGCGTGCAGTTTTATTTGGTCACACCACGACATAATACTTTGGGTAGCATGAGAATAGCCTACAGGTAACAGGATGGAAAGTCAGGAACTGTTCCATCTTGAAGCTACAATGTTCAAACGAGTGATGCTCTATCCTTGGGGATTGATAAATAACTTTTTGCAGAGGCTTGTGGTGATAGGAGGAGGGGCAATAGTTTTTAGCTGAAAGAAGGTAGATTTAAACTGGATATTAGGAAGAAAGTGCCAGGGAAAGTGATGGAACAGATTATCCTGGAGGCAATAACTGCACACCTGAAGAATCGCCAAGGGCTCAGGTCCAGCCAACATGGATTTAGGAAGGGCAGGTCCTGCCTCTCCAACCTGATCTCCTTCTATGATCAGGTGACCCATCTGGTGGACATGGTGAGGCCTGTGGATGTGGTCTACCTGGACTTCAGCAAGGCCTTTGACACCGTCCCCCACATCAAACTGCTGGCTAAGTTGTCAGCTCGTGGTTTGGACAGCAACACTCTGTGCTGGGTTAGGAACTCGCTGGAGGGCCGAGCACGGAGAGAGGTGGTGAATGGTGCCACATCCAGCTGGCAGCCAGTCACCAGTGGCGTCCCCCAGGGATCAGTGCTGGGCCCCATCCTCTTTAACATCTTCATTGATGATATGGATGAGGGGGTTGAGTCAGTCATCAGCAAGTTTGCCGATGACACCAAGTTGGGAGCAGATGTTGGTCAGTCAGAGGACAGAAGGGCTCTGCAGAAGGACCTCGACCGACTGGACAGATGGGCAGAGTCCAACAGGATGGCATTCAACAAGTCCAAGTGCCAGGTGCTGCACTTTGGCCACAGCAACCCCATGCAGAGCTACAGGCTGGGGTCAGAGTGGCTGAGAGCTGCCAAACAGAGAGGGACCTGGGGGTGCTGATTGACAGCCGCCTAAACATGAGCCAGCAGTGTGCCCAGGTGGCCAAGAGGGCCAACAGCATCCTGGCCTGTATTAGGAATAGTGTGGCCAGCAGGAGCAGGGAGGTGATTCTGCCCCTGTACTCTGCTTTGGTTAGGCCACGGCTTGAGTCCTGTGTCCAGTTATGGGCCCCTCAGTTTAAGAAGGACATCGAGACACTTGAAGGTGTCTGGAGAAGGGCAACAAGGCTGGGGAGAGGCCTTGAGCACAGCCCTGTGAGGAGAGGCTGAGGGAGCTGGGGTTGTTTAGCCTGGAGAAGAGAAGGATCAGGGGTGACCTCATTGCCCTCTACAACTACCTGAAAGGTGGTTGTAGACAGGAAGGGGTTGGTTTCTTCTCCCAGGCAACCAGCACCAGAACAAGGGGACACAGTCTCAAGCTGTGCCAGGGGAAGTTTAGACTTGAGGTGAGGAAAAAGTTCTTCTCTGAGCGAGTCATTCGTCATTGGAATGCGCTGCCCAGGGAGGTGGTGGAGTCACCGTCCCTGGAGGTGTTCAAGGGGAGATTGGACATGGCACTTGGTGCCATGGTTTAGTTGTGAGGTCTGTTGGGACAGGTTGGACTTGATGATCCTTGGGGTCTGTTCCAACCTTGGTTATACTGTGATACTGTGATACTGTGAAACTCTTTACAGTGAGGGTGATGAGACACTGGAACAGGTCACTCAGAGAGGTCATGGATGCCCCCTTCCTGGAGGTATTCAAAGCCAGGCTGGATGAGGCCTTGAGCATCCTGGTCACAATGAGAAGCTCAGCATGAGCCAGCCGTGAGCACTTGCAGCCCAGAGAGCCAACCACAGCCTGGGCTGCAGCAAGAGAAGTGTGGCCAGCAGGGCCAGGGAGGGGATTCTCCCACTCTGCTCCACTCTGCTGAGACCACAGCTGGAGCTCTGTGTCCAGCTCTGGAGCCTCTGTGCCAGGAAGGATCTGGAGGTGCTGGAAGGTGTCCAGAGAATGGCCATGAGGATGAGAAGAGGGCTGGAGCTGCTCTGCTATGGAGACAGATTGCGAGAGTTGGAGCTGTTCAGGAGAACAGAAGGCTCCAAGGACACGTTCCTGTGGCCTTCCAGTATGTGAAGAGGGCTCCAAGAAACCTGGGGAGGGACTTTTGAGGGTGTCAGGGAGTGATAGGAGTGGGGGGAATTGATCCAAGCTAGAGGGGAGATTTAGATTGGGTGTTAGGAAGAAGTTCTTCCCCATGAGGGTGGTGAGAGACTGGCACAGGCTGCCCAGGGAGGTGGTGGCAGCCTCATGCCTGGAGGTTTTTGCAGCCAGGCTGGAAGTGGCTGTGAGCAACCTGCTGTAGTGTGAGGTGTCCCTGCCCATGGCAGGGGGTTGGAACTGGCTGATCCTTGAGGTCCCTTCCAGCCCTGACAATTCTACGATTCAGTTTGTTCCTTGTCTCTCCTATGGGATTGTTTAGAATGATCTCCTTTTTTTCCTTTTTACACCCAATAGTAATAATTTTTCACTAAATTTTTCACTAAATCATTTATTTGTTTAGCAATGATTTATTTACATTTTACTGCTTTGCTGTTCAAGGTCTGTGAAAAATTGTAAAGGCATAGCCTACAACTACCACAGTAATGAAGCATATATTGCAAATAATGAGAAAAAAAAACCCAACAACCTTTATTTTTTTCCCAGTGCTGGCTTTGAAAATGTTCACTTTCTGAGCACTGAGCTGCTTAAAAGATGCACTGATTATTCAAGCCTCATTTCTCTGTGCAACATCCTTGACTCAAAAATGTTCCAGATCCCAAGATCTGGATCCAGATCCCAGCAAGAGGATCTCCCAACAGGAAAAGAAAACTGCGGTGAGGAATACCTTGGAAGTGCTGCTGAGGCCCAGGGGTGAATAAACTCATCACTAGCTCTGGCACGGCGCAGTTAAGCAGCAACACTGCGGCTGTGGCAGCGTGCAGCTCCCAAGCGGTATGTTGAAAGCGAAGCACAGATGAAAAGGAGTGTGAGGTGGATGGCGAAGGAAAAGAGAGACAGATACCAAAGAACCTAGCTTGGAGGGACAGGAGGGTTTGACTAGAATTTTTCTCTTGATTTCTTGTTTACTGAATGTATATGTTTGAAGTTGTTCAAAGGAGCTAAGCAAACTTCCCTCCTTTTCAAAGAGTTTTAATGGATCCCACATGGTGTTTAAAGAACAGAAATAAATTGAACATAGTTTGTTCTCTCTCTCTCTGTGTTTTAGGGAATGATTGATGATGCTCACGGAGCTTCATTATCCTCTTCCCACTTTCTGCTCATGTTTTGTTCAGTATTTTTATAAATGTAACCTGCTCCAGGTTGCTCAGAACCATTGCTCCGTGCCAACAGGGTCTTCACTCAGCTGCCCCCAAGCTGGTTTATTAAAATCTCTGTGGAGTGGCACACATCTTATTTGGCACTAATTCTAGTACAGCTCCTGAGACAGCAGTTCCTGATTTTCTTGGATTCATAGGGGGAGTGACAGATGCTCTTTAACCCTTTGCTACAGCTTGAAGGTGGAACTTTAGCCTAGTTCCTGACTGCAAAGATTAATTCCCGTTGGACACAGAACAATAACAACTGGTAGGTAGAGATCATTCCATTGGTTCATTGAATAGCTTATACTTGGTTGCACAGATAGCTCTTTCTCTTGATCTCCTTCTGCCACTTCTGCCTGCAACTTCTCTCTCTCTCTCTTCTGTGACCTTGCCAGGATAACCTCTGCTTTGACTACTGTTGAGGTTTAAGCTTTCCCAGAGTCCAAAAGCCCAAATGGAACAGATTTAGATTGCCTCTCCTCTCCCTTTTTCCCAAGTAGAGGAAAACAGATTTAGGCAGGAGAAAAAAAAGAAAGGTAAAATCACAAAGCAGTCTAGAATCGATTTGGAAGTAAAAGGTAAGTCTAACATACAGCTGAACGTGGCTGTGAGCAGCCTGCTGTAGAGTGAGGTGTCCCTGCCCACGGCAGGGGGATTGGAACTAGACTATTCTCGAGGTCCCTTCCTGCCCTGACAATTCTATGGTTCTATGATTCTAGTTGAGTAAAAGGGAAGTTACAAAGGTGTAAAGGAAAAGGGAAAATGAAAAAATATGCAAGTCCAGGCCCAGCTGGCATAGGATTCTCTTGATGCAAATGTGGATCCTCTTCAGATGCAGTCCTTTGGAGTTTGGATGCAGCATGGAGCAGGCCCTACCATGTGGTTACAATGGCAGGAGCAGCAGGAGAAGCAAGAGAAAGAGACAGGAAATGGCTGCCCTCAAATAGGCTTTGCTGGACAGGAAGGGGAAGTGGAATAGTCCTTGACCAGGGGACCCCTCCTGCCAGGAGGGGGAACCAAGTCACTCTGCCCACACGAGCCAGGTTTCTCTGTCCCCTTGGGGGCTAGGTTCTTTTCAGCCTACCCCCTCCATGGATGGGTGTAACCTGACACAACATCTTTATTGATGATCTGCATGAGGGCATTTAGTCCGTCATCAGTAAATTTGCAGACGACACCAAGCTGGGGGCAGGAGTTGATCTGCTGGAGGGCAGAGAGGCTTTGCAGAGGGACCTCGACAGGCTGGACAGATGGGCAGAGGCCAAGGGCAGGAGATTGAACACATCCAAGTGCCAGGTTCTGCACATTGGCCACAGCAACCCCATGCAGTGCTACAGGCTGGGGTCAGAGTGGCTGAGAGCAGCCAGGCAGAGAGGGACCTGGGGGTGCTGGTCGATGGTAGGCTGAACATGAGCCTGCAGTGTGCCCAGGCAGCCAAGAAGGCCAATGGCATCCTGGCCTGCATCAGGAAGAGTGTGGCCAGCAGGAGCAGGGAGGTCATTGTGCCCCTGTCCACTGCACTGGTTAGGCCACACCTTGAGTCCTGTGTCCAGTTCTGGGCCCCTGAGTTTAGGAAGGATGTTGACTTGCTGGAAGGTGTCCAGAGAAGGGCAACGAAGTTGGTGAGGGGTTTGGAACACAATCCCTATGAGGAGAGGCTGAGGGAGCTGGGGTTGCTTAGCCTGGATACGAGGAGGCTCAGGGATGGAGCAAAACTAAGAAATGGGTAGATTCAGATTGGATGTTAGGAAGAAGTTGTTCCCCATGAGGGTGGTAAGAGAGTGGCACAGGCTGCCCAGGGAGGTGGTGGAAGCCTCATCCCTGGAGGTGATTGCAGCCAGGCTGGATGTGGCTGTGAGCAACCTGCTGTAGTGTGAGGTATCCCTGCCCATGGCAGGGGGGTTGGAACTGGCTGATCCTTGAGGTCCTTTCCAAATCTGACAATTCTGTGGTTCTATGCATCTGTGATCTGCAAGTGGTTCAGCTTTAATGGAGAACGGTTTGTTTATTTTGGCTGCTCTCATTCCTACTATTAATTACACACAAGTCTAAAATCCTTACTCTGGGGTAGGACTAAATGGTACCAGGTCTATAGAGGTGCTTGCAAAACATAGAATTCCAGCCCAAATCACTTCTGACATAAACATTAAGCTGAGAACATTTCAGGAATATTTCCTGTCAGTCATACAGAAACCCAGTACCTGAAGGGGGCTACAGGAAGGCTGGAGAGAGACTGTTTGCAAAGGCCTGCAGGGACAGGACCAGGGGCAATGGCTTCAAACTAGAGCAGAGCAGATTGAGATTGGATGTGAGGAACAAGTTCTGCACCATGAGGGTGGTGGAACACTGGAACAAGTTGCCCAGGGAGGTGGTTGAGGCCCCAGCCCTGGAGGTGTTCAGGGTGGGGCTGGAAAGGGCTCTGGGCAACCTGATCTAGTTGAGGATGTCCCTGCTGACTGCAGAGGGGGTTGGACTGGATGAGCTTTCTAGGTCCCTTCCAACCCAAACCATTCTGTGATTCTGTGAATACTGACTGGCTCATCAGGAAGAGGCCTTAAAGATCTTAAAGCTTGTAAAAGTGGTCTTAAAATTTGCTGAAAAAAGGTAACATAAAGGTGAGAGGCGCTTTAGAAAGTGGTTTTTGTTCAGCCTGGTTGTCTTCCTCCTCCAGTAGGATAAGCCAGTGGCTGTAACCTCTAGACAGATCAAAATTAAATCCACAGCTACGCTTCACCAGATTATCCCTCTGAAGCTGCAAGGACTTTCCACATGAATGTACATTTGTCTCCACGTGGAAAGGCAGCAAGGTTAGACTTCCTTGCTCATTGCATGTGTTGTTTATGATAGGTTTTTATCTGTCTGCCTGTGTGTAGTGGTTTGAGCCTTAACTGGAAGTTAAGAGCTCAGGTGGGGGCAAGGCTGAGAATCTCTTCCCCCCACTCCCCCTCCTCTCTCCCAACAGAGAGAGAAGAAAAGGAAAGAGCAAATCCACCAAACAATAATTTGGAGTAGGAAGTAGAGAGGTAAAGAGTTGTCTTTAAAATATATATATATATATATATATATATATATATATATATATATATAATATAACTATATAACACAATAACAGTTAGAGGTCCACAAGGGCAAGGAACAAGGATGGATGGGAGGGGGACAAAAACAAGAGAATAATACTAAACCAGCCTTTCTCTGAGGAAGCGTGGAGGCAGCAGGGAGAAGGATCAGGTCCAGCCACGTGGCAGAGCAGCAGGAGGGCAGCTGCAGTAGCTCTCATCCAGCAGAGGCAGGAGCCAGAGAAGAAGGGCCAACAGCTACGATGCCCTGCTTTTTATACCCTAGCTGGGCAGGGAGGGGGAGTGGAACAGACTCAGCTTCCCAGGGGAAAAATGCCCTGCAGGGAGTTCGATGTACCTGCAAGCCCTCCCCCTGCTTTGTTCTTTTGTTTTCAGAAAAGGGTGTTAACCCACCACACTGTGTTCTTCCACCTGTTAGATATCCACTCTAAAAAACTCACATGAAGATGTTTTCACTCTGGTTGGTCTCAGTGATTCCCACAGACAAATAAAAGTTGTTGGGAAATATTTTCTGCTGAGCAGGATTTTCCTGTGCTCAGTTACACTTCATGACTTTCAATATAAGACAGAGCTTCAAACCAACCTTCGCAATAACATCACCCTCCTCTTTTTCCTTTGATGTCAAGCTAAGACATTCACCATGTTTTTGAGTAGAAGGGGTTTTAAATGCTTGATGTTGCATTTGCAGTGCATCCTTTCCTGCTGCTATGGAATGGCACTCAGCTTTCAGCACCAAGAGAATTAATTATCTTCTTTCCTTTGCAATACCCATCTTTAAATTCTTCAGGCTGCCATGGGTGTCTGTGCTCTACTTTGCTTCTGAGTTTTGCACTTTATAAGTTTTTAAGCTCTGAAACACAATACTAGCTCTCTCTAAGTTCATCTTAATGGCAGCCTTTCCCCCTTTTCTATTTTCTTTGGATCTTCCCATTAGACTTGGTGAATTTTGGGCCTCTTTCTCTGAGTCTGAACCTGGGTTCATAATGAAAAGCACTTTGAGCCCCAAATAACCCCAGTAAAGTCACTAAGGATCTTGCAGAGCAGATTGCCAAGCAGAGTGTTCCAAGACCAACTGAGCTCAGCTCTTGCTCTCCATGGCTTTAAAGTAGATATGTGCTTCAATTTTACCAGGCCTCTGATTGCATTAAGGATTACTGATATTCTCTGAAAGTATGTCCTCACTTAACACCCTTTGCAGTTCCTTCCCCTCCTCCTCCTTGCCTTAAAGACCTTCTGTCCCAGTTTGAGCTGGGAGCCTTCAAAGAGGACCCATAAAGCAGACCTCCAGAAGGTACAGAGTGCCCAGAAGGTGTACCAGAAAGATGTAATCTTTGCATTCCCTCCCACAAATCCTGCAGCTCTGTAAGTCTGGCTGCAAAGTTACTGTCTTCCTCTTTCTTCCCTTTCTCCTTCCTGTCTGCAGTGAGCTCCTTATCTGCTATGGGGGGAGGATGGTTCCAGTTTTATCTGTGGCTCTCAAGGCCTGACTAATGTTTGCTGTGCAATCCTGGCCTGATTAGGTCTAATGCCAGGGATCAAGGGGAGGCAGTTTCAGGCCTGGCCAGCCTGAATCCAGCCTAGCAATGGAGGGGGGGGAAAGAAAGAGCCCTGGGGTGTATGTTAGACCCCAGGTGGGGAGAAAATGATCACTGGGGTTTTGGCCTGATTTGGTGGAGCTTTTGTGTGAAGCTTTTTGGGTTAATGAACTTCTCTGTTAGACCTAGGTTATGTATTCCTTTGCATTGGATATGCTTTGCCATGCTCACCACTGTGCACTGTAACGTTGTAGTATTGTAGCTTGTGAAAAACCTTTCCATTTAAACTCTCCAACACTCCAATCCTGTGTGTGAAACAGTTTGCTTTTGCCCCAGGGACAATAGAGCAATCTGTCCTGCTCTAAACCATGACACCTTCCTGTCTTGATTTCCAGAATAGAATAGAATAGAATAGAATAGAATAGAATAGAATAGAATAGAATAGAATAGAATAGAATAGAATAGAACTGAATTGAATTGACCAGGTTGGAAAAGACCTTTGAGATCATCAAGTCCAACCTATCACCCAACACCATCTGATCAACTAAACCATGGCACCAAGTGCCCCATCCAGTCTCTTCCTAAACACCTCCAGTGATGGTGATTCCACCACCTCCCTGGGCAGCACATTCCAATGGCCAGTCTCTCTTTCTAAATGCCCCACTATAAACCGCAAACTGAGTGCTGTTTCCTGGTTCTGCACAGCCTGACTCTGAAGCCATCACTCTATCTCCAGGGCACATATGTGAGAGTATTGTCATAGCCTATGAACACTCATGCACATGGAAGATGGGTTGCTTTGCCTCTTTCCTCTTCTGATGATGTTTGGACCAACATTAGGTCCCTACCCCTTGCTCTGCTTCCCTATTTGTTTCCTTTTCTCCTGATGTTGCTTTAGGCATTAGATAAAAATAAAGTTTATTAAGTCCTGATAGCACAGAAATGCTACAACATTGAGGAAGCTGAGATAAGATAATCAATCCTTTTAAAAGTCTTATTTCTGTAGTTAAACAAAGAATGTTCAAAAGCTGTCCCTATCAGAAGAGCACAGAGACATTTATGTTTGTTATAGTTTACCCTTAGAGCTTTCCTACTGTGTATGGAATTATAGAATTGTTAGAGTTGGAAGGGACCTCAAGGCTCAGCCAGTTCCAACCCCCCTGCTACAGGCAGGGACACCTCACACCACAGCAGGTTGCTCACAGCCACATCCAGCCTGGCTGCAAACACCTCCAGGGATGAGGCTTCCACCACCTCCCTGGGCAACCTGTGCCAGGCTCTCACCACCCTCATGGGGAACAGCTTCTTCCTAACATCCAATCTCAATCTAACCACTTCTAGTTTTGTTCCATCCCCCCAGTCCTATCACTCCCTAACACCCTCAAACGTCTCTCCCCAGCTTTCTTGTAGCCCCCTTCAGGTACTGGAAGGCCTTCTCTTCTCAGACTGAACAGCCCCAACTCCCTCAGTCCGTCTCCATAGCAGAGCAGCTCCAGCCCTCTGCTCATCCTCGTGGCCCTTCTCTGGACCCCGTCCAGCACCTCCAGATCCTTCCTGTAATAGGGGCTCCAGAGCATAAATACACACACTATACATGCACATGTTTATAGCACCAGGTAATACAAACACATTTCATCATATATTTTTAAAATTACCCATCTATCAAAGGCTGAAAATCCAATCAAGATATGCTTTCAGCTCACCAAAAAAAAATCCCAAAAGGCAGGAGCTGCTATCCAAACTCTCTTTACAGGCTCTTCTAAGTGTAATGGAATGATACGTGAGGAAGCATCTCTTTTAATCAATAACTTGACAAGGACAAGCAATTGCAGCAGAAAAGCTAGACTGAATTCTCTTTCCTCCAGTTGCTTGGTTCATTTTTAATGAGAAGAGCATAAACAATAGATATTCACTAAATTGCTTTATTTAACAAGCAGACTATAACATGTTCACAGAACCACAGAATGACTGGGGCTGGAACAGACCTCTCAGATCATCCAGTCCAGCCTATGACCTAACACCACCACATCAGCTAAACCATGGCACCAAGTGCCACATCCAAGCTGTTTTTAAACACCTCCAGGGATGGCAACTCCACCACCTCCCTGGGCACTCCATCCCAGTGCCTAGTCAGCCTTTCTGTTAGGAAGTGCTTCCCAACATCCAACCAAAACGTCCCCTCCCCTGGCACAGCATCAGGCCATGCCCTCTTGTCCTGCCACACATTTCCTGGGATCAGAGCCTGACCCCCACTGACTACAACTTCCCTTCAGGTAGTTGTAGAGAGTGATAAGGTCCCCCCTGAGTCTCCTCTTCTCCAGGCTGAACACCCCCAGCTCCCTCAGCCTCTCCTCCGCAGCCTTTCCCTCCAGTCCCTTCCCCAGTCTGGTTGCTCTCCTCTGGACCTGCACCTCAAGATCTCTCTTGCACTGAGGGCCCAGAGCTGCACACAGTGCTGGAGGTGAGGCCTCAGCAGTGCTGAGCACAGGGGCAGGATTCCATCCCTAGAGTTCCTGACACAAGCCAAGATGCCACACCATGGAGAAGAAGGAAAATGTAAAGGCTTGTGTTGCTAGCAAAAGCCTGCGGGGACAGGGCCGGCAGGGGCAATGGCATGGCAGAGCAGATTTAGATTGGATGTTAGGAACAAGTTCACTTAAAAGGAAACTCTACAGGAGTGGAGGGAAGGACAGCTAGAACAGGGGGTATATAAGGAAGCTGCCCGAGCAGCAAGAGGCCTGGTCAGGAAAGCCAAAGCAGAGCTTGAATTGAATCTAGCCAGGGAGGTTAAAGGGAGCACTAAGAGTTTCTGCAGGTATATTAATGGCAAGAAGAAGCCCAGGGAAGGTGTGGGCCCCCTCAGAAAGGAAAGTGGTGAATTGGTCACGAGTGATGTGGAAAAGGCTGAGGTACTCAATCACTTCTTTACCTCAGTCTTCACTGCAAGGGCCTCCAGCCACACTCCTGGTGTCATGGCAGACGATGCCAGGGACGGGGAGGAAGAACTGCCCATGGCAAGTGAAGCTCAGGTTGGTGATCACCTGAAGAACCTGAAAGTGTTCAAGTCCACGGGACCCGACGGGATACACCCACGGGTGCTGAGAGAACTGGCAGATGAGGTTGCTGAACCCCTCTCTAGTCTATTCCAAACGTCATGGCAGCCTGGGGCAGTCCCCACAGACTGGAAAAGGGGAAACATTGCTCCCATCTGCAAAAAGGGTAAGAAGGGGGAACCAGGGAACTCCAGGCCAGGCAGTCTCACCTCTGTGCCCGGAAAGATCATGGAGCAGATCCTCCTGGAGGCACTAATGACTCAGAAGAACAGTGAAGAGGTGATTGGGAACAGTCAGCATGGCTTTGCCAAGGGCAAATCCTGCCTGACAAACCTGGTGGCCTTCTGTGAGCAGGTGACAGCATTAATAGATGAGGGGTGAGCAACTGATGTCGTTTACCTGGACTTGAGCAAAGCCTTCGACACTGTCCTGCACCACCTCCTGGTCTCCAGGCTGGTGACACATGGGTTTGATGGGTGACCACTAGATGGATACAGAACTGGTTGATGGCCACACCCAAAGAGTGGCTGTCAATGGGTCCATGTCCCAGGGGAGGCCAGGGACAAGCAGAGTCCCTCAGGGATCAGTCCTGGGACCAGGCTTGTTCAACATCTTTGTGGGTGCCATGGACAGTGGCAGTGAGTGCAGCCTCAGCAAGGTTGCTGATGACACCAAGCTGTGTGGTGCAGCAGACACGCTGGAGGGAAGGGATCCATCCAGAGGGACCTGGACAGGCTGGAGAGGTGGGCACAAGCCAACCTCAGGAGCTTCAACAAGACCAAGGGCAGGGTCCTGCATCTGGGTGGAGGCAACCCCAGGCACAAATCCAGGCTGGGCAGGGACTGGCTGGAGCAATGGTTTGAAACTGGAGCAGGCTAGATTGAGACCATTCAAGTTCTTGCTATGGTCCTGGGCAGCCTGCTCTAGCTGACTGCAGGACAGCTGGACAAGATGACCTCAGGAGCTCACTTCAAATCCAATGCGATCTGGAAAATCTTTGGAGATCCCTTCCAACCCAGACCATTCTGTGATTGGATGATTTTATGAATAAAGTGAAATCAAGAAACATTTGTTTATTTTCTTTTTGTGTTGTTTTGCTGGGTTTGTTTGTTTTGATTTTTGTTTGGGGGTTTTTGGAGGTTTTTTGTTTGAGGGGTTTGAGGGGTTTTTTTTTTGTTTTGATTTGTTCGGTTTTGGTTTGGGGTTGGGGTTTTTGTTTGTTTGTTTTTTAATGGCACAATCTGTCCCCTTTTTGGAAGAAACAACAAGGGATTGCCTGCTCTGACACCTTTACTGTGATACAGTAAAGAACTGCTCTACATCTACCTGTAGGGGCTACAAGTGATGGCAATGCATGTTCTGAATGAGCATAGCAATGGATGGAACCTGGATGGAGGGCGAAACACCTCCTGGTTTGCTCTTGGAATAGCAAAGCCTCACTCTTCTCTTCTCTTCTCTTCTCTTCTCTTCTCTTCTCTTCTCTTCTCTTCTCTTCTCTTCTCTTCTCTTCTCTTCTCTTCTCTTCTCTTCTCTTCTCTTCTCTTCTTCTCTTCTCTTCTCTTCTCTTCTCTTCTCTTCCCTAACCTTCCCTTCCCTTCCCTTCCCTTCCCTTCCCTTCCCTTCCCTTCCCTTCCCTTCCCTTCCTTCTTCCCTTCCCTTCCCTTCCCTTCCCTTCCCTTCCCTTCCCTTCCCTTCCCTTCCCTTCCCTTCCCTTCCCTTCCCCAAACCTTCCCTTCCCTTCCCTTCCCTTCCTTCCCTTCCTTCCCTTCCCTTCCCTTCCCAACCTTCCCAAACCTTCCCAAACCTTCCCAAACCTTCCCTTCCCTTCCCAAACCTTCCCAAACCTTCCCTTCCCAAACCTTCCCAAACCTTCCCTTCCCAAACCTTCCCTTCCCTTCCCAAACCTTCCCTTCCCTTCCCAAACCTTCCCTTCCCTTCCCAAACCTTCCCTTCCCTTCCCTTCTTGGTGAAAGAAGCTCGTGTTGCTTAGCAGAAGCTCGTGTTGCTTAGCGGGGAGAAGGGAAGGCTCAGGGAGACCTTATTGCCATCTACAACTATCAGAAGGTAGGTTGTAGCCAGATGGGGGTTGGTCTCTTCTCCCAGCCAACCAGCACCAGAACAAGTGGGCACAGTTTCAAGCTGCACCAGGGGAGGTTTAGGCTGGATTTTAGGAAGAAGTTCTTGGAAAGAGAGATTGGCCACTGGAATGTGCTGCCCAGGGAGGTTGGTGGAGTCACCGTCACTGGAAGTGCTTAAGAAGAGACTGGATGAGGCGCCTGGTGCCATGGTTTAGTTGATTAGATGGTGTTGGGTGACAGGTTGGACTGGGTGATCTCAAAGGTCTTTTCCAACCTGGTTAATTCTGTATCTGTAAGATATCTGAGCAACATGAAAGCAAGCAAAATACCATATGAGCTTTCTGCGTGTGTTTCACTGGCTACCATCTGCAGGCAGCTGCAGTACCCATTCCAGAGCAGCCACATCAAACTGCACATCACCGCTTCTGAACGTTGCAACATGTCTCCATTGTAATGTTCATGTGCAGTAGGAACACAGGGAGAAAGCTGGTGATGGGTTTTTACAGCATGCTATGACTTTTTGGCAGCAGCAAGGCCATTTGCACACACTCCCGAAATTAGAAAATTGGATTTTAACCTCCAATGTCTATTTAAACATAGCTAGCACATAAGCAAACAGCTGTGCTTAGTACAGATAAAGAATGTAATAATAATAATAATAATAATAATAATAATAAAATCTAATTTGAAGCTCACCCTTGCAAAGTACTCCTCTGAGATGAATTCTCTTGGCTCCCAGCAAAGAGAGCGAGAGTCACAGCTTCTCGTTTTCCTGAGCTGGGCCCTCAGAGAACAGTGTGTTTGTCCTTTAACATAGTTCAGTAATATTCAACACCCAGAAAATGCAGATTGCCAGCTGTTGCACCTCATCTCACAGCAAAACCCACGCTGTGACACTTACATCTTGTAGTGGCTTTTTCCTATCTGTGATACTCAGGAAATGCGCAGGTTCACAGAATCACAGAAGCATTCAGGTCGGAACAGACCCTCAGGATCACCAAGTCCAACCATGAACCCTACTCTACAAGGCTCACCCCTGAGCCAAAAGCCTCATCCAGGCTTTTCTTAAACTCCTCCAGGGATGGCCAATCTTTCTTTGTGTGAAGAACTTCTTTCTAAGATCAAGCCTAAACTTAGCCTTGTGCAGCTTGAGATTGTGTCCTCTGATTCTGGTGCTGGTTGCCTGGGAGAAGAGACCAACCCCCACCTGGCTACAACCTCCCTTCAGGGAGTTGGAGAGAGCAAGAAGTTCTCCCCTGAGCCTCCTCTTCTCCAGGCTAAGCAACCCCAGCTCCCTCAGCCTCTCCTCACAGGGCTGTGCTCCAAACCCCTCCCCAGTTTTGTTGTCCTCTGGACACCTTTCAGCATCTCAACATCTTTCCTAAACTGAGGGGCCCGGAACCAGACACAGGACTCAAGGTGTGGCCTGACCAGTGCTGAGTACAGGGCAGAACGACTTCCCTGTTCCTGCTGGCCACACAGTTCAAGAAGGACCTCAGGAAACTCCCAGCACAGAGCCACAAAAATGATTGAGGAAGTGGAACATCTTCCTTACAAGGAGACATTGAGGGAGAGGAGGAGACAAAGAGGTGACCTCATTGCTGTTGATAAAGATGTGCAGGGCAAGTGCCCAGAGGCTGGAGCCAGGCTCTGCTGGGTGCTGCCCATTGACAGCACAAGGGGCAGTGGTGGAAGCTGAGGCATAACATGAGGAAATTTTTTCCCTGTGAGGGTGACAGAAGACTGGAACAGGCTGTCCAGGGGAGTTGTGGAGTCTTCCCTCTTTGGAGATATTCAAGACCCACCAGGATGCATTCCTACATACTCTAGGTGCTCCTGCTCTGGCAGGGGGTTGGACTGGATGATCTTCCAAGGTCCTTTCCAACCCCTAACATTCTGTGATTCTGTGATCATCCCAAGTGAAAATAAAGTGTCAAGAAAGCCTCTTCTAGTAGGCAGGGCATAGGCATGAGCGAGGAGAGTTCCCACCTCTCTTGTTTTTTCCCTCCACACCTGCCAGAGATACCAGAACCCTGGAGCAGTTAGAAATGCAATTGTCTACCCCTGTAAATGCACCAGGCTCCTAATGGGACAGCTGCTGACTGGCTCAGGCGCAGAAGCTGCCTGACAGCCAGGCTTTCCTCAGGCAACACTCATGACTTCAGCAAGGCTGAATCGAGCACTCTGCTTTGCAGACTCACAGGATGCCATTTGGAGAGGATGTTTTCAGCTGATGTTGTTACACAGCATCTAAAGGGAAACAGTAAGACTTCCATGCAGGATGGAACTCCATCTGGACTATGAAAATTGTCTAACTTAGTAACCAGTGTTTACTGCTCTTGTGGTATTTTGGTTTTCTTGTAACTGTACCTCCAAGCAAGCATGTTTGGATTATTTTATTTTATTTTTTTTCATTATTTCTTTTTTCCCCTTTCAAAATACAAACAACAAAAATAAGAGAAAAGCTCCAAACCCCAGGGATGCCTTGTAACAGATTGCATACCAGCTCCTATGGGTCCATGCCAAAAACCAAGGCTACAACCTTGCATACAGCACTCTGCATTGCCATATAACAGAGACTGACTTTCCTGTAAGGCTCTGCCATCCCTGTCGAGCTGAATGCTCTCTCTTCTTGTAGTCATGCTGTTATTTTACAACCCTTCAAATGAGTGATGTATCCAAGTTGAGAGCTTCCTTTGCTTCCCATACCAAGTATTTTTGTTTTCTTTCTAGAGTCTGAAGTATTTGAACATAAAAGCATAAAGCATGAATGCACACAAAGGTGAGGATACACACACAGCATCACAGACTCACAGAATGTTAGAGGCTGGAAGGGACCTCCAGAGATCATCCAGTCCAAGCCCCCTGCCAGAGCAGCATCACCCAGGGCAGGCTGCACAGGAATGCATCCAGGGGGGGGTTGAAAAGGCTCCAGAGAAGGAGACTCCACAACCTCTCTGGGCAGCCTGCTCCAGGGCTCTGCCACCCTCACTGAAAGAAGTTTCTCCTCATGGTGAGCTGAAACCTTCTCTGTTCATGTTTGCCTCCATTGGTCCTTATCTTATTGCTGTGCAGCACCCAAAAGAGCTTGGCCCCCTCCACTTGACCCCCAGCCCTCAGCTATTGATAGGCATTGATCAGATCCCCTCTCAGCCTTCTCTTCTCCAGACTAATCAGCCCCAGGACTCTCAGTCTCTCCTCACAGGGGAGATGCTCAAGCCCCCTAATCCACGTGCAGTTCTGAAAATGCAGCCCTGGGTCCCCCTTTATCTGAGAACAGCTAAGAGCTTTCAAAGTATTTATTCAGCTCCTTCTCTTGTTGGGCAACAACGAATCAGCACCTGTAGGTGGTGAGCTGTCCACCAAGAGATTGAGCTCCTTCTTAAAACCGTATGGGAACACAAGGCAAGCCACTTCTGATTCCTGACTTTGAAATCAGAGTTATTTTACCCCCTGACAGCGGTTGTGTTTGCAGGGCTGGATGGGTGTTTTGGCTAGAAAGGCTGTTATGGGGAGATAAAGGTCCTGCCTGACCAACCTGATCTCCTTCTACGATCAGGTGACCAGCCTGGTGGATGTGGGGCAGGCTGTGGACGTGGTCTGCCTGGACCTCAGCAAGGCCTTTGACACCGTCCCCCACAGCAAACTGCTGGCCAAGCTGTCAGCCCCTGGCTTGGACAGCAGCACTCTGAGCTGGGTTAGGAACTGGCTAGAGGCTGAGCCCAGAGAGTGGTGGTGAATGGTGCCACATCCAGCTGGCAGCCAGGCACTAGTGGTGTGCCCCAAGGATCAGTGCTGGGCCCCATGCTCTTCAACATCTTTATTGATGATCTGGGTGAGGGCATTGAGTCCATCATCAGTAAATTTGCAGATGGCACCAAGCTGGGGGCAGGAGTTGATCTGCTGGAGGGCAGAGAGGCTTTGCAGAGGGACCTGGACAGGCTGGACAGATGGGCAGAGTCCAAGGGCAGGAGACTGAACACATCCAAGTGCCGGGTTCTGCACATTGGCCACAGCAACCCCAGGTAGTGCTACAGGCTGGGGTCAGAGTGGCTGAGAGCAGCCAGGCAGAGAGGGACCTGGGGGTGCTGGTTGATTGGAGGCTGAACATGAGCCTGCAGTGTGCCCAGGCAGCCAAGAGGCCCAATGGCATCCTGGCCTGCATCAGGAAGAGTGTGGCCAGCAGGAGCAGGGAGGTCATTCTGCCCCTGGACTCTGCACTGGTTAGGCCACACCTTGAGTCCTGTGTCCAGTTCTGGGCCCCTCAATTTAGGAAGGAGATTGACTTGCTGGAGAATGTCCAGAGAAGGGCAACGAAGTTGGTGAGGGGTTTGGAACACAAGCCCTATGAGGAAAGGCTGAGGGAGCTGGGGTTGCTTAGCCTGGAGAAGAGGAGACTGAGGGGTGACCTTATTGCTCTCTGTAACTACCTGAAAGGAGGTTGTAACCAGGTAGGGGTTGGTCTCTTCTCCCAGGCAGCCAGCACCAGAACAAGAGGACACAGTCTCAGGCTGTGCCAGGGGAGGTTTAGACTGCAGGTTAGGAAGAAGTTCTACACAGAGAGAGTGATTGCCCATTGGAATGTGCTGCCTGGGGAGGTGGTGGAGTCACCATCACTGGAGGTGTTCAGGAGGAGACTTGATGGGGTGCTTCTTGCCATGGGTTATTTGTTGGGTGGGTTGGATTGGTTGATGGGTTGGACGCGATGATCTTGAAGGTCTCTTCCAACCTGGTGTATTGTATTGTTATTTAGCAAAGTGATGTGAGATCAGAACAGCACAGAAAAAAAATCAGAAGTGTGTATATTATTTTCTTCATTTTCCTGAGACTTTGCACATCCTGCTGACTTCCTAGCAGAAATGTCTGCAGATTATTAGAGGCATCTTTCACTTTCCTGTGACAGCATACAGGCTTGGTGTCAGCTGTGCATGAAGCACTGATGTCACACACAGAGCATTTTTCTGCAACAATTCTCATACCTGAGCCTTTATGAAAATATTTATCCTTAACACACACTGCAAAAGAGACCCAATTAATATTTGAAGTGCTGTCACTGGAACTGAACCTGGCTTTTCACTCAGTATTTGCAGAGCGCCAAGTGGAATAAGGGTCTGATTCCATGATTCCACAACCAATTCTTCTGTTTGTTAGAAAGAAATTTCTGCTGGTTTAATCTTCTGTCTTCTGTTGCGGTCTATAAAAGGATATATCAATGGTCAATAAGTGGAGCCATTGATAAAATATTAATAATTTTATTAATCACAAAAATTCCACAAAAAGATCAAATAAAAGCAATTTCCAGGTTGGGGATGTTGGGTGGAGGGACAGATCCCTCCCCAGCAGGAACAAGGAACAATTTAAACAATGTGTACAGAACTCCAGAGACAACAACCAGCACTTGAACCTGTGAAGAAAGGGAACCTCGGCACTGCAGCTGGCGATGGCCCACAGCGGGGGGGGCTCCAGAATCCCCCAGGGCAACAGACCCTCACTAGATGCTTATAAACATCAGGTGTTGTAATTCCTCACTGATCCTGGCACCTCGTGGCACAGGTTAAGATCCAGACAAACCAAACTGGCCTCGAGCACGTGGGAGCTGCAGGAGCAGTTTCACTCTCTGTTGGTGCCTGCAGCTTGTTGCTGAGGCAGGATTGGCTCCCGAAGGGTTTGTAGCTGAAAGCTTTGTAGAGAGGAGGTTGCTCTGCTGCAGTCCTTTTGCAGTGTCACTCGCTCCTTGCTCCAGTCAAACGGAGCTGTCCCGGGGACTCAGCTCCTCTGGGGTTTCGCCTCTCGGCCCGGCAAGAGGCGTGTCTGACCCTGGGCTTTACAGCGCTGAAACAGCGAGGGGGCTTTGCTGTCCCGGCTGGGTAAACTGAAACACAGTTCAGCTGCCAAGAGAAGCTTGTGGTTCCTTCCAGAGCGTGGGCAATGGCAAGGCAAGGCTCTGGCCCTTTGGGCTGCTGCTTATAGATTTCCCGAGGCGATAATGGCCAGGAGCAGCCCAGATCTAGGCATAAAACCCTGGTATTGCAACCTATAGAAAGCCTTCTTTCCAGCTGTGGCCAGAAGCACGCCCCCTGGCTCACTCTGGCTCTGAAACATGTCCAGGCAAGCCTAAAGAGCCAGACCTACTAGCTTCTGCCTCATTGTCTGGTTCAGAGCAATTTTGAGGCTTTTTTGTCCATTCAGGACATCTGCCTTGAGTGCTGTGTTCACTTCTGGACCCCTCACTACAAGAGAGACATTGAGGTTCTGGAGCTTGTTCGGAGAAGATCAGCAAGGCTGGAGAAGGGCCTGGAGCACTTGGGCTATGAGGTGGGGCTGAGGGAACTGTAGGGGTTCAGGACTGAGTAGAGGAGGTTGAGGTGAGACCTCATTGCTCTCTACAGCTCCCTGAAGGGAGATTGCAGTGAGGAGGGGGCAGCCTCTGCAGCCTCTGCTCCTTGGTGGCAAGGGACAGGAGCAGAGGAAATGGTTTCAAGATGCAGCAGGAGAGCTTCAGACTGGATGCTAGGAAATATTTCTTCCCAGAGAGGGCTCTCAGCCATTGGAATGCTCTGCCCAGGGCAGTGCTGGAGTCCCCATCCCTGGAGGTGTTGAAGCAGTGTGTGGAGCTGGTGCTTAGGGACATGGTTTAGTGTAGACCCTGCAGTGCTGGGTGGAAGGTTGTCCTGGATGAGCTTGGAGGTCTCTTCCAAGCAGATGTGTTCTGTGATTCTGTATTTTATGTGTTTTGGAATCCACTTATTTTCTGTATGGTGTAGATATGGAGTGCCACTAGCCATGCCGTGTCATTTGAAACAAAGTAAGATTTATTGGCATGAAAAGACACAGCCTGCTTACCAGACCCATGGCCAAGGTAATGAGCTGCTATTTATCAGCTGAGGTGCACTCAATGACTGTGTTATCTCCTTAGCCTGCAGGAAATAGGAAGTCAAATATATTAATGCAGGACTGCAGGGAAAGGGCCTATCTTTTCTGCTGTGTGTAAAAGAAGCATGGCTTTTATGTGTGCTGTAAGGTTTCCTTTCACCCTGTTTTTGACAGTGTTGAATTATTTTTACTCTTTTCTTACCATTTTTTCTCTGTGGAGAGCATTTCTAGGCTATACATCCCTTTTTATTTGGATGGCCTTTTGGGGTTTCAATATCTTTTTTCTAGAATCCAAGGCTAGGTGGTACTCTGCTTCTTACCGTTGCAGTCTATTTTTAACATGCAAGACAGCCACTTCAGCACAGGCATAAAATTAGTTTTGCTCAATGGCTTTCTTGTCATGCATGTGCAAAAAGCTTTGTTTGCCTTCAGTTTGGATTTTTGTTTTCCTCTGGTGACTCATTTTGCTGCATCTGTGTTTATTCTATAACCTGTGGATAAGGCGTGTTTTCCTAGCTGGTAGCTGGCTGGGCTTTTGCTGATGACTGCCATGTGCTGGTTTAGTCTTGCATGCAGTTCTCTCTTGATTTCTCTAAAGCTCTCACTGTCATCATTTCCCAAAGGTGTTCCACACAGCTCTTCTGGGGAGCCCTTCAGGTAGAGTTCCTCTCCAGGCTTATGGAAGACATCACAGATGCTTTCTCCTTTGTAACAAAGGCTATTTCACTCTGACAGATATGCATGCTTCACTGTTCGCAGTGATAGATGATTTCATCTGTTTCATCACAGGCTTTATTTTGGTCACAGTGACTTGATTTGTTTGGCGGGGGGGGTGTGTTGAGACAGTCATCAGCAAATTTGCAGATGACACCAAGTTGGGAGCAGATGTTGGTCAGTTAGAGGACAGAAGGGCCCTGCAGAGGGACCTCGACTGACTGGACAGATGGGCAGAGTCCAACAGGATGGCATTCAACAAGTCCAAGTGCCAGGGGCTGCACTTTGGCCACAGCAACCCCATGCAGAGCTACAGGCTGGGGTCAGAGTGGCTGAGAGATGCCAAACAGAGAGGGACCTGGGGGTGCTGATCGACAGCTGCCTGAACATGAGCCTGTAGTGTGCCCAGGTGGCCAAGAAGGCCAAGGGCGTCCTGGCCTGCATTAGGAATAGTGTGGCCAGCAGGAGAAGGGAAGTCCTTCTGCCCTGTACTCAGCACTGGTTAGGCCACAGCTTGAGTCCTGTGTCCAGTTCTGGGCCCCTCAGTTTAGGAAGGACATCGAGACACTTGAAGGTGTCCAGAGAAGGGCAACAAGGCTGGGGAGAGGCCTTGAGCACAGCCCTGTGAGGAGAGGCTGAGGGAGCTGGGGTTGCTTAGCCTGGAGAAGAGGAGGCTCAGGGGAGACCTCATTGCTCTCTACAACTACCTGAAAGGAGGTTGTATCTAGGTGGGGGTTGGTCTCTTCTCTCTAGCACCCAGCACCAGAACAAGGGGACACAGTCTCAAGCTGTACCAGGGGAAGTTTAGGCTCGAGGTGAGGAGAAAGTTCTTCATGGAGAGAGTCATTCGCCATTGGAATGTGCTGCCCAGGGAGGTGGTGGAGTCACCATCCCTGGAGGTGTTCAAGAGGGGACTGGATGTGGCACTTGGTGCCATGGTCTAGTCATGAGGTCTGTGGTGACAGGTTGGACTTGATGATCTCTGAGGTCTCTTCCAACCTTGGCAATACTGTGATACTGTGAGACTGTGATACTGTGTGCTTTTCAGTTTTTTCTTGGTGTCATTTCATTCTGTACCTGTTCAATGAGCTTCAGCCTGCATCGCCGCAGCCTCTGTCTGATAGAAAGAGGCCTATAGACTGGAAAGACTAATGGCAATAAAGAGGTCGAGTGATAATTTTCTAGGCAGTCAAGAGGCTGAATTTGAGAATTCCCTTTCAACTATAACAGTCTAAACTTTCACAGAATCACAGAATCAACCAAGTTGGAAAAGACCTCCGAGATCAAAAGTCCAACCTATGTTGTTCAATCCTGCTTGTACGTATCGGTGTTGGACTTGCACCACAAACATTGCCTAGGTATTTGGTTTGTTCCTACTATTACTGTAGGAAGAGTAGAATAGAATAGAATAGAATAGAATAGAATAGAATAGAATAGAATAGAATAGAATAGAATAGAATAGAATAGAATAGAATAGAATAGAATAGACCAGGTTGAAAGAGACCTTCAAGATCATCGCATCCAACCTATCAACCAATCCAACCCACCTAACCAACTAAACCATGTTGCTTTAATATAGCTTAGGCTTTCTGTGCTATCATCTTTGTCCCTCCCTAAATTCAGAGATGGACTCTGTAAGCATGCACAGATCACTGAAGTTTGTGGAACAGGAGGGGTGGTCCATATAGAGCTGCTTCTCTGCAGTGTCTGTCGGAAAATTGGCTGGGAGTGCAACACAGAACAGCACAATACTGCTCTGGTCCTCAATGGCCGCTGCAGGCTAACTCTAAGCAGCTGTGGCTGAAGCTGCGCTGCTGCTGCCAGAGAGTGCTCTGTGGGTTTAGGAATGTGCATATCAGCCCCTCCACATGACTATCTGTACAGATCCTATTACTGCTCTATATTGGGTACCTCTAACCACTGAATGAGCTCTTCAATGATGGCAACTACTTTAAAATGCCTGGGGTTTAAAATGCTTCCTACCAAACTGCCTGTCAGTCACTGTAAAAAGAGCAGTTATTTCAGCTATTACCAAACCCTTTCCACATACAAAGTCTGCTTCTCTCCCATTCTGCACAGTGTACAGACCCACTCAGCCAGGCTAATTCCAAAAATGAGAGGGAAAAGGCAATCTTGGTTTCGCTTCTCCTTTTATGCTTTCTATTCAGTTTCCCCATAGATACTTGGAGGCAGAGAGAGAAACGATTCAGTGGATTCTGCTGCCTGCAGCATCAACCCTGAGCATCTTGGGTAGGGATACATTTTAGGAATGGAGTCAGGCAGCTAACACAGGGTAAAGTGCAAGGCCAAACATTTTGACTGGAGGGTACCCTCACCAGCTGTGTCTACAGAAAATAAATATAGAATCATAGAATTGTTAGGGTTGGAAGGGACCTCAAGGATCATCCACTTCTAACCCCCTGCCATGGGCACTTCACACTACAGCAGGTTGCTCACAGCCACATCCAGCCTGGCTGCAAAATCTTCAGGGATGAGGCTGCCACCACCTCCCTGGGCAACCTGTGCCACTGTCTCATCACCCTCACGGGGAAGAACTTCTTCCTAACATCTAATCTGAATCTTCCCACTTCTAGTTTTGCTCCATTCTCTCAGTCCTGTCACTCCCTGACACCCTCAAAAGTCCCTCCCCAGCTTTTTTGTAGCCCCCTTCAGGTACTGGAAGGTCACGATAAGTTCTTCTCAGAGCCTTCTCCAGACTGAACAACCCCAACTCTCTCAGCCTGTCCAGCCCTCCGCTCATCCTCATGGCCCTTCTCTGGACATGTGTATCTCTCATGGAAGCAGGGGTAGCAATTTAAAAAATATTTGCTATGAGACTCTTCTCTTGGTAATAAAAGCTTGAGGACACTGTTGAACGGAGAACTTTGTAACGTGGTAGGATAGCCTCCATTGGGCAGAGGGTCTAAGCAAGTGGTATCATGCCCAGTCTGATTTCCTTTAGGTCTCTTTACTGTCAGTGCTGCTGTGCTGCCAAAAATTGCTGAACACTTCACTGAATGATCATCTGTGGACTACGGAATCTGTTCCTGAGAGTGGTATAGAGGTTGCATTCACTGCCAACGGTGTATGTTGGCTTAGCTTGGGAAGCTTTACCCCACAAGGGTAAAGATGAGACAAGTCAAGAACCAGCGCCAATAGTTGTCACCAAGTCATCTGGATTACAACACCTGTGTTATTTTAGCATTTGTACAGCACGAGTATGAAAGCCATTCTGTGCAATATGCTCTACAGGCACTTCCCAGCAGCTGATGCAATCGTGTGTCTGACTGGGTTTATGCACTGTACTTTCCCTATGAAGTAGGAAGGGCTGGGGAGAACCAAAAACCCACAACTCAGAGCCATAAGCTTGAGCCCGAGTGAAGTCTTGCGTTCTATATAGGTCACCTATATGGGCATGGCATAATCTGCAACACAAAACCTTGCTGAGCACAAAACCTTGCTGAGCTGTAGAGCTTGGACCCAGCAGGCAGTTCATAACATGAAACAAGAATATTACAGTATCACAGTATCACTAAGGTTGGAAGAGACCTCGAAGATCACAGAATCACAGAATCACAGAATTATTGAGGCTGGAAAAGACCTCTGAGATCATCGAGTCCAACCTGTCACCACAGACCCCACAACTAGACCATGGCACCAAGTGCCACGTCCAGTCCCCTCTTGAACGCCTCCAGGGACGGCGACTCAACCACCTCCCTGGACAGCACATTCCAATGGCAAATCACTCGGTGAAGAACTTTCTCCTCACCTCCAGCCTAAACTTCCCCTGGTGCAGCTTGAGACTGTGTCCCCTTGTTCTGGTGCTGGGTGCTAGAGAGAGAAGAGATCAACCCCTTCCTGGCTACAACCACCTTTCAGGTAGCTGTAGAGAGCAATGAGGTCTCCCCTGAGCCTCCTCTTCTCCAGGCTAAGCAACCCCAGCTCCCTCAGCCTCTCCTCACAGGGCTGTGCTCAAGGCCTCTCAAGGCCGTATTCCCAGTGAGAACTGTAGTTGTGCTATCGAAAATCTCTGGAGCTTATAGCAATGCAGTTACATGTTACCATGGTTAAATTGTTGGGGTTTGCTTCTGCCCTCAGGATAAATAGCCTCACTTTGCAGAGACTATCCCTTACATGTAAGGAAAGTAAGCTAGGTTGTTCCATCACAGACCACTGAATGTTGGGGGCTGGAAGAGACCTTGAAAGGTCCCTCAGTCCAACCTCCATGCCAGAGCAGGAGCACCTATGTCAGTTCACACAGGAACACATCCAGACAGGTTTTGAATATCTCCAGAGAGGGAGACTCCACAACCCCCTGGGCAGCCTGCTCCAGGGCTCTGGCACCCTCACAGGGAAAAATTCTTCCTCCTGTTTGCATGGAACTTCCTCTGCCTCAGCTTCCACCACTGCCCCTTGTGCTGGCATTGGGCATCCCCCAGCAGAGCCTGGCTCCAGCCTCTGGGCACTCACCCTGCACAGCTTTAGCAACAGCAATGAGGTCACCCTCACACTCCTCCTCTCCAAGCTACAGAGCCCTCAGCTCCCTCAGGTTCTTCTCATAAGGAAGATGTTCCTCTCCCTTCAGCATTTTGACTGAATGTCAAAACGTGTGCTCTGTGTGCTGGACTCTCTCAAGCAGTTCCCTGAGGTCCTTCCTGACTGAGGGGCCCAGAACTGGACACAATACTCCAGCCTCTGCCTCACCAGGGCAGAGGAGCGGGGAGGAGAACTTCTCTCGACTCTACTAACCACAGACTCTACTAACCACAGCCTTTCTAATGCACCCCAGAGTGGCATTGGCCTTCTTGGCCACGAGAGCACACTGCAGAGCTCCCACAGAATGCCCAAAAGAAGGTGATGCTGGATGATACTGGCATGAAAAATGAGGACTTGATCCACCTGGGGAGGGTAAGCCTGCTGAATCTTATGTTTTCTGCCTTACCTGAAATATGAAGGTCTTTTGAGAGACTCTCTTGCCTACTCAGATATGTGATCACCTTACAGATGTTGGGAGAGGGAGAGAGAACTTAACAAAAGAACCATCTCAGTTTAAAGCTAAAGAAGAGAAAAGAGCTGCATGCACAGGTTCTTCTTTCAGTGGTGTACCCTCCATGAGCTGGGAAAGCAGTTAACTCCTGGTAACCTAGTATAGTTTAAAAGGTTCAGGTGCATTTTCCTGCACCTTGAAACAGCCTGAACTGAGCTTTTTTTTTGGACAGTCATCTTCTAACAAGCAGCATATGAGGAAATATTAAGGTAGAAGAAGACAGGTCCAGGCCTTTCAGTTTGGCTGATATCATGGGCTAATTCAGATCATTTTGCTCCAGCTGTCTTCAAGCAGCCTTGCCAGCAGCCAGAAGCCACTAAAATCTTGATTTCACGACCAGTACCTCCACCCCCTCCCCCATAGCTGTATGTCTGAAGGGATCCTGACTTTGAGGACACCGTGGCCTAAACTTTACTAAGGCAAAATCTCTAGGAGCTAAAAATGAGGGCAAATAGAAAACTTTTATAAATAGGCACTGGGGACCTTTCCAAGGTCCTTCCAGATTTGCAAGCTGAACTCTGGAGCTGTAATTCTGCTCTCCTTTGCTGGTGAGAGCCTGCCCATGCAGTGTGATGTGTGTCCTTGAAGCTCTCAGGTAGCCAAGGCATGTGGCTGGGGCTGTCTCACAAGCTACAGGACTCTATGCATAGAGACTTGCTATAAACGGAGTAAGGTCAGATTTGGCTAGAGCTAAGCTGACCACACTGCTGTGAGTGCTCAGAAGGGAGTGGAAGGGGGATGGATGGTCAGTTTTCCCCATTGCCATTATTTTCTGTGCTTCCTGACTGCTTACAGCTTCAGCTTTACTGGGTGCATCTCACTGGTTTTTAACTTGTCTCTTAGGAAGTCAAAACTTTTCCCTTTCCTGATGAAAAGCCTTTAAGGATCTCAAAACTGGATGCTCAGGAATCGAGTCCTAGGCATTTGTGCCTGCACCTAGAAGACTAACCATGATGTTAAGGTGACAAGTGGCAATGATGGGCAGGACTGGTGTAGTTTTGGGGCTGTTTGTTTCCACCTGTTTAACTTCAAAAGGTTAGGAGGAGTAACTTTGGGCTTTTTGCAGTGTCACTGAGGGGGAAACAGTGATCCCCTCTGTGGTATTATGCTGCTATAAAGATTAGGCCTCACAGTCTGTGTTTACCCTGGAGGTGTTCAAAAGGGGATTGGATGTGGCACTTGGAGCCATGGTTTAGTTGTCAGGAGGTGTTAGGTATTAGGTTGGACCTGATGATCTCTGAGGTCTTTTCCAAGCTGGTTGACTCTATGATTCTGTGATTCTACTTGTCAGTAATTATTATACTTAGAGCTTTTTCTGTAAGAGGCTGTTTGTGTTCCTCTGGCATAATGCCAATTTTATACAGAAATAAATGTTAATAAACCAAGAGACAAAGCCCCCCACCCCCCCCAAAGAGCAAATGCAAAACCAAACCAAACATAACCCCAAGACCCCACTAAAAAAGACCTCAAAAGGCCCAAACCCAGCAACCCACATGTCCTCAGGAAAGCAGACAAGCAAGCTTTGGATGCTGCTGCATGCCTGAGATAAATTAGGGTATCAGGAGTGGGTAATAATTATAAATGAAACTCCTTTTGTCTTTGCTGCCACTGTTAATAGAAGGAATTGGTTGGCAAAGATCTCCTCAGTCATTTTTCCGTAAGTGTTTCAACATTTGGGAGATAGAAACAATGCAAATGTCTGCAAACCAAACCAAACCAAACCAAACCAAACCAAACCAAACCAAACCAAACCAAACCAAACCAAAACCCTGAAGACCTAAAAAGTGACACTGAGGAGCTGCTCGTGGTAGTTCTGTATTCCAGCAAAGTGCATTTGTCTTTCTGTCTCCCTTTTGCTTGTCCCTCTAAAGCATATGAACAAAGCTAAGGCTAATGGTCCTCTGCTAAAAGGCATGCTAAAGGCTTAGCATAAAGCAGACCCCTGCACTGAAGACAGTAACTCTTCTCAGTGTCTAGGAAACTCAAGTCCCCTTTGGCTGCTGCAAATATGTGTAGGGGTGCAGAATTGTTTGTGGTGGCAACATCATGAAGTTCAATAAGGACAAGTGCAGGGTCCTGCACCTGGGGAGGAGTAACAATAGGCACCAGGACAGGTTAGGAGCTGCCTTGCTGGAGAGCAGCTCCGTGGAGTGCTGGTGGGCAGCAAGTTCTGCATGGGACAGCAATGTGCCCTGGGGGCCAAGAGAGCCAATGGGATCCTGGGGTGCAGCAAGAAAAGTGTGGCCAGCAGGGCTGGGGAGGTTCTTCCCCCTCTCTACTCTGCCCTGCTCAGACCACAGCTGCAATCCTGTGCCCAGTTCTGGGCTCCCCAGTTCAAGAGAGACAGAGACCTGCTGGAGAGAGTCCAAGGGAGAGCCAGGAGGATGCTCAGGGGACTTGAGCATCTCCCCTGGGAAGAGAGACTGAGAGCCCTGGGGCTGTTTAGTCTGGAGAAGAGAAGGCTGAGAGGGGATCTGATCAATGTCTATCAAGAGCTGAGGGCTGGGGGCCAAGCTCTTTGGGTGCTGCACAGCAATAAGCCAAGGAACAATGGAGAGAAACTTGAGCAGAGAAGGTTTCAGCTCAACAGGAGGAGAAACTTCTTTAGAGCAAGGGTGGCAGAGCCCTGGAACAGGCTGCCCAGAGAGGTTGTGGAGTCTCCTTCTCTGGAGCCTTTCCAGCCCCACCTGGATGCATTCCTGTGCAGACTGCCCTGGGTGATGCTGCTCTGGCAGGGGGCTTGGACTGGATGATCTCTGGAGGTCCCTTCCAACCTCTAATGTGCTGTGGTGCTGTGATCCTGTGACCCTGTGGCTCTAGCCATTCTGGCGGTGTATGCTTCTCCTTTGGCAAGAATCAACTGGCTACAAGTTTTTACTTTTGCTGTAGCAATGTTCTGCTGTGCTCAAAACATGCACAGGAAGTGGGCTTCATGTGGTATTTGGTTGCTGCGTGGCTTGGTTTATACTTTTTTTCAGCTGAAAATAATCTGGTAGCTTTCATTTAATGATCTACCAATATGGAGCAGGGTGAGGCAGCTGTAAGAAAAATGGTTTGCAGCTTATGTGCTACCATGCAGTGGAGATGGGAATTATGGACTAGGCAATACTCCTGCTTTAGCTTTTCAACTTGCCCATTAAAAATAAATAAATACAAGCTATCAAATGCTGGTAGCTAATTTGGAGAAATATCAGGCAATAATGCTCTGTAAGTGCTTCCTAGTAGGGTGATCTGATATGTTTTAATTAGCAGTTGCTGTTTCTTGCTGGGATGAGACCTCAGATCTAGCAGCTTTAAATCAAGCAGGTGTTGATAAACCCCTTGCCTGTCTCAACTAGCACCCTTTGGAATTACAGAATGGTCTGGGTTGGAAGGGACCTCCAAAGCTCATCCAGTCCAATCCCCTCTGCAATCAGCAGGGACATCCCCAACTAGATCAGGTTGCCCAGGGCCTCATCCAGCCTCACCTTGAATATCTCCAGGGCTGGGGCCTCAACCACCTCCCTGGGCAACTTGTTCCAGTGTTCCACCACCCTCATGGTGCAGAGCTTGTTCCTCACATCCAATCCCAATCTGTCCTGTCCCTGCAGGCCTTTGCAAACAGTCTCTCTCCAGCCTTCTTGTAGCCTCCTTCAGGTACTGGCAGGCTGCTCTAAGGTCTCCCCAGAGATTTCCCTTCTCCAGGCTGAACACCCCCAGCTCCCTCAGCCTGTCCTCATAGCAGAGTTCCTCCAGCCCCTTGATCATTCTCGTGTCCCTCCTCTGGACCTGCTCCACCTCTCAGCTGCTGCAGGTGACAAGATCAAATGGGGAAATTGCTTGCATGGATTGCTGAGGAGCTGCAAATTGGTTTATATCTAAAGCTTTATCTTTCAAAATCAGATTACTTAGTACATGGGGAAATAAGTACTTGAGCAGGTTGATTACCCAGAATGTCTGTTGTTATGAAGCATAATTTAAAAATAAGAAGGGGAAAGAGAGACTAATACCTTCCAACAGCCTGAGGGCATAACACCAAACAAAAACCGTGGATCTTTTCTACCCAGTTCATTATAAATCCATGGGAGATCTGTATCAGGGCAGAGCATCTCAGCGTTTCTAAATGCAGAGGATAATAGAAGTGTTACATTCAGAAATGAAGTTTCTAAGCAGAAAGCACTTTCCACTGCCCTCTGCTGACTGCAGGCTATGCAGTGATCTGGCTCTGCTCAGCTGGCTGGAGCTGCCTGAGCTTTTGTCAAAGCCTTGCACTTGAAGTAGGTGCTAGCTGCATTATGAATGGAACTGTGAAGGTGAGTCATACTTTTTGCTGCAGGTGCTGCTGTAATAGCTAAAAGCTTTTCTTTATGCTCACCTGCAACAAGCTATGATATACTGGTGGAGGCAAAAAGCTTTTTCAAGTCAAGTTTGTCTGCCAGGCTACACCTGCTACTTAATTTTGGTGTGCTGCCTTTGTACCCCTGCTGCTTGGAGCCACATGAATTTTGGTCTCTTAGAAAAATATACACCACTGTCCTGGCCTCTTTGTATTGCTCAATGTCAGTTTGATCCCATCCACTGAAGGAAAAAAAGAGGGGGGGGGGGGGGAAGTTTGCCCTGCCTTTTTCAGAGAAGCTCAACAGGAGCCTGCAGTGAGCACCTGCAGCCCAGACAGTCAACCAGAGCCTGTGCTGCAGCAAGAGAAACGTGGCCTGCAGGTGGAGGGGGGTGATCCTCCCACTCTGCTCCACTCTGCTGAGACCACAGCTGGAGCTCTGGATCCAGCTCTGGAGCCTCAATTACAGGAAGGATCTGGAGGTGCTGGAAGGTGTCCAGAGAAGGGCCACGAGGATGAGCAGAGGGCTGGAGCTGCTCTGCTCTGGAGACAGACTGAGAGAGTTGGGGTTGTGCATTCTGGAGAAGAGAAGGCTCTGAGAAGAACTTCTTGTGGCCTTCCAGTATCTGAAGGGGGTGCCAAGAAAGCTGGGGAGGGACATTCTAGGGTGTCAGAGAGGGATAGGACTGGGGAGTGGGTGGATCCAAAGGTAGATTTAGATTAGGCATTAGAAAGAAGTTGTTCCCCATGAGGGTGGTGAGAGCCTGGCACAGGTTGCCCAGGGAGGTGGTGGAAGCCTCATGCCTGGAGGTGTTTGCAGCCAGGCTGGATGTGGCTGTGAGCAACCTGATGTAGTGTGAGGTGTCCCTGCCCATGGCAGGGGGTTGGAACTGGATGATGCTTGAAGTGCCTTCCAACTTGGACAATTCTGTGATTCTATGATTCTAAATCAGAACAAGAAAATAAGACAATTGTCGGTCGTGCAGGAATTGTGACCACACACAGTATTTCTATGCAGGAATTGTGACCACACACAGTATTTCTATGCAGGAATTGTGACCACACACAGTATTTCTATGCAGGAATTGTGACCACACACAGCATTTCTATGCATTGATTGTCTTTCTAACAACATTCAATTATCTTCCTCACAGTTATTTCTGCATCATTTGTTAAATTTCTATGCTTCTCTTCTCCAGCATCTTTTTCTCCTCCAACTTGTGTAGTATCTCTGTGCTTTAATTTAAACCAGAAATATCAACACCCTGTCCCAATTTCTCTGAAGCAACTGATCTGGATGCTACGTGGTGTGGTCATACACCAGGCACCTTCCTCAATTTCTGAACACGGAGACCGACAGCAGTTAGGAAAAAATTACAGAGCAACTGTGGTAGCTTTAGGCTCTGCCTAGAAAATTTTCCACAGATCTTGAACAGAAAGTGGTAAAATGTAAATAAATCACCATTGGGTGCTAAAGGGGGAAAAAAATCACAGAATCACAGAGTCACCGAGGCTGGAAAAAATGATAAGGTCTAAATAATCCCATTGGTCAGATAACTAACATGAAGTTCGTTTGGTAAACTAACTCTCTTTTTGCTTCCTTTGCTCTGGTTGATACTAGCTGCTGTTTTCTGCTGGCTTGCTGACCTTGGGTGTGCTGCTTTTTGTGGCTAAGTAGGAACAAAGCTACTCTCTGCTCTTCTCTCTTTCACCTTGTACAGGGGAGAAGGGAGCAGGGAGGGGGAAGCTGTTGGTAACCCCCTGGTTTTGTTCCCCCACAGGGGTTCCTGTGCTGTTTACAAATTGTAAATCCACATGACCATTGTATATTTTGTACACATTCAGTGCATTCTGCGTCTCAAGATTGAAGCTGTGCTTGTAAACAGAGCTTCATTTGCTTTCAACTGAGCTGCTCTGGCAATTTTATGCTGGGGGGGGGGGGGGGCGAGGGGTGGAATTTCAACCCACCACAGCACATAATGACACTGGGTCAGTAGACATATTTCAGAGAATATGACTTGTTTAGGTCAGGTGCCAGAAGTAGAGTAATAATAGCAAGGTGCTTCCCAGGTAAGCCTTTGATCTCACCTGGGGCTCTGCATTATGTGGCTGAACGCCACCTTGCAGCTCAGGTTAGCTGTAGCCAAGCTACAGTGTTGAATTAATAACGTGTGGCCAGTGGCAGGCCTGAGAATCATGTAGATGTGGCAGATGTGCTCATTAGTATCAGAGAAGGAAAGTGTGAGCTGGAGTCTCACTTTTGCAATTGAGTATTTTGCTCAAGCCATTGCTTTTTGTGCCCGTGCTTCCACTCGCACTGCTTGCAGGCAGCGCCCTCCTTCTGCTTTGTGTTGTGCAAGTGGTCTTCAGGGCTTCTTGGAGGCTGCTGCAGTGCAACCTGTCTCGTTGGCAGCCAGAGCCTGCCTTTCCCCTAGATTTGAAGCACTCTTGGCTCTTCCACACGAACATGTGGGACCTGCTACAAGGCAGTATGTGCCCCTGATCTGCTGGGTTCAGAGGGCTGTACATCAGAGACACAGCTTGGAAGGCTGTGTGGCTGCACAGCGTGACTGCGCCTGGGGGTCAGGACGTGGATGGATAATGTGGGTACCCAGCTTGTCACCCCCATCGCGTCCAGTATGTTCGGCTTGGTGGCTGAAGGCTCAGCTCTGTATGAAATGGCTGTCTGGCCCCTGCATCCTTAAATCAGGTCAATGATTGCAGTTGAGAGTAGCTTGGAGGAAGGCAGCATGTGAAAGTCTGTAATTTTCTTTAGCAGGAAACCTGCTAGAAAAAAAAAAAAAGTGCCAAGATTAAAGCCTGTGCAGCTCTGATTTTTCCATAGATGGAGCACTGGCAAAACTGCTCACAGCGTGCTAGGGCTTGGAAGGGACCTCCACAAATCTTCAAGTCCAACCCCCCTGCCGGAGCAGGACCATAGAATCCAGCACAGGTCACACAGGAACACATCCAGACGGGTCTTGAAAGGCCTTCTCCAGGGAAGGAGACTCCACAACCTCTCTGGGCAGCCTGCTCCAGGGCTCTGGGACCCTCACGGTGAAGAAGGGTTCCTCACATTGAAGGGGAACCTCTTGTGCTGTAGCTTACATCCATTGCCCCTTGGCCTATCACAGGATGCAACTGAGCAGAGCCTGTCCCCTCCCTCTTGAACCCCAGCCCTCAGCTATTGATAGACATTGATCAGATCCCCTCTCAGTCTTCTTCTCTCCAGACCGAACAGCCCCAGGGCTCTCAGCCTCTCCTCCCCAGGCAGTGCCGCAGTCCCTTCAGCATCCTTGTAGCCCTCCCTTGGACTCTCTCCAGCAGACCCCTGTCCCTCTTGAACCGGGGAGCCCAGAACTGGATGCAATATTCCAGGTGAGGTCTCAGCAGGGCAGAGGGGGAGGAGAACCTCCCTGAATCTGCTGGACACACTCCTCAATACACCCCAGGATAACATTGTCCCTCTTGGCCACAAGGGCACATTGCTGTTTTCAGTAATCATGAAAGGTGACCTTGCAAAGGAAAGGCAACCCTAAGAATGCATCTGTAAAAGAATCTTATCCTATCCTGTCCTAAAGGGTGAAAATCCTCAGAACACTATTCCATCAGTTCCATCATTGATGTCTAAATGAAATAATTCAGCTGTTACTTTTTCTTGCAAGAAAAAGCCTTCAGAGGAAGGTTCATGTGATTTTGACAATTTTAGCTTTGGCTGCTGCTTGGCTTTTCTATCTGTGGCACCCATCTGATGCAAAATTGTTCACCAATCTTGCAATCTACAGAATGAACCCCAAGCCATGTGCTGTGATCACCTAGATACTTGTGCCCACTCTGGCATCTTGAATTCCTCCTGGCGCTGGGAATGTGCAGAACTCCTCAGGATCGATGGCTACAGAATTGCTTCTTAAGGCTCTTTCACTCATCACCTGTGTACCTGCAATGGTTGCCAAGGGTGTTTTATCTTGAAAGTAAACCTCCAGTTAATATATTGTCTTTAGCTTTGGTAGAAGGATATCTATTCTAGCTACATAGAATCATAAAATGGAACCATAGAACAGTCTGGGTCGGAAGGGACCTCCAAAGCTCATCCAGTCCAAGCTCCCCGCAGTCAGCAGGGAGATCCCCAACTAGATCAGGTTGCCCAGAGCCCTGTCCAGCCTCACCTTGAATATCTCCAGGGATGGGGCCTCAACCACCTCTCTGGGCAACTTGTTCCAGTGTTCCACCACCCTCATAGGAAAGAACTTGTTCCTAACATCCAATCTAAATCTGCTCTGCTCTAGTTTGAAGCCCTTGCCTCTGGCCCTGTCCCTGCAGGCCTTTGCAAACAGTCTCTCTTCAGCCGTCTTGTAGTGCCCTTCATATACTGGAAGGTGACAAGAGGATCTGCTCAGAGCCTTCTCATCTCCAGGCTGAACACCCCCAGATCCCTCAGCCTGTCCTCATAGCAGAGCTGCTCCAACCCCCTGATCATTTTCATGGCCCTCCTCTGGACCCTCTCCATCAGGTCCATGTCCTTCCTGTGTTGAGGGCTCCAGAGCTGGACACAGTAATCCAACCAGGTGAGATCTCAGCAGAGCAGAGCAAAGTGGCAGGATTCCCTCTCTCCATCTCTGGTCATTCTTCTTTTTATGCAGCCCAGGCTGTGATTTGTCTTCTGTGCTGCAAGCTCACACTGCCTGCTCCTGTCCAGCTTCTCCTCCATCAGCACCCCCAAGTCCTTTTCCTCAGGGATGCTTTCTATCACCTCCTCCCCGAGTCTGTGCTGATAGTGTGGATTGATCTGGCCCAGCTGCAGAACCCTGCACTTGCTCTTGTTGAACCTCATGAGGTTCACCTGGGCACCACCTCTCCAGCCTGTCCAGGTCCCTCTGGATTCCATCCTGTCTCTTTGGTGTATCGACAGCACCACTCAGCTTGGTGTCATCTGCACACTTGCTGATGGTGCCTGGATCCTGCTGTCATTGATAAAAATATTAAGCATCTGTCTATTGACTGAGTTAATTATCTATTAGCTGACTGAAATAACTATCAGCTATGTCTACAGTTAATTTGGAAAGTATTCATCTTGCAAGCTAAGTGCTAGCTCTGTAAAAAGCTGTGGGTACAATTATGATTACGTGTTTCTAGTATCCATCTGATCACTGGAAAAGGAGCTCTGCATGCTAATTTAAATCTGCTTCACAATACATTTGCAGAGTGTAATTGATTTAGTACTTAGTGGCTCTTCTGTCAGCTGGGTGTGGAAATAGCATGCAGATGATTCCATCTATCCCAATCCTGTACGACAAAGAGGAGTGAAATCTGTAATCTCTCATTTGACCTGCAGACAGATAATGTGAGACTGGCTGCTTAGGAAGTTGGAAGTTGTCATTTTCACATTGCCATGTTTTCTGAAGAGCCCTGCAAATTAACAGTTCTTTTTCAAAGGAGAATTCCTTTTCTAGTGGACAGCTATGAAGTTTTCTAAAGAGTTTTAGAATCATAGGATTGTCAGGGTTGGAGGAGACCTCAAGGATCAGCCAGTTCCAACTCTCCTGCCATGGGCAGGGACACCTCACACTACAGCAGGTTGCTCACAGCCACATCCAGCCTGGCTTTAAAATCTCCAGGGGTGAGGCTTCCACCACCTCCCTGGGCAACCTGTGCCAGGCTCTCACCACCCTCATGGGGAACACCTTCTTCCTGACATCCAATCTGAATCTACCCAGTTCTGTTTTTCTTCATCAAAGCTGAACTTATAGCATGTGTTCATACTAAATCCATTACTCTTCAGTGAGAATGATAGTATCATAGTATCAGTCAGGGTTGGAAGGGACCACAAGGATCAGCTAGTTCCAACCCCCCTGCCATGGGCAGGGACACCCCACACTAGATCAGCCTGGCCAGAGCCTCATCCAGCCTGGACTTAAACACCTCCAGGGATGGGGCCTCAACCACCTCCCTGGATTACCCATTCCAGGGCTTCACCACTCTCATGGGGAAGAACTTCCTCCTCACCTCCAGCCTGAATCTCCCCACCTCCAGCTTCATTCCATTCCCCCTAGTCTTATCACTACCTGATAACCTGAGAAGTCCCTCCCCAGCCTTCTTGGAGCCCCCTTCAGATCCTGGAAGGCCACAATGAGGTCACCTCGGAGCCTTCTCTACTCCAGACTGAACAGCCCCAACTCCCTCAGTCTGTCCTCATAGGAGAGGTGCTCCAGCCCTCTGATCATCCTCCTGGCCCTGCTCTGGACACCTTCCAGCACCTCCAGATTCCTCTTGGAATAGGGACTCCAGAACTGGAGGCAGTACTCCAGGTGGGGTCTCACCAGAGCTGAGTAAAGGATTATATATAGCTTCTAGTTCTGATATCAAGCTAGTGTCATGTGTTGCCTTTGTTGACAGACAACAACTCCACAAAGATCACTACTAGAAAAATCACATTTTGTTAAGTGCCACAAATTAATGTTTTTCTATTTCTGATTCATGCCTGTAACAGGATAATCTCTGATCTGGAGGTGCTGGAATATGTCCAGAGAAGGGCCACGAAGATGAGCAGAGGGCTGGAGCTGCTCTTCTATGAGGCCAGACTGAGGGAGTTGGAGCTGTTCAGTCTGGAGAAGAGAAGGCTCTGAGGAGACCTAATTGTGGCCTTTCAGGATCTGAAGGGGGCTACAAGAAAACTGGGGAGGGACTTTTGAGGGTGTCAGGGAGTGATAGGAGTGGGGGGAATGGAAGAAACAAATGGAAATGGGTAGATTCAGCTTGGATGTTAGGAAGAAGTTGTTCCCCATGAGGGTGGTGAGAGCCTGGCACAGGCTGCCCAGGGAGGTGGTGGCAGCCTCATGCCTGGAGGTGTTTGCAGCCAGGCTGGCTGTGGCTGTGAGCAACCTGCTGTAGTGTGAGGTGTCCCTGCCCATGGCAGGTGGTTGGAACTGGCTGGTCCCTGAGGTCCCTTCCAACCCTGACAGTTCTATGATTCTATGATATTTAAAAGAGAATTTTAATTGGTACAAACCCTATTTGTCAACTAATGATGTATCCAGAAATGTCACACTGAAGTAACTAAACCTTGCTGTCTTGAGGTGGAGTTAATTTATCTTTATTTTTATTTGTTGGTGGTGTGGGGTTTGTGGGCTTTTTTTCTTTGGTTTGATGCCCTGTGTCATTTTCCCCTTTCTCACCAGAAAATAAGTTCCCTGGGTATCAGCCCTCAAGAACCGAGGGGTCCAGGGTGGTTGGAGCTGCTTCAAACAGGAGCTCTTGAAGGCTCAGGAGCTGGCGGTTCCCATCTGCCGAAAGATGAGCCGAGGGGAAGGCTCTGGGCCTGGATGGGCAAGCAGCTCCTGGAGGAACTGAGGGAAAACAAGAGGCTGTGTCACCTTTGGAAGGAGGGGAAGGCTTCTCGAGGTGTGTTCAAGGAAGTTGTTAGATTATCTAGGAAAAAATTAGAGAGGCAAAGGCCCAGTTGGAGCTGAGGCTGAACACCTGTGTGAAGGACAATAAAAAGCATTTTTACAAATATGTTAATGCCAAAAAGAAGGGCAGGAAGCACCTGCACTGCCTGTTGGAGCTGGAGGGGAACACGGTGACTGAAGACGAGGAAAAGGCTGAGGGCCTGAACACCTTCTGTGCCTCAATCTTTAACAGCAAGGCAGGAGGAGGTCAGGACGAGTGGCCTCCTGAGCTGGGTGATGGGGTCAGGGAGCAGTGTAATGCCCTGGATATCCATGAGGAATTAGTTCGGGACCTGCTGAGCCACTTGGACACTCACAAGTCCATGGGGCCGGATGGGATCCACCCTAGGGTGCTGAGAGAGCTGCAGAGGAGCTGCCAAGCTGCTCTCCATCATTTTCCTCCAGTCCTGGCTGACCGGTGAGGTCCCAGATGGCTGGAAACTGGCCAGTGTGGTCCCCATCCACAAGAAGGGTCGAATGGAGGAACCTGGAAGCTCCAGGCCTAGCAGCCTGACCTCAGTGCCAGGGAAAATGATGGAGCAGATTATCCTGGGGGCAATCACTGCATACCTGCAGGATGGCCAAGGGCTCAGGTCCAGCCAACATGGATTTAGGAGGGGCAGGTCCTGCCTCTCCAACCTGATCTCCTTCTATGATCAGGTGACTGCCTGGTGGATGTGGGGCAGGCTGTGGATGTGGTCTGCCTGGACTTCAGCAAGACCTTTGACACCATCCCCCACAGCAAACTCCTGGCCAAGCTGGCAGCTCGTGGCTTGGACAGCAGCACTCTGAGCTGGGTTAGGAACTGGCTGGAGGCTGAGCCCAGAGAGTGGTGGTGAATGGTGCCACAGCCAGCTGGCAGCCAGTCACCAGTGGTGTCCCCCAGGGATCAGTGCTGGGCCCCATTGTCTTTAATATCTTCATTGATATCCTGGGTGAGGGGATTGAGTCAGTCATCAGTACAGTACAGTATTACCAAGGTTGGAAGAGACCTTGAAGATCATCGAGTCCAACCTGTAACCACAAACCACACAACTAGACCATGGCACCAAGTGCCACATCCAGTCCCCTCCTGAACGCCTCCAGGGACGGCGACTCAACCACCTCCCCTGCAGTAAATTTGCAGATGACACCAAGCTGGGAGTAGATGTTGGTCAGTTAGAGGACAGAAGGGCTCTGCAGAGGGACCTCGACTGACTGGACAGATGGGCAGAGTCCAACAGGATGGCATTCAACAAGTCCAAGTGCCAGGTGCTGCACTTTGGCCACAGCAACCCCATGCAGAGCTACAGGCTGGGGTCAGAGTGGCTGAGAGCTGCCAAACAGAGAGGGACCTTGGGGTGCTGATCGACAGCCTCCTGAACATGAGCCAGCAGTGTGCCCAGGTGACCAAGAAGGCCAATGGCATCCTGGCCTGGCCTGTCTTCCAAAAATCACAACAAATTGATGAGTTTCCCAGTTTAAGAAGGGACAGGAACCTGCTTGGGAGGGTGCAGCAAAGGACTACAAATACGACTGGGGGACTAGAACATCTCCTATGAAAAATGGATGAGGGACATGGGGAATTACTAGAGGAGACCAAAGGGGGATATTATCAGTGCTTACAAATCAACCAGAATCACAGAATCACCAAGGTTGGAAGGTACTTAAAGGCTGGGTGTCAGGAGCATGGGGCCCAGTTCCATCTAAGTGTGAGGAGGTAGCAGAGCACTGGAACAGGCTGCCTAGAGATGTGGTGAAGTCTCTGATCTCTGATCTCTGGTCATTATCTCTGATGATCTGGATGAGGGCATTGAGTCCATCATCAGTAAGTTTGCAGATGACGCCAAGCTGGGGGCAGCAGTTGATCTGCTGGAGGGCAGAGAGGCTTTGCAGAGGGACCTCGACAGGCTGGACAGATGGGCAGAGTCCAAGGGCAGGAGTCCACTGCACTGGTTAGGCCACAGCTTGAGTCCTGTGTCCAGTTCCGGGCCCCTCAGTTTAGGAAGGATGTTGACTTGCTGGAGCGTGTCCAGAGGAGGGCAACAAAGTTGGTGAGGGGTTTGGAACACAAGCCCTATGAGGAGAGGCTGAGGGAGCTGGGGTTGCTTAGCCTGGAGAAGAGGAGACTCAGGGGAGACCTTGTTGCTCTCTACAACTCCCTGAAGGGAGGTTGTAGCCAGGTAGGGGTTTGGTCTCTTCTCCCAGGCAGCCAGCACCTGAACAAGAGGACACAGTCTCAGGCTGTGCCAGGGGAGCTTTAGGCTGGAGGTTAGGAAGAAGTTCTATACAGAGAGTGATTGCCCATTGGAATGGGCTGCCTGAGGAGGTGGTGGAGTCACCATCATTGGAGGTGTTCAGGAGACTTGATGGGGTGCTTGGTGCCATGGTTTAGTTGATTAGGTGGTGTTGGATTGGTTGATAGGTTGGATGCGATGATCTTGAAGGTCTCTTCCAACCTGGTTTATTCCACTCCATTCCATTCCATTCCATTCCATTCCATTCCATTCCATTCCATTCCATTCCATTCCATTCCATTCCATTCCATTCCATTCTATCTCTCTGGAGTCATTCAAAACCTGCCTGGATGTGTTCCTCTGCAGCCTGCTTTAGGTGACCCTGGTTGGGGGATTGGACTGGATGATCTCCAGAGGGCCCCTTCCAGCCCATGTTGTTCTTCAATTCTATGCTGTCATGTGTGTCAGATAGGAATCTTTATTTTGTATTATTCTGTCTGTGACTAGCTCCTAGAGATTCATCTCCAAAAAATATTATTACCCAAAGCTTTCAAAAGACCTAGCCTCAGAGACTGCTTTTGAGAAGGGTGTTCTCTATTGATCATGAAAGATTGATGAGCAATTGCCTTGGAATAGAATTATTTCTCTCACCCTGTTGCTAAACCTCTCCATCTCTGTAGCTGCAAGGTGCTTCATGGCCCTTCAGTCAGTTAGAGGTTTCCCAAGCCTTGGGCAGAACATGTTGTTGCATTTAGTGATGGATAAACGTGGTGATCTCCCTCAGAGATCAGAGGGGCTAGGGGTGGCTGGTCTTAATAAGTATGCCAGTTATTGCTGCGCCTGTAAGTCCAACCCCAGATGCACAAACAGCCTGTCTGCTCATAGGTGTGGCTGTATTCAGCAGAGGCAGCCAGGTGCATGAACAAGAATGGTGGGTTTACCTACACCATGCTCAGGTTAAGATTTCCAGTGATAAGTGCACTAAACTGCAGATCAGCTCTGCAGCTCTGAACCACGCTTGGAGTCAGGAATTTCACCGCCTGGGCAAACACTTGTCTCAGTCGGCTGTTTCACATCAGGGATGGTTCTTCAGTGGATCCCCCAAATGAAACCAAGGAGGAACTGAGTAGTTGCATTTGGGAAGAAACACTTGCAGTGATTTTGCTTATATATGCAGGAAAAAGAGTTAGAAACATAGAAAAGGAGGAAGAAATAAGCAAGGGGTAGCAAAGCAAACAGATCATTACCACCGTGGATCTGGGTGATGCTTCGCTGATCCCTGAAGGTCTTGATCCGTGATATGGAAGCTTTACAGCAGCAAAGACTGAGATGTTGGAACCACATGAGGCCTTGCTGCTGGATCAGTGTGGAAGCTTCAAACTCTCCCTGTTGCCTCTTGGGTTTTATACCTTTTCCAGTGCCATCACACTGGCCCATTCAGTTGAGCACATTTGACTGGTGTGAGCACCGCTCCCACCGGTGGTTACCTGTGCAAGCTCCAGGCTCACAGTAACATTCCTGAGAGCAGAACTTGTGGCCTTGTCTGGTTATCAGCTGCTCCTGTCACAGAGCTTGTGGTAATGGTGTGAAAACACCTTGGGAAACTGCTGTGCCCGTCACCTTCTGAGAGTCCTGTCCATGAAGACTTGTCCCAGGGAGTCCCAGCATCTGTCTGCTATCAGCACGGAGTTTGTGGTCTTGTAGATAAGACAGTAGTGTGAAGGCAAAACATGAGGCTGTGAGTCCTGTTTACAGTGGTATCCAGTGTCAGCACAGAGCTTGTGGTCCTCTGGGACAATGGAGTTAAAGAAACATTTTGGGAAGGCAAACAATGCTGAGGCAGTTAGAGGGAGACAAACTGAACTCCTTACAGTACTCAGTGTAGCCAAGTGAATGGTGAAGTGTTGGGGAGGAGCTGTGGTCAAGCCTTTTTTCTCAATATTTGGTCTTCTGGGTGGGAAGGAGACTATAGAATAAAATACAGAATACAGAATTAACCAGGCTGGAAAAGACCTTTGAGATCATCAAGTCCAACCTATTACCCCATACCATCTAATCAACTAAACCATGGCACCAAGGGCCTCATCCAGGCTCTTCCTAAACACCTCCAGGGATGGTGACTCCACCACCTCCCTGGGCAGCACATCCCAACGGCCAATCTCTCTTGCTGGGAGGAATTTCTTCCTAACACCCAGCCTAAACCTTCCCTGGCACAGCTTGAGACTGTGTCCTCTTATTCTGATGCTGGTTGTCTGGGAGAAGAGACCAACCCCCACCTGGCTACAGCCTCCCTTCAGGGAGTTGTAGAGAGCAAGGAGGTCTCCCCTGAGCCTCCACTTCTCCAGGCTAAGCAGCCCCAGCTCCCTCAGCCTCTCCTCAGAGGGCTGTGCTCCAGACCCCTTACTATGCAGCCTTTGTCTTTGCCTCCTTGGCTCTTCCCTGGTGCCATGGAAACACAGACCATCAGATCTTCACCCAGCCTCTGCCAGCTCTGCTCCCTGTGAGTTTATCAGCAATATTGCTTTGTGCTTTCCCAAAGTTTTGTGCTTCTGACACCCGTGAAAGCTATGAGGCGGTCTGCAGTTCTTTCAGAGTCTCCCAGCTGCATTGCCACACAGAAGCATGTGAGGCCCTGAGGGAGCATCTCACCATGCATGCTTCTCCTGGCCTCTTCACCTATGGTCTGCAGGCCTTTAACTCTGGTCAAGTTCAGTGGACAAGCTTCTTCAATGGAAGAGTCATGGGAAAAGATAGATGAATAAATTCAAACCTTTAAGACCTTAGAAAGAGACTCCTGGATCCTAATCACTTTTATTCAGAGCCCTCCAGAGCCTCACAACTGGGCAGTTCTACCTCAGAACTACATCTCAAACCTTCTCTAAAATAAAACAGCCTGAAATAATTTGAGTGGGTGCTTTGGATACTTGTTTGGTGTCATTTCATTTCTTTTATGGCCTAGTTGCAGAGTAGTTCCATGCTCCAAGTGCCTAGAATCTGTGTGAGGCTCACTAATTGATGCTGAAATGAAAATAAAATAATAACTAAATAAAACCAAACAAGCAACCAAAAAAACCACCTCCACACAGGCCTTCTAACTGTTAAACATGGAATCTGTAGAGGAATGTGCAGCCCTGGCATTATCCACTGCTTGTTTGCGTCAGACAGCTGTGCCCCAGCCCAGCAGGTGGACTGTGACAGTCCAAAGTTAAACTTGGAGTTTAACATGAATTATTTATATAGAGTATTATGAACATTTTTCTCTGTAAAGTCACAGAATCATGGAATTGTCAGGGTTGGAAGGGACCTCAAGGATCCTCCAGTTCCAACCTCCCTGCCTTGGGTAGGGACACTTTCTACTAGATCAGGTTCCCACTAGATCAGGTTCCCAGAGCCCCATCCAGCCTGGCTTTAAAAACCTCCGGGGAAGGAGAGGGAGAGAGTGAATGGAGAAAGAGAGTGAGAGCAGGATTGATAGTTACCACCCCATGCTCCTTTGTTGGGGGCTGGGTGGAAGAAACATTCCAGGGCTGCTGCTTCCAGCCTGAGATATCCCCGGTGATGTTTCCCCCCAGTAAACAGGCACGGCCCAGGGCTTTTATTGTGTTCCTGGTTCATTCACCGTAGCTCCTCCTGGCCCATACCCTTGCAACATTTCAGGGGGTCTTTCCTGTGTGATTGCAGGGGTTAGGACCCCTGCAAGGTACCTCCACCCCTCTTTGCCACCCCCTGCCCACCACCCGCCTTGGGCAGCTTCGGTCTCTGTGGGCAGAGCTGATGCATCAGGAGGGTGGTTCAGAGTTCAGGATGATCTTATCTTTGTTGAGACACTTCTCAATTCTTAATGCAATCATCACATGCCAAAGTGATTTACATGTTCAAGAGAGGATTCTCTTACTACCCAAGACCCTAAAAAGTCCCTCCCCAGATTTCCTGTAGCCCCCTTCAGATACTGGAAGGCCACAGTAAGGTCTTCTCAAAGCCTTCTCCAGGCTGAACAAACAAACTCTCTCTGTCCTCATAGCAGAGCAGCTCCAGCCCTCTGCTCATCCTCATGGCCCTTCTCTGGACACCTTCCAGCACCTCCAGATCCTTCCTGGAACAGAGGCTCCAGAACTGGACACAGAGCTCCAGCTGTGGTCTCAGCAGAGTGGAGCAGAGGGGGAGAATCCCCTCCCTGGCCCTGCTGGCCACACTTCTCTTGCTGCAGCCCAGGCTCTGCTTGGCTCTCTGGGCTGCAAGTGCTCACTGCTGGCTCCTGTTGAGCTTCTCCTCCGCATCCCTAGAAGTATGTTACTGTAAAGCATCTTGCTTGTAAGCTCACACCAGGAATTTATGAGGTATTTAAGAAGCTCCATGGAAGAAACAGCTTGATTTCTTCAGGCTTATGTGTACTTTTGATGACTTTTTGCAGTTGTATCTACCATAGCAAAGTCAGCCTTCTGCAGATCCATGGCTCAGGAAGCAGATGTTCTACCTTGAGTAAGTAACTTTTGGAGAGGTTGCCTTTGGGGGAGAAAAAATAAAAGAACAAAAAAGCCAAACTTGTTAAAGGTCACCATGTAAGCCAATACATTGTGTCAAATGTTTCTGCAGTTCTGGACACTCTCTAGTGGTCGCCTATAATTGAACATAGCAAGAAAATGTCATCTCTTATCTTTTTGTCACTTGTTCTTTATCTCTCAGAGGGGACAACTTCCCTCTTCCCTCCCCCTCTCACTGTTGCATTTAAGTAGTTCCATTTTGGTGTATCTTGTTAAACACTGTTTCAGGTGACCTTGTAAGAAGCTTTTTCCCCCCCACAGCAGAGAAACTGGTCAATATGTCCTGCCCTGATGAGATTTTAGAAAACAGCAGTGTTATGCTTCTGTCTTCCAGGGGTGTTGGATTAGGGCTTTTTGTTGTTTTCAGAGTCACAGAAACATTCAGGTTGGGAAAGACCCTCAGGACCACTAAGTCCAACCATGAACCCTACTCTACAAGAGTCACCCCCTAAACCAGAGTTCCAATCACCACATCCAAACCACCCTGAAACACAGCCAGGCTTGGGGATTCCACCACCTCCCTGGGCAGCACATTCCAATCCCTGACCACTCTTGATGGGAAAAAATTCTTCCTAATGTCCAGTACAGACCTACCCTGCTGCAGCTTGAAGCTGTTCCCTCTTGTTCTATCAGTGATTACCTGTGAGAAGAGACCAGCAGCAGCCTCTCCACAAGGTCCTTTCAGGTAGTTGTAGACAGCAATGAGGTCTCCCCTCAGCCTCCTCTGTTTCACACTCACCATCCCCAGCTCCTTCAGTTGCTCTTCATCAGATTTATTCTCCAGGCCCTTCCCAGCTTCCTTGCCCTGCTCTGTTCTGTTTTGACTTTGGTTTTGGGTTGGATTTTTTCATGTGTTTGGTTTGGTTTGTTGGGGTTTTTGGCTGGGTGGGTGGGTTTTGGTGGGTTTTGTTTGGGTGGGGTTTTGTGTTTGTTCTGGTTTGGTTTTAAGAAAAGGAGGAATGAAATGTGGAACTTGATTCTGGAAAAGGTTCTTTCCCATGTTTGCTAATCTACATCAGAAGAGTGCCAACTCCCTCATGCTTTTGTGTTCATTCCCCTGGCTTGTACTGCATTTAGCATGAAACCAGAACGTTTGTTTATTTCAAGCAGCATTTGTGCTGCATGGTTTTGTCTGGATCCCAGCATTGCACAGTGACTTACACAGACAGCTTAGGTGGTATTTCCCCTTCCTCTGGCAGGTGGATGGTTTCCACCTTGTTCAGTCATCTTTTCCTTGCAGACAACACCAGAATGCTGATGTTATTTCTGTCACCATGGGCTTTGAGGTGATGTCTTCTGTGTCAGACTACAGAGGTAATCATGATGTGCAATTTGGTAGCTGGCTTGAGGTGTGCCCACAAACTTTGTCATTACCTGCAGGACAGGGACAGTTGGAAATGCCCTTTCCCAGAAATATTCAGGATGGAAAAGACCCTTGGGATCAACAAGTCAAATCATTAAACATACTCCATAAGGTTCACCCCTAAACCATATCCCCAAGCACCACATCCAAATCACCTTTAAACACATCCAGGGGTACATCCTTCTACTGGTTATCACAGTATCACAGTATCACTAAGGTTGGAAGAGACCTCGAAGACCATCGAGTCCAACCTGTCACCACAGACCCCATGACTAGACCATGGCACCAAGTGCCACATCCAGTCCCCTCTTGAACCCCTCCAGGGATGGTGACTCCACCACCTCCCTGGGCAGCACATTCCAGTGGTGAATGAGACGCAGAGCCTTGGAGTGTTCTCTGCTGCTGCTGCTGAAGGACCTCAGTTTTCATGAAGCTCCCTGCCTGCCTTGCTCTAGGCAGCAGACAGTGTGGGATCTAAGCCATTGGTGGCTGCAGGGTGTATGGAGACAGAAAACCCTTCCACCTTTTTGCAGCACACGTGGAGGAAGAATGAGAAGGTTGAGAGCTGCCACCAAGCTAAAGGCACAACCTGTCGACATTGAAGTTCCCTGCAGCCCTTCTCAGTGCATAAAATTTTGTTTAAGCCTTCATCTCAATCACTGATTCTCATGAGACAGGGCTATTATTACTGCTGCAAAGATGGCCTGTCTGGAACTTTCTTTTCCCTGATATTTTAGTAGACTAAGTGCTTAGTTTTGCTTTTATTAGCTGGCTGTCTTTGGCATATCTATGAGGGAATTCACTGATGTAGGTAAGCCAAAAGCTTTTAGTGAAGTTTTGTGATAATGTTAAAATACCTGCAGGAATTAATTTCCTTAGGATTCTGATGCAGCACTCACTAAACTCCACATCTGTACTTGCCTGAAGCCTATTAAGCTTTACAAGCACAATGTGCTCTTCAAATGCTACACTTCACAGCATCCTGCAAACTTAAAATAAGTATGGCCTTAAACCCTTGTACAATCCAGGTATGCATATCCCAGGTGCTAACACAGGGGATATTCCAGCCCTGTGTAAAAGGGCTTGGGGTGCTGATGGATGAGAAGCTGGTCAGGAGCAGGCAGTGTGAGCTTGCAGCACAGAAGGCTAATTATGTCCTGGGCTGCAGCAAAAGATTTAGGGCCAGCAGATGGAGAGAGGTGATTCTGCCACTTTGCTCTGGTGACACCTCAACTGCAGTGCTGTGTCTGGCTTTGGAGCCCTAAGTACAAGAAGGACATGGACCTGATGGAGAGGGTCCAGAGGAGGCCACAAGAATGACCAGGGGGTTGGAGCAGCTCTGCTGTGAAGACAGGCTGAGGGAGCTGGGGGTGTTCAGCCTGGAGAAGAGAAGGCTCCTGGCAGACCTAATGGCAGCCTGCCAGTACCTGAAGGGGGCTACAAGAAGGCTGCAGAGAGACTGTTTGCAAAGGCCTGCAGGGACAGGACAAGAGGCAATGGTTTCAGACTACCCATGAGGGTAATGGAAAACTGGAACAGGTTGCCCAGGGAGGTGGTTGAGGCTCCTTCCCTGGAGATATTCAAGGTGAGGCTGGACAAGGCTCTGGGCAACCTGATCTAGCTGGGGATGTCCCTGCTGACTGTTGGACTGGATGACCTTTAGAGGTCCCTTCCAACCCAGGCCATTCTGTGTAGATCATGCTAGTGGAAATCTGTGGTCCGAGCCTCTCTTGCAGCTGCACTGACAGTGCTACCTGTGTGAGATTTCTAATGGGACAAAATCAGTAATGAAAATAATCAGTGTGTGAAGTTCATGCCTTAGAAAAACATCTACTTGTAGCCGTGCTAACAATAGGTAACCAAAGAGAGCTATCACTAACATTTTGAGCCATTACATCCAAGCTGTGGGTTAGTGCTCTCTTGCCTTCAGCCTTTCAAATGCTCATTCAATCACCCTCACCTCACTGCTTAGCACATGACTGTATTTTGCACTTGGCCTGGCTGTGGTTCAAGTGAAGCTTCCACAGCAGAAAATGAGCGAGGTCCTTGATGGGCAAAATGAATCTCGCTGACGGTCACATCAATTCACTTCATAATGAGCTACAATTGCCATCAGTAAAGAACACCAGGCTGAGCAATCCTCAGCATATCAGAGCTCTGCAGGATCCTGTCCTCGCAGGGCTTGGCAGTGCTGTACTGCTAAAGGGTAAAACCAGCCAAGGGATTCTTGCGGAACTGATGAGCACCACTTCAAGGTGTGCCGGTGAGCTCCACTCAGCGTTGCCTGCTCCTCCCCATCCTCACTGTGGTAGCTTCAGACTGTGCCTAGAAACTTTTCCACAGATCTTGAACAGAAAGTGTGCAAATAAATCACCATTGGATGTAAAAAGGAAAATAATGCTAAGTTCTAAATAATCCCATTGGGCAGACTGCTAACAAAGTTGGTCTGTAGAGTCTAACTCCTCTCTCTTCTTAGCCTCCTCGCTCCAGCAGATCTCAGCTCTAGCTCCTGCTTGGCTTTGCTGACCTTGACTGTGCTCTCTGTTGTGGCTGGGTATTTAACAAAACAACTCCCCGCTCTTTCTCTTGTCCCCTGTGCACAGGGGAGAGGTAGAAGGAAGGAGGCAGGGAGTGGAGAATCTCTTGGTGACTCCCCCGGTTCTGTCCAGGGGTTCTTGTGCTGTTTATAAACTCTAAATCCTTCTACATGTGTGAAAACATTGTCTGTTTTGTACAGATTCATTGCATTTCATTGTAGATTGTAGTTTTGCTTGTAAACAGAGCTTCATTTGCTGCTAACTGAGCTGGTCTGGCAATTAGGACTTTATTCAGCTCCTAAAATAGAAATTGATATTTTGCATGTTGGCATTTTCAGGTTTTCCTTCTGCCTCCATTTTCCAAGTGCAATGGAAATAAGCAACATGAGGGAATTATTTCTGGAGCAGCTCTGCTACCAGGACAGGCTGAGGGAGCTGGGGGTGTTCAGTCTGGAGAAGAGAAGGCTCCAAGGTGACCTACTTGTGGCCTTCCAGTATCTGAAGGGGGCTCCAAGAAGGCTGGGGAGGGACTTCTCAGGCTCTCAGGTAGTGATAGGACTAAGGGGAATGGAATGAAGCTGGAGGTGGGGAGATTCAGGCTGGAGGTGAGGAGGAAGTTCTTCCCCCTGAGAGTGGTGAAGCCCTGGAATGGGTTGTCCAGGGAGGTGGTTGAGGCCCCGTCCCTGGAGGTGTTTAAGTCCAGGCTGGATGAGGCTCTGGCCAGGCTGCTCTAGTGTGGGGTGTCCCTGCCCATGGCAGGGGGTTGGAACTAGATGATCCTTGTGATCCCTTCCAACCCTGACTGATACTATGATACTAATAGTGACCTTCCAGTACCTGAAGGGGGCTACAGGAAGGCTGGAGAGAGACTGTTTGCAAAGGCCTGCAGGGACATGACCAGGGACAATGGCTTCAAACTAGAGCAGAGCAGATCAGATTGGATGTTAGGAGCAATTTCTTTACCACGAGGGTGGTGGAACACTGGAAGAGGTTGCCCAGGGAGGTGGTTGAGGCTCCTTCCCTGGAGATACTGAAGGTCAAGCTGGACAGGGCTCTGGACAACCCGATCTAGCTGGGGATGTCCCTGCTGACTGCAGAGGGGGCTGGACTGGCTGACCTTTGGAGGTCCCTTCCACAACCCAAACCAATCTATGATTCTACAATTTGTGTGTGTTCCTACCTTAAAAAGAAAATATATATATATGTAAATTGCAGCTGTCTCAGATTTATACTTATAACATTTTAATTGGTGCAAGGAGAACCACGATTTTTCAGCTGCCTTTTTCTCTTCCTGGGGGTGGCACCGCATCCATTTTCTCTTTGCTGCTTAGTTGCTTGCCTGAAATTGAAGGATTTTAAACTTTTCCCAGATGATCAGGAAGTGTCCCAGGCTTGCTAGCAATTTGAAACATATGGGACTTTACATATGGGTGGCAAACTGGTTGGAAATAGTAATCTGCAGCATACACTTGGGAGTTGTAACTTCCTGAATAATTATTAAAGCTTGATTGTTTTCTGATCATCTTTTCAGATGATAATGACAGACATGTTTGCAAAGTGACCATCTCAGTTCCCATGAAAATGACTTTCAAGGGAAGAAAATTACTTTCAAAGAGTTCACGGTCAATGGGACCGAGGCTAGTTGGAGGCCTGTCTCTGGTGGAGTCCCTCAGGGGTCAATATTGGGACCAGAGCTGTTCAATATATTCATCAATGACCTGGATGAGGGCATAGAGAGCACTGCCAGCAAGTCTGCTGATGGCACCAAACTGGGAGGAGTGGCTGACACAGGAGGGCTGTGCTGCCATTCAGCCTGACCTGGACAGGCTGAGAGTTGGGCAGGGAGAAACTTGGTGAAGTTCAACAAGGGCAAGGGGAGAGTCTTGCACCTGGGAAAGAACAACCTCATGGAGCAGGGTAGGCTGGGGACAGACCTGTTGGAGAGCAGTGAAGGGGAAAAGGAGCTGGGGGTCCTGGTGAATGGAAGAATGACCATGAGCCAGCAATGTGCTCTCATGGCCAAGAATGCCAATGCCATTCTGGGGTGGATTAGAAGGGCTGTGACCAGTAGGTCAAGAGAGATTCTCCTCCTTTCTACTCTGCCCTGATGAGGCAGCAGATGGAATATTGTGTCCAGTTCTGGGCCCCTCAGTACAAGAAAGACAGTGAGCTGCTTGAGAGAGCCCAGCACAGAGCCACGAGGGTGGTGAAGGGAGTGGAACATCTTCCTTATGAGGAGAGCCTGAGGGAGCTGAGGGCTCTGTAGCTTGGAGAGGAGAAGCCTGAGAGGTGACCTCATTGCTGTTGCTAAAGCTGTGCAGGGTGAGTGCCCAGAGGCCAGAGCCAGGCTCTGCTGGGGGATGCCCAATGCCAGCACAAGGGGCAGTGGTGGAAGTTGAGGCAGAGGAAGTGCCATGGAAACAGGAGGATTTTTTTTTTCCCTGTAAGGGTGACAGAGCCCTGGAGCAGGCTGCCCAGGGGAGTTGTGGAGTCTCCCTCTCTGGAGATATTCCAAACCCACATGGATGTGTTCCTGTGTGATCTGCTCTAGGTGCTCCTGCTCTGGCAGGGGGGTTGGACTGGATGAGCTTTGGAGGTCCCTTCCAGACCCTGAAATTCTGTGATTCTGTGGCGAGCTTAAGGCTCACTGTAGGGCACTCAGCTAATGCTATAGCACTTCATCATGCCCTTACAAGGAATGTGCTATTAGAAGCGATACTTTTCAATTAAGGCAGAGCAGTTCCCAGTTATAACTCTTTTCCTAGCTCCTAATATTTCTGCAGTCTCATTAAGGTATGTTATGTAAGTAAGCATTGACACTTATCATTTAGTTCTTTGCTTTTGCTGCTGGCAGGGCTGAGGAAGGAGACCCAGGCAGCCTGACAGCTCAGCTTTTAACCAGAGCGTGGAAAATAAACCACACAGTTTAAACTTCATTCAACCTCCTCCTTGGAACCTGCTTGCTAGAGCTGGAAGGGAGCCCTTTAGCCTAGTCCCTGACTGCAAAGACTGAAAGTGAAACTATTATCACTGGATGCAAAAGAGAAATAATGCTAAGGTCTACAGAATACATTGGATTAATAATAAGGCTATAGAGTGGAGGCATAAGCAGTTCTCCCTCTTTTCTTCTTCTGTCTCTTCTGTTAGCAACTCCTCTCTCTCTTTCTTGTGGCCTTGCCAGGGGATCTCTGTTTTGACTCCTGTGTGAGGTAGCAGGAAGGAGGGAGGGAGTGGGAGAGGAGGTGAACAGTCCCCCTGGATCCATCCAGGGGGTCTGAGGAGTTTCTGTGCTGTTTATAAATGGTCAGTCTCTCTCTATTGTCCATCTATTGGATGTTTTGTACATACTCATTGCATTTCACTTTTCTAGAGTTTAGTTTGCTTGTAACTAGAGCTTCATTGGCTTCCATCCCACACTGAGCTGGTCTGGAGGCTTATTTTGGGGGCAGTTCTCCAAATTATTTGGGGGTGATTTCAACCCACCACACTACTCTCAATGCCCTTATTGCAGAGAAAGTGCTGTTTCACCTCTCCTGTTAACCTCAAACCAAGCTTCCAGGACATGACTTGCATTTTGAGGCTGTAGGAAACATGTCTACAATCTGTCAGGCAGCAAAGGTTCAACAAATTATCTTGGAGCTCAGGGCAAATGCAAGAATCCCTTACACACTGAATTGCTGCTATCTGAAACAAGCCTAAAGAGCACTGTTAGCACTTTATTACATTGGTAATCCGAGTAGCAATTGCACTATAGAACTTCCTTGGGTGGTAAAGAATTTGCATGTTATTAAACTTAGATCTGAGTTGTGCCAGTCTTGATGCTGTTGGGTAGGGATAGTATCAGTATCATAGTATCAGTCAGGGTTGGAAGGGACCACAAGGATCATCCAATTCCAACGCCCCTGCCATGGGCAGGGACACCCCACACTAGATCAGCCTGGACAGAGCCTCATCCAGCCTGGGCTTAAACACCTCCAGGGACGGGGCCTCAACCACCTCCCTGGACAACCCATTCCAGGGCTTCACCACTCTCATGGGGAAGAACTTCCTCCCCACCTCCAGCCTGAATCTCCCCACCTCCAGCTTCATTCTGTTCCCCCTAGTCCTATCACTACCTGAGATCCTGAGAAGTCCCTCCCCAGCCTTCCTGTAGGCCCCCTTCAGATCCTGGAAGGCTACAATGAGGTCACCTCTGAGCCTTCTCTTCTCCAGACTGAACAGCCCCAACTCCTTCAGTCTGTCCTCACAGGAGAGGTGCTCCAGCCCTCTGATCATCCTCGTGGCCCTGCTCTGGACACCTTCCAGCACCTCCAGATCCCTCTTGGAATATGGGCTCCAGAACTGGAGGCAGTACTCCAGGTGGGGTCTCACCAGAGCTGAGCAGATGGGGAGAATCCCCTCCCTTGCCCTGCTGGTCACACTTCTCCTGATGCAGCCCAGGATCTGATTGGCTTTCCGGGCTGCAAGTGCACACTGAGAGCTCCTGTTGAGCTTCTCCTCCCCCAGCACCCCCAAGTCTCTCTCCTCAGGACTGCTCTCCAGCCAGTCCCTGCCCAGCCTGGATTTGTGCCTGGGGTTGCCTCGACCCAGATGCAGGACCCTGCCCTCGGTCTTGTTGAAGCTCCTGAGGTTGACTTGTGCCCACCTCTCCAGCCTGTCCAGGTCCCTCTGGATGGATCCCTTCCCTCCAGCGTGTCTGCTGCACCACACAGCTTGGTGTCATCAGCAACCTTGCTGAGCCTGCACTCACTGCCACTGTCCATGGCACCCACACAGATGTTGAACAAGCCTGGTCCCAGGGCTGATCCCTGAGGGACTCTGCTTGTCCCTGGCCTCCACTGGGACATGGACCTGTTGACAGCCACTCTTTGGGTGCAGCCATCAATCCAGTTCTGTATCCATCTAGTGGTCACCCATCACACCCACGTGTCACCAGCCTGGAGACCAGGAGGTGGTGCGGGACAGTGCCGAAGGCTTTGCTGATTGTTTTTTTTCCTGCAAATGATAACTCGGGCTCCTGGCAAATTCAAGAGTTGTTCAACATGTTTAAGAGTGATAGGATTAAAGTGGGTAGGGTCTTTACCAAAAGAACAGTTAGCTAAGAGGGAGTTGAAATACCAAAGGAAAGAACCAGGCAGTTCACCTGATCTATGTGTATGTGAGTCACAAACAGCCTCTGCTGAGGGCCTTATCTGGGGTCGTGGTGTAAATCAGTGGCAGGGATGCTGTCTGAAGACCACAGACACTACACTGAACACAGCCTGAACTGATGAACTTTTAGGACAGAGTGAAGGCTTAATAGGCTATTGAATATTAACTTCTCTACCAAGAGAAGTGATGAACCAAATTATCCGTGTTTAGAGTGGGACAGATTGCTCTGTTGCTCCAAGAGGGGCAAAGGAATAGCACTCACACAAATAGATTGGATAGGCATGGAAAGGTGAAATGCAAAAGCAATTCACAGACTACAAAGCTACAAAGCATAGTGGTGAGCACAGCAAAGCATAGGAAGTGCAAAGAAATCCCCAGTCTAAGCTTAACACACAAGCTCCTTTACACCAGACAAGAAACCCAACACTGCCCTTCTCCCCACCTTCACCCAAAATCCCAGGGCTCTTCCCCACCCCCATCTCCCTGTTGCTTGGATGGTTTCAGGCCTTATCTGCCCCCACACACACACTTTTTGCCCTGGCATTAGGCCTGAACAGGGAAAGATTGCACAGGGAAAAAACATTCCTGAGGCCAAAGAGGCCTGGGATACTCCCCCACTGTTACCAGAGAAGAGAGAGACTGTCTCCCAGGGGAGCAGAGAGGGAAGCAAGAGAGAGACAATAACTCTGCAGCCAGCCTGAGAGGGCTGCAGAACTGACGGGCAGCAATCCACTACTGCCTGTGTGCACCCTCTGGGCTGGGCACTCTGGGCACTGCAGCTCTCAACTCTCTGGCTTCCTTTTGGAGGCACCCAGCCTAAACAGCCACACTACCACTACCTGAAGGGGGATTGTAGCCAGGAGAGGGCTGGTCTCTTCTTCCAGGCAACCAGCACCAGAACAAGGGGACACAGTCTCAAGCTGCACCTGGGGAGGTTTAGGCTCGAGGTGAGGAGAAAGTTCTTCAATGAGAGAGTGATTTGCCATTGGGATGTGCTGCCCAGGGAGGTGGTGGAGTCACCGTCCCTGGAGGTGTTCAAGAGGGGACTGGATGTGGCACTTGGTGCCATGGTCTAGTCACGAGGTCTGTGGTGACAGGTTGGACTCGATGATCTTTGAGGTCTCTTCCAACCTTGGTGATACTGTGACACTGTGATTGTCCTGTGGACTCTCCCTTCATTCAAATAAAGTCTTAGAAGACTCCTCTACCTTTGTGGTGAACAGGGACTTCTAGATAGGACTAATTTTCCCTTACAAGAGTATTGGAATCAGCCTGAATTGCTAATCTTGTGCAAACACTGCCACGTTTGAAGAGCTTGCCTTCTGAAAATGAGAGGAATTGATCTCTCATGAGTTAGTTAGAAGTATAATATTAGTAAATTGAGATTGATGCACTGCAACACTTTTGGTGTAATTTGTTTTGTGCAGATTATAGGGCACGAGGGACAGGTTTTTTTCCTGAGTCAACAGAAATTCAGTAGTCTAATGCATGTGCAAAGGATGCAAATGAGTTTGAACTCCCTCCCCTGTGATTTAACATATTCACACACAGCGATCGAGGCACAGCTATTTTCCCTGAGTCTCTACACTAAAGCATTAGCAGTGATACCATATTTTTAAGACCTCATGGTTCAGTTGTCAAGAAGAATGTTTTTTGTCTACTTGTTGTTGGGATGGGAACATACACAATGGGAGGGAATGGTATTTTGGGTTCCACTACCACCCCCAATCCCTTATGCTTCAGTTTCTGCCTAATCAAATTCCCATTTATATTTCCACGGAGTAGGACTCAGGGGTTGCCTATTTATGGAAAATGAGGGCTGACCACGATTCCTGTCCTGGGCACCTCTGGATGTCTCTATGATTTGGTGATGAAGGTCTGCTCTTAGTCATAACAAGGGGTTTCCAGGCATAACAATGTTGAGCTAGGCAAAAAAAAACTTAAAATGGCAGAGAATCAGCAAGGACAGGACCCAGATGGGTGAAAGAAAAGAGCTGCTTTGCTACTGGACTTGAAAGGTAATTGTCTTTTCCTTCTTCCCCTTTGAAGTTCTCTGAGACCTGTAAGTCCTAGATGGACTCTTACCCTTTGCCACATCCACTAAGCCATTAAATGTCCTTTGTAATTGCAGAGCAGAAGCATCATTTCCTCTTTAATGTGAAAAGAAAAGCACAAGGTGATTAGAACTGCAGCACAAGGGGCAATGGTAGAAGTTGAGGCAGAGGAAGTTCCACGGAAACAGGAGGAAATTCTTTTTCACTGGGAGGGAGACAGAGCCCTGGAGCAGGCTGCCCAGGGGGTGGTGAAAAAAATTTCTTCTCCTGTTTCCATGGCACTTCCTCTGCCTCAGCTTCCACCACTACCCCTTGAGCTGGCACTGGGCATCCCCCAGCAGAGCCTGGCTCCAGCCTCTGGGCACTCACCCTGCACAGCTTTAGCAACAGCAATGAGATTACCTCTCAGGCTCCTCCTCTCTGAGCTACAGAGCCCTCAGCTTCCTCAGGTTCTCCTCATAAGGAAGATGTTCCACTGCCTTCAGCATCTTTGTGGCTCTGTGCTGGACTCTTAATCAGTTCCCTGAGGTCGTTCTTGAACTGGGGGCCCAGAACTAGACACAATATTCCAGCTGCAGCCTCACCAGGGCAGAGTAGAGGGGGAGGAGAACTTCTCTTGACCTACTAACCACAGCCCTTCTAATCCATGGGGAGGAGAACCTTCTAATCCACCCCAGAATGGCATTGGCATTCTTGGCCATGAGAGCACATTGCTGGCTCATGGTCAACCTCCCATCCACCAGGACTCCCAGGTCCTTCACTGCTCTCCATGAGGTCAGACCCTGACCTGTAGTGCTCCATGGGGTTTTCCCAGGTGCAAGACTCTCCCCTTGCCCTTGTTGAATTTCATTCCATTTCTCCCTGCCCGGCTCTCAGCCTAAGTCTCACTGAATGGCAGCACAGCCCTCCTGTGTCAGCCACTCCTCCCAGTTTGGTGCCATCAGCAAATTTGCTGACAGTGCTCTCTGTGCCCTCATCCAGGTCACTGATGAAATTAAGCTTGTTTAGTGTTTGAGAAGACATGACTTGCCACAGCTGTCTTACCAAGACCATTCCTTTTACTCTTACACACATACAATGGCTGTTATAGTCAGTAAAAGGCTGTTTTATTATTCAATAAGCAGAGTGATTAATAAAAATCAATAATTGCATTAATAATTAAAAAAAACGTGAAAAATATCAAATAAAAGCAATTTCCAGGTTGGGGATGTTGGGGGTGGGACAGATCCCTCCCCAGCAGGAACAAGGAACAATTTAAACAATGTGTACAGAAATCCAGAGACAACAACCAGCACTTGAACCTGTGAAGAAAGGGAACCTCGGCACTGCAGCCGGCGATGGCCCACAGCGGGGTGGGGGGAGCTCCAGAATCCCCCAGGGCAACAGACCCTCACTAGATGCTTATAAACATCAGGTGTTGTAATTCCTCACTGATCCTGGCACCTCGTGGCACAGGTTAAGATCCAGACAAACCAAACTGGTGTCGAGCACGTGGGAGCTGCAGGAGCAGAGTTTCACTCTCTGTTGGTGCCTGCAGCTTGTTGCTGAGGCAGGATTGGCTCCCGAAGGGTTTGTAGCTGAAAGCTTTGTAGAGAGGAGGTTGCTCTGCTGCAGTCCTTTTGCAGTGTCACTCGCTCCTTGCTCCAGTCAAACGGAGCTGTCCCGGACTCAGCTCCTCTGGGGTTTCGCCTCTCGGCCCGGCAAGAGGCGTGTCTGCCCCTGGGCTTTACAGCGCTGAAACAGCGAGGGGGCTTTGCTGTCCCGGCTGGGTAAACTGAAACACAGTTCAGCTGCCAAGAGAAGCTTGTGGTTCCTTGCAGAGCGTGGGCAATGGCAAGGCAAGGCTCTGGCCCTTTGGGCTGCTGCTTATAGATTTCCCGAGGCAATAATGGCCAGGAGCAGCCCAGATCTAGGGATAAAACCCTGGTATTGCAACCTATAGAAAGCCTTCTTTCCAGCTGTGGCCAGAAGCACGCCCCCTGGCTCACTCTGGCTCTGAAACATGTCCAGGCAAGCCTAAAGAGCCAGACCTACTAGCTTCTGCCTCATTGTCTGGTTCAGAGCAATTTTGAGGCTTTTTCTGTCCATTCAGGACAATGGCTAGTACCTAAAAGGAATTACTTTTATGTCTATTCAGCATTCTCCTGAAAAGATACTGGATAACAATGAAGTTATGAAAAGATATTGGAGAACAATGAAGTTCCAAAGCTTGGTGGTTGTTTTTTTTTCAGACCATCTGAGTTTACTTCCTCAGTGTCACAAAACCTAACACGTGTACAGGACATGCAGAGGAATTGGTTGCAGGAGACAGAGGGGTGATGCAAACCCATGGAGCAAAATGAAAATTGAGCATGCAAAAGGAAAAGAAAGCAACAAAAGCTAGGATTGCTGAAGAGAAGCTATTTTCTTACAGTATGGTGAGGTTTAAAACTGTTCACAGCTCTCTAATTCCATCCTGTTGTCCCCAGTGCAGGAAGGGAAATGAAAAGCGGGAGTCTAACGTTTTGATCTTAAAGAGTTGTGTCAAAGTAGTGCTCAGAGGAGAAAAGACATTCTAATATGCATTTTCCTGGTATTTCATCTTTTCACTTAATTATTTACACAGGCTGTTACAAACTTAAACACTCTACAGAGGATATCAGGATCATTACAGGATTTATTTCTTAATCTGCCAGCTGGTAAGACCAATAGAATCCAAAAACAGCAAGCAGGCTTTGCGGGGGGAAAGTTGTGTTAATGCTTCTTTCGGGTCTCAGTTAGATTTACTGTGCTGAGAGTTAGTGAACATTTTGTTTCCTTTCAGGCCACAACACTGACTTTGAAAAATAATGTTTATTTTTCTTTCAGTCTCTCCATTTTTCACTGGAGGAAACCCACACTGTAAAGAAACTCATAGGGTCACAGAAACATTCGGGTTGGAACAGACTCTCAGGATCACCATGACCAACCCAGAAGCCTATTCTACAAGGGTCACCCCTAAACCATAGCCCCAAGCACCACATCCAAGCCACCTTTAAACACATCATAGTATCATAGTATCAGTCAGGGTTGGAAGGGACCACAAGGATCATCTAGTTCCAACCCCCTGCCATGGGCAGGGACACCCCACACTAGATCAGCCTGGACAGAACCTCATCCAGCCTGGACTTAAACACCTCCAGGGATGGGGCCCCAACCACCTCCCTGGACAACCCATTCCAGGGCTTCACCACTCTCATGGGGAAGAACTTCCTCCTCACCTCCAGCCTGAATCTCCCCACCTCCAGCTTCATTCCATTCCCCCTAGTCCTATCACTACCTGATAACCTGAGAAGTCCCTCCCCAGCCTTCTTGGAGCCCACTTCAGATCCTGGAAGGCCACAATGAGGTCACCTCTGAGCCTTCTCTTCTCCAGACTGAACAGCCCCAACTCCTTCAGTCTGTCCTCACAGGAGAGGTGCTCCAGCCCTCTGCTCATCCTCGTGGCCCTTCTCTGGACACCTTCCAGCACCTCCAGATCCCTCTTGGAATAGGGGCTCCAGAACTGGAGGCAGTACTCCAGGTGGGGTCTCAGCAGAGCTGAGTAGAGGGGGAGAATCCCCTCCCTTGCCCTGCTGGCCACACTTCTCTTGCTGCAGCCCAGGCTCTGATTGGCTTTCCGGGCTGCAAGTGCACTCTGAGAGCTCCTGTTGAGCTTCTCCTCCCCCAGCACCCCCAAGTCTCTCTCCTCAGGGCTGCTCTCCAGCCAGTCCCTGCCCAGCCTGGATTTGTGCCTGGGGTTGCCTCAACCCAGATGCAGGACCCTGCCCTTGGTCTCGCTGAACCTCATCCAGGCAGCACATCCCAATCCCTGACCACTCATGATGGGGAAAAAATTCTTCCATAGTCCAGTCTAACCCTGCCCTGGTGCAGCTTGAGGCCATTCCCTCTTGTTCCAGGATGGGATAGTTAGAGATCTTCTCGGCCGCTTGGACCCCCACAAGTCCATGGGACCGGATGGGATCCATCCTAGGGTGCTGAGGGAGCTGGCGGATGAGCTGTCCAAGCCGCTCTCCATCATTTGTCAGCAGTCCTGGCTCACTGGAGAGGTCCCGGAAGACTGGAAGCTGCCAAGGTGGTGCCCATCCACAAGAAGGGCCAGTTGGAAGAGCCAGGGAATGATAGGCCTGTCAGCCTGACCTCAGTGCCAGGCAAGATTATGGAGCAGGTCATCTTGTGTGCGATCACACAGCACTTACAGGATGACCAGGGGCTCAGGCCTAGCCAGCATGGATTTAGGAGGGGCAGGTCCTGCCTGACCAACCTGATCTCCTTCTATGATCAGGTGACAGCCTGGTGGATGTGGGGAGGCTGTGGATGTGGTCTACCTGGACCTCAGCAAGGCCTTTGACACCGTCCCCCACAGCAAACTGCTGGCCAAGCTGTCAGCCCATGGCTTGGACAGGAGCACACTGCGTTGGGTTAGGGACTGGCTGGAGGCTGAGCCCAGAGAGTGGTGGTGAATGGTGCCACATCCAGCAGGCGGCCTGTCACTAGTGGTGTGCCCCAGGGATCAGTGCTGGGCCCCATGCTTTTCAACATCTTTATTGATGATCTGGATGAGGGCATTGAGTCCATCAGCAGTAAATTTGCAGATGACACCAAGCTGGGGGCAGGAGTTGATCTGCTGGAGGGCAGAGAGGCTTTGCAGAGGGACCTCGACAGGCTGGACAGATGGGCAGAGGCCAAGGGCAGGAGACTGAACACATCCAAGTGCCGGGTTCTGCACATTGGCCACAGCAACCCCAGGCAGTGCTACAGGCTGGGGTCAGAGTGGCTGAGAGCAGCCAGGCAGAGAGGGACCTGGGGGTGCTGGTTGATGGTAGGCTGAACATGAGCCTGCAGTGTGCCCAGGCAGCCAAGAGGGCCAATGGCATCCTGGCCTGCATCAGGAACAGTGTGGCCAGCAGGAGCAGGGAGGCCATTCTGCCCCTGTACTCTGCTTTGGTTAGGCCGCACCTTGAGTCCTGTGTCCAGTTCTGGACCCCTCAGTTTAGGAAGGACATTGAGACACTTGAACGTGTCCAGAGAAGGGCAACAAGGCTGGGGAGAGGCCTTGAGCACAGCCCTGTGAGGAGAGGCTGAGGGAGCTGGGGTTGCTTAGCCTGGAGAAGAGGAGGCTCAGGGGCAACCTCATTGCTCTCTACAACTACCTGAAGGGTGGTTGTAGCCAGGAAGGGGTTGGCCTCTTCTTCCTAGCAACCAGCACAAGGGGACACAGTCTCAAGCTGCACCAGGGGAAGTTTAGGCTCGAGGTGAGGAGAAATTTCTTCACCAAGAGAGTGATTCGCCATTGGAATGTGCTGCCCAGGGAGGTGGTTGAGTCTCCGTCCCTGGAGGTGTTCAAGAGGGGACTGGATGTGGCACTTGGTGCCATGGTCTAGTTGTGAGGTTGTGGTTGCAGTTTGGACTCGATGATCTTCAAGGTCTCTTCCAACCTTGGTAATTCTATTCTATTCTATTCTATTCTATTCTATTCTATTCTATTCTATTCTATTCTATTCTATTCTATTCTATCACTAATTACCTGTGAGAAGAGACCAGCAGCAGCCTCTCCATAATGCCCTTTCAGGTAGCTGTAGAGAGTGCTGAGGCCTCCCCCTCAGTGAATTCTATTTAATCTAGCTACACAGAATGTATCTTAACATGAGAATTCTTAACATTTATTGAAAACTTCATAAATTTAAGCAGATTGGAACAACAGGAAAGTAAATAGAGAATATCTGCTATGCAGGATGTGCTCTTACTCTCCTACATATAAAGTTTTACCTTCAGTGACATGTGAGCTGCACTTAGCTTTTCACTCTGTTGTACTGTTTTTCTGGATCCACAACCCGCTACTAGAAACCACCATGGCTGCTGCTTAAAGACAACAGGCACTACCATATTCACTGAATCACTCAAGCACACAATTACAGAAGCACAGAATGTTAGGGGCTGGAAGGGACCTCAAAACCTCATCCAGTCCATGTCCCCTGCCAGAGCAGGAGCACCTAGAGCAGATCACACAGGAACACATCCAGGTGGGGCTGGAATATCTCCAGAGAGGGAGACTCCACAACCCCCCTGGGCAGCCTGCTCCAGGGCTCTGTCACCCTCACAGGGAAAATTCTTCCTCCTGTTTGCATGGAACTTCCTCTGCCTCAGCTTCCAGCACTGCCCCTTGTGCTGGCATTGGGCATCCCCCAGCAGAGCCTGGCTCCAGCCTCTGGGCACTCACCCTGCACAGCTTTAGCAACAACAAGGAGGTCACCCTCAGGCTCCTCCTCTCTAAGCTGCAGAGCCCTCAGCTCCCTCAGGCTCACCACATAAGGAAGATGTTCCACTCCCTTCAGCATTTTTGTGGCCCTGTGCCTCTCTCAAGCATTTTCCTGGGGTCCTTCTTGAACTGAGGGGCCCAGAACTGGACACAATACTCCAGATGCAGCCTCTCCAGGGCAGAGGAGAGGGGAAGACAACTTCTCTTCACCTACTTACCTCAGCCCTTCTAACGTGCCCCAGGATGCCATTGGCTTTCTTGGCCACAAGAGCACATTGCTGGCTCATCCACTAGGACTCCCAGGTCCCTTTCCCCTTCACTGGTCTGTTCAGGTCAACAATTTGAAGTATATATATATTTTTTTTGTCAGTGTTCCTATGTAGCCGAAGGTTTCTGATGCTTTCCAGAAGGATATGTTATTGTTGTCGACTGTGCAGTGCCAGCAGGTAGTGAAATCTTTTTGACTTCTACTTTTCTGAGATGGAATCTGCAGAGTGAACTTCAGACAGATGAAAGCTCAAGACAAAAATAACCAAAGGAGTCCATGTTTCCAAGTGAAAAGGCAAATAAACCAACTTTAGGCTGGAAAAGACCTTTAAGATCATCAGGCATAGCTGTTAACCCAGCGACTCGAATGACCACTGCACCATGTCCCTAAGCACTGCATGGGTGCACCTCCATGGGTGGTGAGTAGCTTGTTCCAATCCTTGCAGCCTTTTCTCTGAGGAAGGTTTTTCCTAGTATTAAACCTGAACCCACCCTGGTTCGACGTGAGACTGTTTTCTCTTGTCTTACTATTCATAGAATCATAGAATCGATAAGATTGGAAGAGACCTCAAAGATCATCAAGTCCAACCTGTCACCACAGACCTCATGAATACTAAACCATGGTTCCAAGTACCACATGCAATCCCCTCCTGAACACTCACAGGGATGGTGACTCCACCACCTCCATGGGCAGCACATTCCAATGGCCAATTTCACTTTCTGGGAAGAACATTCTCCTCACATCCAGCCTAAACCTCCTGTTGCACAGCTGGAGATTGTGTCCTCTTGTTCTGGTGCTGGTTGCCTGGGAGAAGAGACCAACCCCCACCTGGCTACAACCTCCCTTCAGGGAGTTGTAGACAGCAATGAGGTCACCCCTGAGCCTCCTCTTCTCCAGGCTAAGCAACCCCAGCTCCCTCAGCCTCTCCTCACAGGGCTGTGCTCAAGGCCTCTCCCCAGCTTTGTTGCCCTTCTCTGGACACATTCAAGTGTCTCAATGTCCTTCTTAAACTGAGGGGCCCAGAACTGGACACAGGACTCAAGGTGTGGCCTAACCAGTGCTAAGCACAGGGCAGAATGACTTCCCTGCTCCTGGTCCAGGATGCCATTGGCCTTCTTGGCCACCTGGGCACACTGATGGCTCATGATCAGCCTACTATCCACCAGTACCTCCAAGTCCCTCTCTGCCTGGCTGCTCTCAGACACTCCGACCGCAGCCTGTAGCTCTGCATGGGGTTGCTGTGGCCAAAGTGCTGCACCTGGCACTTGGACTTACTGAATGCCATCCTGTTGGCCTCTGCCCATCTGTCCAACCTGGCCAGGTCCCTCTGCAGAGCTCTCCTACCCTCTAACAGATCAAGTCCTGCCCCCAGCTTGGTGCCGTCCTCAAATTTACTAATGATGGACTCAATGCCCTCATCCAGATCATCAATAAAGATATTGAACAGGATGGGGCCCAGCACTGATCCCTGGGACACACCACTAGTGACTGGCCTCCAGCTGGATGTGGCACCATTCACCACCACTCTCTGGGTTCAGCCTCCAGCCAGTTCCTAACCCAGCTCAGAGTGCTGCTGTCCAAGCCAGGGGCTGGCAGCTTGGCCAGGAGTTTGCTGTGGGGGACGGTGTCAAAGGCCTTGCTGAAGTCCAGGTAGACCACATCCACAGCCTGCCCCACATCCAGCAGGCAGTCACCTGATCATAGAAGGAGATCAAGTTGGTGAGGCAGGACCTGCCCTTCCTAAATCCATGCTGGCTGGGCCTGATCCCTTGGCCATGCTGTAAGTGCTGTGTGATCGCACTCAAGATGACCTGCTCCATGATCTTGCCTGGCACTGAGGTCTGGCTGACCGGCCTGGAGTTTGGAGGTTCCTCCATCCGACCCTTCTTGTGGATGGGCATCACACTGGCAGCTTCCAGTCATCTGGGACCTCTCCAGTGAGCCTGGACCAGTGAGAAATGTTGGGGAGTGGCTTGGCAGCTCATCTGCCAGCTCTCTCAGCACCCTAGGATGGATCCCATCCGGTCCCATGGACTTATTTTTTCACTAGGGAATAGAGACCAGCCCCCAGTTCACTAGAACCTCCTTTCAGGTAGCTGTAGAGTGATGAGGTCTTCTCCAGACTAAACGACCCCAGTTCCCTCAGTCACTCCTCGTACGACTTGTGTGCTAGACCCTTCACCAGCTTTGTTGCCCCTCTCTGGAGCAGCTTCTGCACCTGAATGTCCTTCTTGTATTGAAGGACCCAGGCTGAGCACAGCACTCAAGGCTGCACCAGTGCCAAGTAGGGGGGGGGCAGTCTCTTCTCTGGTCCTCCTGGCCACACTATTCCTGATGAGATGCCATCAGCCGCCTTGGCTACCTGGGCAGACTGCTGGCTCATGTTCTGCTGGCTGTTGATCAGTGCTCCCAAGTATTTCTCTGTTGCACAGCTTTCCAGCCACTTTTCCCCAAGCCTGTAGCACTGCACAGGGTGGTTGTGACTGAAGTGCAGGACCCACCACTTGGCCTTGTTGAATCTCATGCAGCTGGCCTCAGCCCACCCATCCAGATTGTCCATATTCCTCTACAGAGCTCTCCTATCCTCAAGCAGATCAGCACTCCCTCCCAACTTAGAGTCATCCACAAACTTACTGAGTGTGCACTCCATCCCCTTGGCCAGATCATTAATAAGGATATTAAAGAGAACTGGCCCTAATACTAAGCCCTGGGGAACACCACTTGTGTCTTGCTGCTAACTGCATTTGAATCCAGCAGGCCACTCAGTTTTTAACCCAGCAGAGTATCCACTCCTCCAAGCCATGTGCAGCCAGTTTCTCCAGCAGGATGCTGTGGGACACAGTGTCAAAGGCTTTACTAAGGGCCAGGTCAATGACATGCACAGCCTTTCCCTCATCCACTGAGCAGGTCACCTTGTCACAGAAGGAGCTGTCTGGGCCTGATCACCTGGTTGCCCTGCACATGCTGCTTAGTGGCACTGAAGATGATCTGCTGAACGACCTTCTGTGGCACTGGGGTCAGACTGACAGGTCTGTAGCGCCTTTAGTCCTTCTTTTGGCCCTTCTTGTAGATAGGCATCACATTTGCCAGTCTCCAGTCAACACCAGGGCTGCTGGTAAATCATGGGAAGTGGCTTGGTGAGCACTTCTGCCGGCTCCCTCACTGCCCTTGGGTGTACCCTTTGAGGATGGGTGATCTGTGAAATAGAAAACAAGTGAGAGGTGTTGATTAGGTTTACTTGAACTACCTTTATTCAGTCTGGAGACACCATACCAATTAGCCCTAGGATAGAGGACTGCCATCATAATGATTTCCCCCTGAGCAGTTAGAATAACAACTTCCTCTGCCCTCTGTTTCAAATGTCTTCACCTTCTCATTTGAATTTAGCATTGCTGTCTGTTTAGTCTGTTGCTGTGCAGAGGTCAATGAGAGGGAACAGTGGCTGGGAGAGGCACATTATACATTTGGTGAACTTTCAGAGCTGCCTAAGTGAACAGGAACCGCTTGTTTGATTTATTTGGTTAGATGGTTTGGTTTTAATGTTACACAGTTTTAAGTCATTAAGTCAAGTCATTGCTCTGAAACAAGAAAGAGGCAGATGCCTCTCAGGCAGCAAAATCTGGGGTGGATGAGGGTGAGACAGCAGATGTGAATGTCAAATGACAGTTTTGGCTAAGCCTATGGGTTTCCTGCATTAAAATATGTCTGACTTGCATGACTACAGTATCTGCAGCATGACTACCACAGCACTGAGCATCTCTGCAAGGTAGGCATCACTTTCCTCAGGTGCTTTTTTCCCTGTGTTTTTGAAGATGTTTAACAGAGTGAGGGGGTGGGGGGAAGAGAGAGGGAATGCCAATACAGGTGCCAGATCTTGGAAAGCACGGTAGATATAGACCAAACACGCTGAGAAGAGCTAAATCTGTTAATTCTCTAGGACAGATGGGAAGACTGTTAGCAGACAGAGGGAGGGAAGGACCTAAGGGAGTCCTTCCATGCAGGGAGCCTTAGGGATAAGGAGGAGGAGGACAGTGATGATGATTAGAGTATGAACCTCGAGCAGAAGGCAAAGGTTAGGTGTCATATATAGCATCTGCCAGTAAAACGCCGTTACGTTTGCCTGTGATGGAAAGGCACTGACATAAAGACAGATTAGGTCCTGGTCAACTTTATCAGCTCTGGGAAGAAAATGGAATAGATTTCCTTTTGAACACAGCTGTTGACTCGCCTGTCTTGGACTGATTATGTCAAGTGAAACTGTCCTATACCACATGTGTCTCATCCCAGATATTTCTGTGACCTAGAAATACTTTGCTCACACAGAGCTTTGACTTTGAAGAATATAACTTGTAATATGAGAAGAGCAAGTGCAATGTAGAGCAAGTCACAGATCCATTGAGACTGAAACCTCAGCAACTGAGAGAAAAAGTGCTTTGATACTCATATGATGCCCTGTAATTGAAACATTGGCTCACTTGAGTTACTGCTGCTATAAATTCAAGTGCACAGTATGAAGTGACAATTTCCTCATGGGAAAGAGGCAAGACCTTGGCCCTTTAACAAGGTATACTCAAAATAATGAGGTGCTATTCTATGCAGCAAAACCCTTTTCAGTTTAAGAAGTACCAATTAATAAATTACAAATGCCTTAGTTCCTCATACAGAGAACAGAAAATTATCTTAAGGCTTCATACTGGCATTAAAAGTAATAAATTGCATATACCAAGTTTACTTTTCATAAGTCAACAAAAAAAAAAGTTAATTATCAAGGCTGTAGAATAATGGTTGGGAGAGATTAATTTTTACCTTTGAGGAGAGTGGAGTGGAGTTTGTTCTGTTGGAAGGTTGATGTGCAGAATGCAAGTGCTTTGCAGGATTTCACTCCTCCCTGGTCCTGCACTGTAACCGTTCCTCAGCTGTCCTTGCAGACGTGTCATCCTCTCCTTGGGCAACCTTAATCACAAATTGCTGTGCCCATATATAGAGTTCCATGTTGTACTACAAGCAATTACAGAGGCCTGCTGCTCTGTTTTGTGGTGCTCTTTCTCCAGTAAATGGAGTTCTCTCCCTTACCCCTCCGAAGGGAGTCTCTGCACATTAAAGAATAGAAAACAATTAGAAAAGACGGGAAAATGTATGTGCCAATGGCTGTTAAAAATGATTTAATTAGTGGGGAAAATACTTTTCTGCTTTGTTTAATAGGGTTTTTTATCCCAGTAATTTTCATGCTACAGGAAACTTCCAGCTTGAACAAATTAAAGCCTGTGGCTGAGCTCGTGTGTGTCGTGGAACGACGAAAGAGGTTTGTAATGCGAACCTGGTCACTATCTGCTGTAACAGAAACCTGAGAGTCTTTCCAATAAGGCAGGTGATTATTTACAAGTGCTTCAGGGTACCCAGCACTGGAGCTGTCTAACAAAGAGAAATTATTGTAATTACTGTTTCAAGTAAATTAATCTCAGAACTGGCAAAATAACCCACCCCAAAAGTTTCTCAAGAATTCAGGGGCAATTTTTTTCATTAGCATGATCTCCCATTGCTGAATGCAAGAGTATTTTGAGCCACTGTAACTTGAGGCAGTATAGGTCATAAGAAGACACCATTTGGCTTTCTGTGCTGACGAGTAAGCGGTGTCCTGCATTAAATTACTTAATATTATTATTTGTAATGTAGCAGCATGCAAACACCTCAGCTACCACCGAGGAACCTGAGACTGCCTCAGCAAAATAGCTATCGCTGTAGTCCCTGGTCCAGCCAGCATGGATTTAGGAAGGGCAGGTCCTGCCTCTCCAACCTGATCTCCTTCTATGCCCAGGTGACTGCCTGGTGGATGTGGGGAGGCTGTGGATGTGGTCTGCCTGGACTTCAGCAAGGCCTTTGACACCGTCCCCACAGCAAACTGCTGGCCAAGCTGTCAGCTCGTGGCTTGGGCAGCAGCACTCTGAGCTGGGTTAGGAACTGGCTGGAGGCTGAGCCCAGAGAGTGGTGGTGAATGGTGCCACATCCAGCAGGAGGCCAGTCACCAGTGGTGTGCCCCAGGGATCAGTGCTGGGCCCCATCCTCTTTAATATGTTTATTGATGATCTGGATGAGGGGATTGAGTCAGTCATCAGCAAATTTGCAGATAACACCAAGCTGGGAGCAGATGTTGATCAGTTAGAGGACAGAAGGGCTCTGCAGAGGGACCTCGACCAACTGCACAGATGGGCAGAGTCCAACAGGATGGCATTCAACAAATCCAAGTGCCAGGTGCTGCACTTTGGCCACAGCAACCCCATGCAGAGCTACAGGCTGGGGTCAGAGTGGCTGAGAGCTGCCAAACAGAGAGGGACCTGGGGGTGCTGATTGACAGCTGCCTGAACATGAGCCAGCAGTGTGCCCAGGTGGCCAAGAAGGCCAATGGCATCCTAGCCTGCATCAGGAATAGTGTGGCCAGCAGAAGCAGGGAGGTCATTGTGCCCCTGGACTCTGCATTGGTTAGGCCACACCTTGAGTCCTGTGTCCAGTTCTGGGCCCCTCAGTTTAGGAAGGACATTGAGACACTTGATGGTGTCCAGAGAAGGGCAACAAGGCTGGGGAGAGGCCTTGAGCACAGCCCTGTGAGGAAAGGCTGAGGGAGCTGGGGTTGCTTAGCCTGGAGAAGAGGAGGCTCAGGGGAAACCTTATTGCTCTCTACAACTCCCTGAATGGAGGTTGTAGCCAGGAGGGGATTGGTCTCTTCTCTCTAGCAACCAGCTCCAGAACAAGAGGACACAGTCTCAAGCTGCGCCAGGGGAAGTTTAGGCTGGAGGTGAGGAGGAAGTTCCTCACTGAGAGAGTCATTTGCCATTGGAACGTGCTGCCCAGGGAGGTGGTGGAGTCGCCGTCCCTGGAGGTGTTCAAGAGGGGATTGGATGTGGCACTTGGTGCCATGGTCTAGTCATGAGGTCTGTGGTGACAGGTTGGCCTCGATGATCTTTGAGGTCTCTTCCAACCTTGGTGATCCTGTGGTTGTGCTGGGTGGAAATTACCTTCCAACCAATTGGAGATTTACCCCCAAAGAAACCACCAGACCAGCTCAGAAGGTTTGGAAGCAGAATGAAGCTGCATTTACAAAGCAAGCTAAAACCTAGAAATATAAAATACAATGAATATGTACAAAAAAGTCTTCTACAGTATAGAACAAGGCAGGGACATCCTTGAATTGTTCCCAGACCTCTCTGGACAGTCCAGGGGGCTTCTTGCAATGTCCCCTCTTTCTCTCTCCCTCCTTCCCTTTCCCAGTACCTCACAAGCCCAATCTACACCGGCAGAAGGTCAGGAAAGAGCTAAGGGAGCAGTGCAAGAGCAGAGACTGCAGAGAGAAGGAGCAAAAAAAGAGAGAAATGTTAATGCAGCTAACTTTTATCCCCATCAGCAAACCAATGGAATGATATAGACCTGTCATTATTTTTCTTTTGTATAAAGTGACCAACTTTATTTACTTTGTACTCAGATATCTCCAGAAAGTTCCTATTCTTGTTCATGGTTGGGACACTAAGCTAAGGCACTTTGCTTTAGACTGTAACACCGGTGGAGGGGGAAGCTGTGTTCTTCTGCCAGATCGCAGATTGCCCTCAGCTATACAGGTGCCCTTAGCTGAAGCTGTGGCTTGAACAGTGTTGCACAGAGGTAACCACACCAGTTCCCTTTTTCCCAGCAGCTGGAGTAACAGCAGTCAAAATGGTGGAAGCTTGTTAAAGTTCAGCTAATGCAATTCAAAACTGTGGGAATGAAACTAGGTATTGGCCTAGCTGGTTAATTTACACTGAGACCCTAAAACTGATCTTCTCTACCTGACTACTCTGAAGCTTCTACTGGAACTGCAAAGGTAAATGGGATTTTCAATGGTCTGCTTTTTTATCTTCAGGCAAGAGGCAGAATGCAATGTTGCAATGGTCAGCTGTAATGCCACCAATGTCTTCATGGCCAGTGACAGTTGTGGTCTCTCCTGTTCTATTTCATACGCTACGCAACAGTAAAATAATTTGGATGTGTACTTTATGTGCATTATCTGAGGTTTTTAATCACAGAATTGTCAGGGTTGGAAAGGACCTGAAGGATCATCCAGTTCCAACCCCCCGCCATGGGCAGGGACACCTCACACCACAGCAGGTTGCTCACAGCCACATCCAGCCTGGCTGCAAACACCTCCAGGCATGAGGCTGCCACCACCTCCCTGGGCAACCTGTGCCAGGCTCTCACCACCCTCCTGGGGAACAACTTCTTCCTCACATCCAATCTGAATCTCCCCACTTCTAGTTTTGTTCGATTCCCCTAGTCCTATCACTCCCTGACACCCTCAGAAGTCCCTCCCCAGCCTTCCTATAGGCCCCTTCAGATCCTGGAAGGCCACAATTAGGTCTCCTCAGAGCCTTCTCTTCTCCAGACTGAACAGCCCCAACTCTCTCAGTCTGTCTTCATAGACCTTTCTGCAGAAAAAAAGCTGTAATTTATGGTGCAAAATAAAGTAAGTTGTTGGGGGTTTTGTTTGGTTTTGGTTGCTTTGTTGTCGTTGTTGCTGCTTGGTCAGGTCTGAGGTTTTTTTGTTCACAGTTTACGGAGCACTTTTTTAATGTCCTCTTCCTTTAAAGATGTTTAAAGGCATGGATCTGTGAGCAAAAAAACAGTTTGCTACACTCTGCCAGATTGTGTTTGAACAGAAACAAAGTCTTGATTGGATTTTAAAAGTATTCGTGCAATTTTGTGGCTCTTTTTGTTGTTTTCCTTTTGTTTGGGCTCTTGTTTGCTGGCTCGTTTGTTTTTCTTTAGCTGTGAAGAAACAACCCCAGAGCTTGGAGAGACTTTAAAAATCAAATGCAAAACACAAAACGGGCAAAACAGTACAGAATGTGACATTGCAGGTGATGCAAACTAACTAAAACCTGGTTTTACTGCTCAGCTTGAAGCAGCTTAGACTTTGATTTGAATATCAACTTATTCAGTGCTTGTAGAGCTTTACTCTATCTTTTAAGAGCAAGACTAATGAGTTTCTATCACAACCAATTACCAATGAGTTTCGGGCACAAGCAATAAATAGTTAGCTGTTGCTAGAAGGTGAAATTTCATCTGGTGTATACAACTCAGATTTATGCTTGGCTCCTTCAAACATCACCAAGTGCACGGCTCTTAAGTCTGAACTTGAAAGTCTGGAAGCTGAACAATTGAACTGCAGTCTGAAAGAGGTCTTGAAGCTGAGAGAAGCTGAGCTGTTGGTACAGCTATTGGAACAGCATCCAAAATTTTAGTTCTGTATCCATTTCCAGTAAGAATTCAGAGTTCACATTGTCTGTTGAAGTGTGTGTTACGTGTAGCAAGTGTAAGGAGTATGACACTTCTATCCTGTGTACTCTATTGTAAATGCTAATATAGCTGTTCTGCCAAGGAGACAAAAGGACGCACCAAAAGGGCACTGTAAATAAATCACACAAACAGGGCAAGCTCCACAAAAGACAGAGCTTGGCAGAAAAGTGGAATAATGGATCCCATTTAAGTAGTGGCTCGTATAACTAGTGCCAGACAGGAATTATTTGTATGCACCATGACCAGGATTTAAGAAGAGATCTAGGAGGGAAGTTTTTCTGACTACACGTCTTCCGTAGGGATCTTTCGGTGTGTGCGCAGGATGTGTGCTGGAGAGGGAGGGAAAAGCCTGAGGGTGCTACCAGGTGAACACAAGGAAAAACTTCTTCCCTGTGAGGGTGACAGAACACTGGAGCAGGCTGCCCAGGGGGTTGTGGAGTCTCCCTCTCTGGAGATATTCAAGACCTGCCTGGATGTGTTCCTGTGTGATCTGCTCTAGGTGCTCCTGCTGTGGCAGGGGGTTGGGCTGGATGAGCTTTAGCAGTACCTTCCAGCCCTGAACAGTCTGTGATTCTGTGGTTAGATTGCTGTCAACAGAAGCATATTAACAGACCAATTAGGATGCAGAAACACTGAAGTAAGTCAAAGCAGAAGTATCTGTTCTGGTGCTGCACAACACTACTGTAGAGATGTGTAGTTCAGCTTCCTTGCGGTCAACAGCCTGCTCCTCCTGGGCAGAACTAACGTAAAGTGCAACTTAACTTTATGTCTTTAGCAAGGGTAGTACTTCACTCTGAGAGCCTGATCCAGCTCCTGTTATTGATTGATACGAACTACACTGAGAGCAAGAGTGAGCTGTGCCAGAGCAGTGCTTCTTGGCAACTGTGGGAGTCTGGTTAGACCTCTGAAAGCCTGTCTGGTACTCACAGATTAACGAGACAATTCAGAAATGTAATGAAAAGGTAATGTTAATTCATAACACCTGGGTTAAGGAAATATTTTCACTTGCAGGTCGAAGTCAAGACAAGATTCACTCTACAGAATAGAAGATTCAGTCTGGAGAAGAGAAGGCTCCAAAGAGACCCTCTTGTGGCCTTCCAGTATCCAAGGAGGGCTACAAGAAAGCTGGGAAGGGACTTTTGAGGGTGTCAGGGAGGGACAGGACTGGGGGGGATGGAGCAAAACTAGAAATGGGGAGATTCAGATTGGATGTTAGGAAGAAGTTCTTCCCCATGAGGGTGGTGAGAGACTGGCACAGGTTGCCCAGGGAGGTGGTGGCAGCCTCATGCCTGGAGGTTTTTGCAGCCAGGCTGGATGTGGCTATGAGCAACCTGCTCTAGTGTGAGGTGTCCCTGGCCATGGCAGGGGGCTTGGAACTGGCTGATCCTTGAGGTCCCTTCCAACCCTGACAATTCTGTAATTCTGTGATGCTGAGATTCAGGTGCTGTTTCCATCTAAAGTGGGCAAATGAAGGGATATTCTGAAAGATTCATGAGGAAATTTAAGTTAAAACATTGGAAGGCAATGGTTTAACTTAAAGACAAAGAGAAGGAGCATAATGGAAAGGTTTTACTAGGGTGGGTTAAGTATTTTACTAGCCTGCTGTCCTGACTGCTGGGGAGGCTGGGGAGAAAATGCAAATGCTTGAGGCAGAGTATAAGAGTGCTGAGGCAAATGTCTAAGTAATATTTCATTATTTTCCCAGAGGTAAGGTAATCATTTGCAAGCATATGTGAATTAGCTGCAGTGACACAATTAATTATTTTCCATATTCTCCTGTGCATCAAAAAAATTAAAGATGTTTCTTGTCATATACTAGGAGAAACCTTGACATAGGTGCTTGGCCAACCTGATTTTCTGTGCCCAGGTGACTGCCTGGTGGATGTGGGGCAGGCTGTGGACTTTAGCAAGGCCTTTGACACCGTCCCCCACAGCAAACTCCTGGCCAAGCTGGCAGCCCATGGCTTGGACAGCAGCACTCTGAGCTGGGTTAGGAACTGGCTGGAGGCTGAGCCCAGAGAGTGGTGGTGAATGGTGCCACAGCCAGCTGGCAGACAGGCACCAGTGGTGTGCTCCAAGGATCAGTGCTGGGCCCAATGCTCTTTAACATCTTTATTAATGATCTGGATGAGGGCATTGAGTCCATCATCAGCAAATTTGCAGATGACACCAAGCTGGGGGCAGGAGTTGATCTGTTAGAGAGTAGGAGAGCCCTGCAGAGGGACCTTGACAGGCTGGACAGATGGGCAGAGTCCAAGAGCATGAGACTGAACAAATCTAAGTACCAGGTTCTACACATGGGCCACAGCAACCCCATGAGGTGCTACAGGCTGGGGTCAGAGTGGCTGAGAGCAGCCAGGCAGAAAGGGACCTGAGGGTACTGGTTGATAGTAGGCTGAACATGAGCCTGCAGTGTGCCCAGGTGGCCAAGAAGGCCAATGGCATCCTGGCCTGCATCAGGAACAGTGTGGCCAGCAGGAGCAGGGAGGTCATTCTGCCCTGTACTCAGCACTGGTTAGGTCACACCTTGAGTCCTGTGTCCAGTTCTGGGCTCCTCAATTCAGGAAAGAGGTTGAGGTGATGGAAGATTTCCAGAGAAGGGCAACAAAGCTGGGGAGGGGTCTGGAGCACAGCCCTGTGAGGAGAGGCTGAGAGAGCTGGGGTTGCTTAGCCTGGAGAGAGGAGGAGGCTTAGGGGAGACCTCATTGCTCTCTCCAACTCCCTGAAGGGAGGTTGTAGCCAGGTGGGGGTTGGTCTCTTCTCCCAGGCACCCAGCACCAGAACAAGAGGACACAGTCTCAAGCTGTGCCAGTGGAGGTTTGGGCTGGATGTTAGGAAGAAATTCTTCCCATCAAGAGAGATTGGCCACTGGAATGTGCTGCCCAGGGAGGGGGTGGAGTCACCATCACTGGAAGTGTTTAAGAATAGACTGGATGAGGCACCTGGGGCCATGGTTTAGTTGATTGGATGGTGCTGGGTGATGGGTTGGACTTGATGATCTCAGAGTTCCTTCCAGTCTGGTTAATTCTATATTCTGTGGAAGGAAGGCTTGAGGAATCTGTATCACTAGGCATGATTTTAGAAATAGGTAGTAGAGCTCTATAAACATACTAGCTGCTACCTATACACATACTAGCTAATACCTATAGACATGCTGGCTGCTACCTATAGACATACTAACTGCTACCTATACACATACTAGCTACTACATGTAGACATACTGGCTACTACCTATAAACATACTAGCTACCACCTATAAACATAGTAGCTACTACCGATAAACATACTAGCTACTCCACGCCAGTCAGTCTCACCTCTGTGCTGGGAAAGATCATGGAGCAGATCCTCCTGGAGGCACTAATGACTCAGAAAAACAGTGAAGAGGTGATTGGGAACAGTCAGCATGGCTTTGCCAAGGGCAAATCCTGCCTGACAAACCTGGTGGCCTTCTATGAGCAGGTGACAGCATTAATAGATGAGGGGCGAGCAACTGATGTCGTTTACCTGGGGCTTAGCAAAGCCTTCGACACTGTCCCGCACCACCTCCTGGTCTCCAGGCTGGTGACACATGGGTTTGATGGGTGACCACTAGGTGGATACAGAACTGGCTTGATGGCTGAACCCAAAGAGTGGCTGTCAACGGGTCCATGTCCCAATGGAGGCCAGGGACAAGCAGAGTGCCTCAGGGATCAGTCCTGGGACCTGTCTTGTTCAGCATCTGTGTGGGTGCCATGGACAGTGGCAGTGAGTGCAGCCTCAGCAAGGTTGCTGATGACACCAAGCTGTGTGGTGCAGCAGACATGCTGGAGGGAAGGGATCCATCCAGAGGGACCTGGACAGGCTGGAGAGGTGGGCACAAGCCAACCTCAGGAGCTTCAACAAGACCAAGGGCAGGGTCCTGCAGCTGAGTGGAGGCAACCCCAGGCACAAATCCAGGCTGGGCAGGGACTGGCTGGAGAGCAGCCCTGAGGAGAGAGACTTGGGGGTGCTGGGGGAGGAGAAGCTCAACAGGAGCTCTCAGTGTGCACTTGCAGCCCGGAAAGCCAATCAGCTCCTGGGCTGCATCAGGAGAAGTGTGACCAGCAGGTCAAGGGAGGTGCTTCTCCCCCTCTGCTCAGCTCTGGTGAGACCCCACCTGGAGTACTGCCTCCAGTTCTGGAGCCCCTATTACAGGAGGGATGTGGACATGCTGGAGCGTGTCCAGAGCAGGGCCACGAGGATGATCAGAGGGCTGGAGCACCTCTCCTGTGAGGACAGACTGAAGGAGTTGGGGCTGTTCAGTCTGGAGAAGAGAAGGCTCCGAGGTGACCTCATTGTGGCCTTCCAGGATCTGAAGGGGGCTGCAGGAAGGCTGGGGAGGGACTGCTCAGGATCTCAGGTAGTGATAGGACTAGGGGGAATGGACTGAAGCTGGATGTGAGGAAAAACTTCTTCCCCATGAGAGTGGTGAAGCCCTGGAATGGGTTATCCAGGGAGGTGGTTGAGGCCCTGTCCCTGGAGGTGTTTAAGCCCAGGCTGGACGAGGCTCTGTCCAGGCTGATGTAGTGTGGGGTGTCCCTGCCCACGGCAGGGGCGTTGGAACTAGCTGATCCTTGTGGTCCCTTCCAACCCTGACTGATACTGTGATACTATCCCTACCTAGAGAAGAGATGGCTGCTGAAGATGGTCTTCTGCAAGTGTTTTCTGGAATAGTAGATCTGCAGTAGAGCAGTGATCTTTTACTTTCATTGTTCTGTAACAACAGTAGTGTCAAGACTGATTCTTCTGCTCTGTACAATCTGGTGTTGGCATTTAGTGAAACAACAACCTGAAGATAATGTGGAAAAGAGCCATACAGAATGATTGACGGGACTGCAGAAATGCTCTAATGGCCTATATTAATCTAATAGAAGAATCATAACAAGAGCTAATGACTAGAAGCAGAAGATGCATAAATTAGAAATAAGACACAGAATTTTATGCCAAGAGTGATTAACCTTTGAAACAAACTGCCAAGGGGAAGTGTGGATTTTGTGGATACAAAGGCCTCCTGGCTGGGATCAGCAATGCTGTGTCCAGCAGGAGCAGGGAGGGGATTGTCCCCTGGCACTCAGCTCTGGGGAGGCCACACCTGGAGTGTTGTGTCCAGTTTTGGGCTCCTCAATCCAAGAGAGATGTGGAGGTGCTGGAGCCAGGGCAGAGGAGGGCAAGGAAGCTGGGAAGGGTCTGGAGAATAAATCTGATGAAGAGCAACTGAAGGAGCTGGGGATGGTGAGTGTGAAACAGAGGAGGCTGAGGGGAGACCTCATTGCTGTCTACACCTACCTGAAAGGACCTTGTGGAGAGGCTGCTGCTGGTCTCTTCTCACAGGTGATTAGTGACAGAACAAGAGGGATTTGCCCAAAGCTGTGCCTGGATGGGTTTACACCGGACATTAGGAAAACATTTTTCCCAGCCACAGTGGTCAGGGATTGGAATGTGCTGCCCAGGGAGCTGGTGCAGTCCCCAAGCCTGGCTGTGTTTCAAGGTGGTTTGGATGTGGTGCTTGGGGCTCTGGTTTAGGGGTGACCCTTGCAGAGTAGGGTTCTGGGTTGGACTTGGTGATCCTGAGCGTCTGTTCCAACCTGAATGTTTCTGTGATCCTGTGTGTTTCCTGAAGATTTAAAATGAATACCTAATGTTCTTTCTGCCAGTTAGGAGCCAGTGAGGCTTGGTAAAAGTCCACAAACAGTCCCATCGTTTTTAATAGTGGAATTGATATTTGTTTTCATTTGGGTTTGGGGATTTGGTTTGGTTCATTTTTATTCAGTTATCCCAGTCAATTTTGGCTTTTCCCAGTCACGTTGCTGCAACCACAGTGTCACACAGTCACCTTGGGTTTGTATTCTAGGTGGTGTAATCAGTGGGTCACTGGTTCAGAGTTTGGATGTACCATAGCCAAAGTAAGCTATCAATAGAGTCTGGGGAGGAGGTGACAGAAAACAGCCCTGTAGAAAAGGACTTGGGGGTGCTGATGGATGAGAAGCTGGACAGGAGCAGGCAGTGTGAGCTTGCAGCACAGAAGGCAAATCACAGCCTGGGCTGCATCCAAAGCAGCATTGCCAGCAGAGCCAAAGAGGTGATTCTGACACTTTGCTCTGCTCTGCTGAGACCTCACCTGGAGCGCTGTGTGCAGGTCTGGAGCCCTCAATATAGGAAGGACATGGAGCTGATGGAGAGGGTCCAGAGGAGGGACACAAATATGATCAGGGGGTTGGAGGAGCTCCGCTACAAGGACAGGCTGAGGGAGCTGGGGGTGTTCAGCCTGGAGAAGAGAAGGCTCCAGGCAGACCTAATAGCAGCCTGCCAGTACCTGAAGGGGGCTACAGGAAGGCTGGAGAGAGACTGTTTGCAAAGGCCTGCAGGGACAGGACCAGGGGCAATGGCTTCAGACTAGAGCAGAGCAGATTGAGATTGTTTGTTAGGAACAAGTTCTTTACAAGGGTGGTGGAACTCTGGAACAGATTGCCCAGGCTGAGGCCTCATCCCTGGAGATATTCAATGTGAGGTGGGACAGGGCTCTGGGCAACCTGATCTAGTTGGGGCTGTCCCTGCTGACTGCAGAGGAGGTTGAACTGGATGAGCTTTGGAGGTCCCTTCTGGCCCAGACTATTCCATGAGTCTATGATTGTAATTTCTTTGTTGTTCTGTCCATTCATGGTTATTGCAATGCTACTGGGAATATGTCAGAAACTTAATTGGTGAAATAACAGAAATCAGATTAGAGGATGTAATGATGCATTAAAGACTATGGATCTATTCATTCAAAAGGTTATCAGGAGCAGCCAGCACGGATTTACCAAAGGGAAATTACGTTTGGCTCATCTGACAGCCTCCTGTGCTGAGGTGACTGAATGGGCAGATGCAGGGAGAGCAGTGGATGCTCTCCACCTTGGCTTTAGCAAAGCTTTTGACACTGTCTCCCATAGCATCCCTGTAGGCAAGCTCAGAAAATCGGGGTCAGAAGGGTGGCCCCTGGGACGGATGGGGATCTGGCTAAACAGCAGAGCTCAGGGGCTGCGATCAATGGTGCAGAGTCCAGCTGGGGACTGGTGGCAATCCCCAAGGGGTCAATACTGAGTCCGTCTTATTCCACAGATTCATCAATGACCTGGATGAAGGGATAGAGTGTTCCCTTGGCAAATTAGCTGATGATACCAAAGTGGGAGGGGTTGGCTGACACACGGCAAGGCTGTGTGGCTGTTCAGAGACCTGCACAGACTGAGAGCTGGGAAAAGCGGAGCCTAACGAGGTTCAGCAAGAACAAGTGTAGAGTCCTGCACCTGGGGAGGAGCAACACCATGCTTCAGTACAGGTCAGGGGCTGACCTGCTGGAAAGCAGCTCCACGGACAAAGACGGACAGAGTCCTGGTAGACAATAAGTTATCCCCGGGACAGCAATGTGCCAGAGGTATCCTGGAGTGTATCAAGAACAGTGTGGCCAGCAGGTCAAGGGAGGTTCACCTCTCCCTCTGCTCTGCCCCGGTGAGCCCACATCTGGTGTATTTTGTCCAGTTCTGGACTCCCCTGTTCAAGAGGGACAGAGATATACTACGAAGTGTCCAACCCAGGGCGATGAGCATGAGTAAGGGACTGGATGATCTACCTTATGAGAAATGACTGAGAGACCTGGGACTGTTTAGTCTGGAGAAGACTGAGAGGGAATCATTCTATGATTATTGGGGTTGGAAAGGACCTCAAGGCTCATACAGTTCCAACCCCCTGCCATGGCCAGGGACACCTCACACTGCAGCAGGTTGCTCACAGCCACAGCCAGCCTGGCTGCAAACACCTCCAGGCAGGAGGCTGCCACCACCTCCCTGGGCAACCTGTGCCAGGCTCTCACCACCCTCATGGGGAGCAACTTCTTCCTGACATCCAATCTGAATCTCCCCATTTCTAGTTTTGCTCCATCCCCCAGTCCTATCACTCCCTGACATACTCAAAAGTCCCTCCCCAGCTTTCTTGTAGCCCCCTACAGATACTGGAAGGCCACAAGAAGGTCTCCTCAGAGCCTTCTCTTCTCCAGACTGTAGAACCCCAACTCCCTCAGTCTGTCCTCATAGCAGAGCAGCTCCAGCCCTCTGCTCATCCTCGTGGCCCTTCTCTGGACACCTTCCAGCACCTCCAGATCCTTCTTTCCTGACAATGCTATTATTGGTCAATTTCCTGAGTCATAAAAGGTAGTAAAATGTGGGTTTTTTCTTTTATGATATCTCGATTTTGGTCTTTAAAGTTCACCTGTAAATTGCACCATAAATTTTATGTGCAATGCCGTTGTTCAGCACCAAATGCAACATTCTGTGCAGTGCTAAATTTAGTGCTCTAAACCCCACTGCAGTGTATGGAGCATTGTGATCAACATGATGGGATCATACAGCATTCACATTGCTAGGCCTCTGTAACCTGTTTGACTGTCATTAAGACTGTTGTCATGACAACAAAGGTCTACTTTCAGTTGTTGCATGTCCTTTTGTGTGTAAGTACACAGCAGCGTTTTCCTCAAGTGCAGAATTTTCACAGGAGAAAGAAACCAAAAATTGCAGGGGCAGAATAAAAATAACCCATTCTCCCATACTCACTGATCTGGCATTAGGAGAATGTGGCAGCAAATACTAAGTTCAGAACTCTCTGTTTGCTTGGACCACACATTTCCTACCTAGCTAGTATTTGGATGTTCAGTAATGCTTAACAATCAAAGCACAACCAAAGTCTCTCCTACAGGCAATATAAGCTAGTCCCTGGCTCACAACCAAAGTCTCTCCTACAGGCAATATAAGCTAGTCCCTGGCTCACAACCAAAGTCCCTCCTACAGGCAATATAAGCTAGTCCCTGGCTCCAGAGTTACATAGTTCAAGTGTCAGCTTGTAACACCCTTCACAAAGACATATACTTTGCAAATTGTCATTTTGGATTAAGCCAGGTACTACTCAGAAGGAAGAAAGGATGTGGAATGTGGTCCTGAGGATAAGATTCATCTCCCTTATATTAGCTATCCATAGTGCAGTGAAACATTTCCTACTTGATCCCTTTCAATATCAATTCAGCTGCTGGCCCAGGCAGATGCTTCCCTTCTAGATCTAGTATAGTGTACTTGGAACAGTTTGCAGCTTTACTTATGCCGTGCTATGGTGGGTTGAAATTGCCCCCAACTAATTGGAGAGAATTACCCCCAAAATAAAGCTGCCAGACCAGCTCTGTTGGGAGCCAGTGAAGCTCTGTTTGCAAGCAAAACTGCAATCTAGAAATATGGAATGCAATGGCTATGTACAAAATATGCAATGTTCACAGGGATTTATAAACAACACAAGAACCCCCCTGGACAAAACCAGGAGGCTACCAAGAGCTTCCCTCTCCCTTCTTTCACCACCCCCCCCCACCACGTAGAAGGGACAAAAGAAAAGAAAACAGAAAAGCAGAGAACAGCAGAGAAGAGCTGGTTAGTACTTAGCCAAGACAAAGAAACACAGCCCAGGTCAGCAAGCCAGCAGAAGCAACCAGCTAGCATCTCCTAGAGCCAAGAGCCAAGAAAGAGCAAGAGTTACTTTATACAACCAACTTTCTGTTAGTTATCAGACCAAGGGGATTATTTAGACCTTACCATTATTTTCCCTTCACATCCAATGGTAATTTATTTACATTCTACCACTTTCTACTCAGTCTGTGGCAAATTGATCTGCTGGAGGGTAGAGAAAATTTGCAAAGGGACCTGGACAGGCTGGACAGATGGGCAGAGGCCAAGGGCAGGAGATTGAACACATCCAAGTGCCGGGTTCTGCACATTGGCCACAGCAACCCCAAGCAGTGCTACAGGCTGGGGGCAGAGTGGCTGAGAGCAGCCAGGCAGAGAGGGACCTGGGGGTGCTGGTCGATGGTAGGCTGAACATGAGCCTGCAGTGTGCCCAGGCAGCCAAGAGGGCCAATGGCATCCTGGCCTGCATCAGGAACAGTGTGGCCAGCAGGAGCAGGGAAGTCATTCTGCCCCTGTACACTGCACTGGTTAGGCCACACCTTGAGTCCTGTGTCCAGTTCTGGGCTCCTCAGTTCAAGAAGGATGCTGACTTGCTGGAAAGGGTCCAGAGAAGGGCAACAAGGTTGGTGAGGGGTTTGGAGCACAGCCCTGTGAGGAGAGGCTGAGGGAGCTGGGGTTGCTTAGCCTGGAGAAGAGGAGACTCAGGGGTGACCTTCTTGCTTTCTACAGCTCCCTGAAGGGAGGTTGTAGCCAGGTGGGGGTTGGTCTCTTCTCCCAGGCAGCCAGCACCAGAACAAGAGGACACAGTCTCAGGCTGTGCCAGGGGAGGTTTAGGCTGGAGGTTAGGAAGAAGTTCTACACAGAGAGAGTGATTGCCCATTGGAATGGGCTGCCTGGGGAGGTGGTGGAGTCACCATCACTGGAGGTGTTCAGGAGGAGACTTGATGGGTGCTTGGTGCCATGGGTTAGTTGTTTAGGTGGGTTGGATTGGTTGATGGGTTGGACACGATGATCTTGAAGGTCACTTTCAAGCTGGTGTATTGTATTGTATTATATTTCCTAGGCATCAGCCTGACGGACTGAATTTAGGGAGTAGAACCTCAAGCAATGCTCAGCTGACAGAAGGAAATGTTTTAGCTCTTGTAGGCCGCAAACCTTGGGACCAAACTGCAGCTGTGTAGAGAGAAAAAGGCATTTAGCTGACTACCAGCAACCATTGTGACTCAGGGAAGCCACACAATGACCTGAGAATAAGAGCTGGTAAACACTGCAATAGAGTCTGTTGTCTTCTCTCTGAACTTAGGTAAGAGCTGTGTGATCGTTTGTCTTTTGTCTAACACCCGTCTGAGCCTTGCCAAGGGATGTGTGCTCCCCGGCATTTTCTCGGCAGCCAATCACGAATCCGTACCTGTCCCACGGACACATCTAATTACCAATCCCGAGTTGCTTTGAATGATGTTAGCCTATAGACAGAAAAGCCTTTGTACAGTAAAGTAGACACTTTGCTTGCATCAAGCTTTGCCTCCATCTCTCAATCGCGGTATCAGCCTACAACTGCCACAGGTGCACTTCTGGGCTCTCAGGCCCCTGCTCTGAGCCTCAGAGCTCCCAGGCTTTTCATGCACTTGTTTCTTCGTAGGTGTCTGCTGTTTCACAGTACCACAGTATCACCAAGGTTGGAAGAGACCTCAAAGATCATCGAGTCCAACCTGTCACCACAGACCTCATGACTAGACCATGGCACCAAGTGCCACATCCAGTCCCCTCTTGAACACCTCCAGGAATGGTGACTCCACCACCTCCCCGGGCAGCACATTCCAATGGTGAATCACTCTCTCGGTGAAGAGCTTTCTTCTCACCTCCAGCCTAAACTTCCCCTGGCACAGCTTGAGACTGTGTCCCCTTGTTCTGGTGGGGGTTGCTAGAGAGAAGAGACCAACCCCTTCCTGTCAACAACCACCCTTCAGGTAGTTGTAGAGAGCAATGAGGTCACCCCTGAGCCTCCTCTTCTCCAGGCTAAGCACCCCCAGCTCCCTCAGCCTCTCCTCACAGGGCTGTGCTCAAGGCCTCTCCCCAGCCTTGTTGCCCTTCTCTGGACACCTTCAAGTGTCTCGATGTCCTTCTTAAACTGAGGGGCCCAGAACTGGACACAGGACTCGAGGTGTGGCCTAATTAATGCAGAGTCCAATAGCACAATGACCTCCCTGCTCCTGCTGGCCACACTATTCCTAATGCTGGCCACACTATTCCTAATGCAGGCCAGGCCTCTACCTGTCCCAACTTCCCTTTACCAAATCACACAATCATTTAGGTTGGAAAAGCCTTTTAAAATCATCAAGCCCAACACTGCCAAGTCCACCCCTAAATCATGTCCCTAAGTGCCATGTCTTCTCACGTTTTAAACACTTCCAGGAATGGTGACTCAAGCACTTCCCTGGACTGCCTGCCCCTTTCTGGGTTTTGCAGAAAGACATTTGAGGGTTTCTGTTCCAAATAAGCTCATACAAGATGAGGCATAGAGGAGCATGGGAGTTGCCAAGTGGCCAATCTGAAAACCATGACAGTACTTTGATCCCCTGGCACAGTGTATCAGGATGCAATAGATTATTTCTTTCCTGTTCACCTCATGGTTTCAGGCATGGCAAGCTGTTACTATTTCGAGCTAGTGCCTAGCTTAGACACTCATTGTTAACAGGAATTTTCCAGAGACTTTGAGTAGAAGATAAATAACGCTAGAGATTGGGCACAGAATGATAACAATAGATAGGTTGATATCATCCATTGGTTTGTTATAATTCATACCACAGATAGTTCTCTCTCTTTTTCTCCCTGTTGCTTCCGCCTGTTACTGCTTTCTCTGTCTCTGTGGCCTTGATGTTCTGACTAAGTGTGTGAGGTACAAGGGAGAAGGGGGTGGGATGGGACGGGAAGAAGTAGGCTAGCTCCATGAAGCCTCCTTTGGGTGTGGGGGAAGAGCTGACTTTGTGTAAGGGAATGTTTCTGAGGTTGCTGAATTGTGAATGTATGTAAATATAACCCAGAGCATGTTTATTGCCTTTTATACATTTATATTTAGTTCACTTTTTGTAAATAATAATAAAGTTTGGTTCAAAATTTCTGAGTTACTGTGGCAGATTTATTCCAGGGGTAGGTCTCCACTCTGGGGGTGAATCTCTGGTTTGATGTAGGGGGAAAATCCAACCCACAGCACAACCAAAGTAGAGCTGGTTTGCTACTTGGTGCAGAGCAGAAGTCAGAAGCATAAGGGCAGCTAATCTGGGTAATCTAACACTGGGATACCATCAGTGAAAAATGGTGGGAGAAGCAGAAAAAGATCATTATCATGAAATGGCACCTGGGGAAGGAGGAAAGGGAACGTGCAGAGAAGACTCGTGCACCTCTGTCCTTTACAAGAAACCCCCAGGAGAAAATGTGAACCTCAGAAATCCTTCCCAAAGCTTTCAACAGACTCAGACTCACAGAATCACAGACTGTCAGGGGCTGGAAGGGTCCTCAGAAGATCATCCAGTCCAACCCCCATGCCAGAGCAAGAGCACCTAGATTTGATCACATAGGAACACATCCAGGCAGGTCTTGAATATCTCCAGAGAGGAAGACTTCACAACCTCCCTGGGCAGCCTGCTCCAGGGCTCTGGCACCCTCACAGGGGAAAAATTTTCCACCTGTTTCCATGGCACTTCCTCTGCCTCAGCTTCCACCACTGCCCCTTGTGCTGGCATTGGGCATCCCCCAGCAGAGCCTGGCTCCAGCCTCTGGGCACTCACCCTGCACATGTTTAGCAACACGAATGAGGTCACTCTCAGGCTCCTCCTCTCCAAGCTACAGAGCCCTCAGCTCCCTCAGGCTCTCCTCATAAGGAAGATGTTCCACTCCCCTAAACATTTTAGAACAAGATGTGTGTCATTGACCTTCCAACTTGCAGATGGGGTGAAATCCTAGATTGATGCAGTTGTGCTCTACAAGCACCTAACAACTGATAAGATGCTTACACACACTGGATCTGATGTGCTAAGCGTGGGTCTAACCATTGCTCCTGCTCCCACATCTGCATGTGCCAGCTGTGTAATCTCCAACAAGCGTCTTTGCTTTCTCTTGCTGCTGGACTCCCTATGCATAATACAATACAATCAGCTTCTGAATCTCAGTGTATGGATGCCAACACATTTTGTTCACTGTGTTAAAGAAGCAAAACCGTCATGAGGATGAATTAATCAGCACCCCTTACTAACACCCTTCTGCGTGTGAAGTGCTGAGGCATTACATCAACCACTGCATGTTTGGATTCATTATGCTGGAGAGGGTCCACATCTATCTCCACAAAGACAGATTATACAATGCTGAGATTATTCTGTCTCTCAGATCTTGGCTACCAATCTGGGTCTGTTTATAAACCCAGGACTGTTATAAATCTCTGCTGCAATTTCTATTACACTGGACTGGGAATTGAGTTTCTCGCTTGCTTATGGTAATGAATTGCAGGTTACCAGAATTACCACTTATTGCATCCACCAAAGGCAAGCCACTAACTGACAAAATTACCAATTACTATAATGCAGGTAATTGCTTTCCTTGAGGTTTTAACTCTTTTATGGGATTCTTAATTCTTTTAGATGCTGTTGGTATCCGTCTAGCCAGCCAAACAAATAGATCTGCTGGTGCCTCTTCACTTCTAATGACCTTTTTTAATAGATGCTTCTTATTCATCTGGTGTCCTCACGTGTTTTCTGAGAAACCTTAGAGGCAGTTTTCCACCTTGGAATAAATGCACTTATAGAATAAGTAAATATTTCCTGGAGGGTTTCCATAGAATGGCTTAAGTTGGAAGGGACCTTACAGACCTAGTTTCAATCCCCCTGCCATGGGGGGATTGCTCAAAGCCTTATCCAGCCTGATCTTAGACACTTCCAGGGATGAGGCATCCACAGCTTCTCTGGGCAACCTGTTCCCATATCTTAAGACTCTCACAGTTATAGAACTTCCTCTTCACTTCTAATCTGAATCTACCCTGCTCTAATTTAACACCATTGCTTCTTTTCCTATCACCACATGCCCTTATAAATAGTCCTTCCCCACCTTTCTTGTAAGCCCCCTTTAGGTACTGGAAGGCTGCTATATGGCCTCCCTGGAGCTTTCCCTTCTCCAAGCTGACCAGCCCCAACCCAAACAGACAGAAAGACAAGACAGAGAGAAGGAAGCAAACTGTATATAAATATTTTATACCCAAGCATTGGCATGTCTAGATACACCTTGATGCTGCTGTCTTTCCTTGTGACTGCATTCCTGCAGCAATGCTGGTACAGGCTTGCCAGATAATTTTTATTTTAGAAGCTTATTTAAGTGTTGTAACAGGTTCAAGTTAACCAAAGGGTTAACCTGTCTGTCCCCCAACACAGAAATGAAGGTAAAGTAACACACACCAAGAAAAAACCAGGTTGAGATAAGAGTTTACTGACTAAATGAGATCATAATATTGCAAAGCACAGTTGCCTTAGCTCATTTGCAGAGAGAGCACAGCAGAAAGCAGCAGCAAGGAGAAGCCAGTGAGCTAAAAGCCCAAGCTGAGGATTTACTCCCAGGTCCCTCCCTGTCTGGCTGCCATTTCAGAAGGAGAGACCCAACATGCAAAAATCCCAGAACCCAAAAGCAGCACCTGGAACAAGAAGCCTCTGAAGTTACAAGCTGAACTTCAGCCCCATGATACTTTCCTCCACTTTCATTTTGAAGCTGACATGAGGCAGGGTGGTTATGAATAACAGCAGCAAATACTCAACTTAACCCATGACAGTATTTCATAGTATCATAGTATCAGTCAGGGTTGGAAGGGACCACAAGGATCAGCTAGTTCCAACCCCCTGCCATGGGCAGGGACACCCCACACTAGATCAGCCTGGACAGAGCCTCATCCAGCCTGGCCTTAAACACCTCCAGGGACGGGGCCTCAACCACCTTCCTGGACAACCCATTCCAGGGCTTCACCACTCTCATGGGGAAGAACTTCCTTCTCACCTCCAGCCTGAATCTCCCCATCTCCAGCTTCATTCCATTCCCCCTAGTCCTATCACTACCTGAGATCCTGAGAAGTCCTTCCCCAGCCTTGTTGTAGGCCCCCTTCAGATACTGGAAGGCCACAATGAGGTCACCTGGGAACATTCTCTTCTCCAGACTGAACAGCCCCAACTCCTTCAGTCTGTCCCCATAGGAGAGGTGCTCCAGCCCTCTGCTCATCCTCGTGGCCCTTCTCTGGACACCTTCCAGCACTTCCAGATCCCTCTTGGAATAGGGGCTCCAGAACTGGAGGCAGTACTCCAGGTGGGGTCTCAGCATAGCTGAGTGGAGGGGGAGAATCCCCTTCCTTGAGAGTAAACCCAGCTTTGTGTACCTGTGAAGAAGGCACTCACTCAAACTTGTTCCCATCTTGGTTTCATTTGCTATGAGACGTTGCCAAAGAATACAAGTTCAGGAAACTGGTAGAGAGAGACAAAGTTTTAGCTTTGAAGTCATGCTAGGAAATTCTTGCACAACTCAATTAAAAGTTTGGGGAAGATTTCCTTTAAAACACTTCTCTTAGCCCTCAGCTCTGCAGAGGAACCTTGACCGACTGGACAGATGGGCAGAATCCAACAGGATGGCATTCAACAAGGCCAAGTGCCAGGTGCTGCACTTTGGCCACAGCAACCCCATGCAGAGCTACAGGCTGGGGTCAGAGTGGCTGAGAGCTGCCAAACAGAGAGGACCTGGGGGTGCTGGTTGGCAGCTGCCTAAACATGAGCCAGCAGTGTGCCCAGGTGGCCAAGATGACCAATGGCATCCTGGCCTGCATCAGGAATAGTGTGGCCAGCAGGAGCAGGGAAGTCATTGTGCCCCTGTACTGTGCACTGGTTAGGTCACACCTGGAGTCCTGTGTCCAGTTCTGGGCTCCTCAATTCAAGAAGGACATTGAGACACTTGAAGGTGTCCAGAGAAGGGCAACAAGGCTGGGGAGGGGCCTTGAGCACAGCCCTGTGAGGAGAGGCTGAGGGAGCTGGGGATGCTTAGCCTGGAGAAGAGGAGGCTCAGGGGAGACCTCATTGCTCTCTACAGCTCCCTGAAAGGTGGTTGTAGCCAGGAAGAGGTTGGTCTCTTCTCTCTAGCAACCAGCACCAGAACAAGGGGACACAGTCTCAAGCTGCGCCAGGGGAAGTTTAGGCTGGAGGTGAGGAGGAAGTTCTTCACGGAGAGAGTCATTTGCCATTGGAATGTGCTGCCCGGGAGGTGGTGGAGTCACCATCCCTGGAGGTGTTCAAGAGGGGACTGGATGTGGCACTTGGTGCCATGGTCTAGTCATGAGGTGTGTGGTGACAGGTTTGTCTTGATGATCTTTGAGGTCTCTTCCAACCTTGATGATACTGTGATGATCCCATCCTTCTGCCTAAACAGGCATCTCAGTGGTACAGGCCTGACATGTGTCCTGTGTCCGACTCGTAAGCGGAATTTCTCTGTAGGTGCCACCACCATTACTACTTCCAGGATATTGCAGAGAAGCAACATTTCCTGGAGGTCCATAATGGAAACTCCTAAATGTTGTAGTCCCCTGAGTCAAGGGCCATTGGGTGATGAATGGTTGCAGGAATGCCATGATTGCTTTATACTGGAATTCTGGAAATGCAGAGAGCAGAGAACCTTAAAACTCCTTTCAGAAGTCCTTAACAGCAGTAGCTTACAGAAGTAGAAGTCCCGAGTATATCCCTAGCAGTATCCCTACCCCCCAATCTCCCTCTATTGCTTAAAGTAGACGTTTAAATATCCTTTCTTATCTTTCACTCAACCAGTAGAACCCAGCTCGTTATATAACCTGAAAGCATCGCCTTTTATAAGGTGCCAGCAGGTTATGAAGCTGGGTTCTACAGGGTGATTTCCTTAGGGATGTTCTTCTGTTCTTTTGGAGAGCTGGGACCATGACAACTTCATGAGGTTCAACAAGACCAAATGCAAGGTCCTGGGTTGGTGCAATCCCAGGCACTGATATAGCCTGAGGAGGGACTGGCTTGAGAGCAGCCCTGAAGAAAAGGCCTTGGGGGTGCTGGGGGATGAGAAGCTCAACAGGAGCCAGCAGTGAGCACTTGCAGCCCAGAGAGCCAAGCAGAGCCTGGGCTGCAGCAAGAGAAGCAGAACCAGCAGGTCGAGGGAGGTGATTCTCCCCCTCTGCTCTGCTCTGGTGAGACCACACCTGGAGCCCTGTGTCCAGTTCTGGAGCCCCTAGTACAAGAAGGAACTGGAGGTGCTGGAGTGTGTCCAGAGAAGGACCACGAGCAGAGGGCTGGAGCTGCTCTGCTGTGAGGACAGACTGGGAGAGTTGGGGTTATTCAGTCTGGAGAAGAGAAGGTTTTCAGGAGACCTTGCTGTGGCCTTCCAGTATCTGAAGGGGGCTACAAGAAAGCTGGGGAAGGACTTTTTAGGGGAATGGAGCAAAACTAGAAATGGGTAGATTCAGTTTGGATGTTAGGAAGACATTCTTCTCCATGAGGTGAAGAGACTGACACAGGTTGCCCAGGGAGATGGTGGAAGCCTCATCCCTGGAGGTTTTTAAGGCTGGATGTGGCTGTGAGCAACCTGCTCTGGTGTGAGGTGTCCCTGCCTGTGGCAGGGGTTGGAAGTGGCTGATCCTTGAGGTCCCTTCCAACCCTGACAGCTCTATGATTCCATGATTCTTCACAGTGTCTGACTCCCTGGCTAGAGAACCAGGTGCTGTGCACATGTCCCAGAGCCTCTTGTTTGCAGAACAGCAACTGCAACATCTAAATATGTTTTAAAGGACAAGAAGGAGCCTGATTATATTCTTTCTCAAGAGCTACAGGGAACCTTTTGTCTTTATTGAATAAAATGCTGTGTTTCCACTAAATGGAAGGCTCTGTCTTCTGTGTAAATGCCAGGTGGTAGTCTTTGTTTGTTCATCTTCTCTTTGAGGAAGGTATAGACAAGTTGGTCTTTCCAGCAAAATCTAACGAAAAGCTTGTCTTTTCTTCTGCCCTAGAATTGTAATCAAACAAACCCTGCTTGTGATAGGGTTTGTCAGGGGAAGCCTGCTTCTCTTCACTTGTGCAGCATGGATGTGTACTTAATCTGCTGGGCTGAGAGGCACTTGAAGGATTATAGGACAGTCAAGTGGTCAGCAGGACACCTTCCATCTTCACTTCCCCATTTTCTTTCTTTCATGTGATCTTTCCTTTTTGTTGTGTAGGTTATGATGTTTTCAACTGGGGAAGTGCTGCTGCTGTAGTGCACTAGGTATATTCTCTCCAGCTTAAATCCTACTTCATAAAACCACGTTCACAAGCATTTAGACAAAATATCCTGATTGTAGCAAGTCAAAGGATAAAACCAAATCTCTCCTACTTTCCAGTTCCTAGTGGAAATAAACGCTACTGGTTTTGAAGGTTCCATGATGTTTTTAACCTCTCTTCAAAAGGATATACTTTCTCACCACACCTTACCCTTTAGTTCTTGTCCTTTCCCTGCATATCCTAAATGCACAGTTACATGAATCTAGGATTGTCTGTTAGGTTTAAGTTACAGTATCACAGTATCACAGTATCACCAAGGTTCAAGAGACCTCGAAGATCAAGTCCAACCTGTCACCACAGACCTCATGACTAGACCATGGCACCAAGTGCCACATCCAGTCCCCTCTTGAACACAATACAATAATAATACAATACACCAGGTTGGAAGAGACCTTCAAGATCATCATGTCCAAACCATCAACCAATCCAACCCACCCAATAACTAAACCATGCAGCCAACCACCCCATCAAGTCTTCTCCTGAACACCTCCAGGGATGGTGACTCCACCACCTCCCTGGGCAGCACATTCCAATGGTGAACGACTCTCTCCGTGAAGAACTTTCTCCTCACCTTGAGCTTAAACCTCCCGTGGCACAGCTTGACACTGTGTCCCCTTGTTCTGGTGTTGGTCGCTAGAGAGAAGAGACCAACCCCTTCCTGGCTACAACCTCCCCTCAGGTAGTTGTAGAGAGCAATGAGGTCTCCCCTGAGCCTCCTCTTCTCCAGGCTAAAAACCCCAGCTCCCTCAGCCTCTCCTCACAGGGCTGTGCTCAAGGCCTCTCCCCAGCCTTCTTGCCCTTCTCTGGACACCTTCAAGTGTCTCAATGTCCTTCCCAAACTGAGGGGCCCAGAACTGGACACAGGACTCAAGGTGTGGCCTAACCAGTGCAGAGCACAGGGGCACAATGACTTCCCTGCTCCTGCTGGCCACACTCTTCCTAATGCAGGCCAGGATGCCATTGGCCTTCTTGGCCACCTGGGCACACTGCTGGCTCATGTTTAGGCAGCTGTCGATCAGCACCCCCAGGTCCCTCTCTGTTTGGCAGCTCTCAGCCACTCTGACCCCAGCCTGTAGCTCTGCATGGGGTTGCTGTGGCCAAAGTGCAGCACCTGGCACTTGGACTTGTTGAATGCCATCCTGTTGGCCTCTGCCCATCTGTCCAGTCAGTCGAGGTTCCTCTGCAGAGCCCCTCAACTCTCTAACTGACCAACATCTGCTCCCAACTTGGTGTCATCTGCAAATTTGCTTTAAAACTTGTCTAGATACAGTTCTGTCCTGTTAGGCAAAGGTAGCTGAATCTTTACTCAAATGGCAAGGTTTAAATCCATGCTGTTCATCTTAATTTCTGTCAGCTGCCTTCCTGCACTTCTCGCCATGCTATTTCATGTGCTTTCACAGGACCTTTAATGGTTGCTAGAAAAGAGAAGTTGGTTCAGAAAAAATAAAGGTCACTCAAATAAAGACACAAAAATACTAAATGCAGCAACAAAAAGGCTTAGCCATTTCAAAGGTCAGATTAAATAAAACACACTGTGGGGTAATTTGCTTCCCCCATTGCTTAACTTCTGTAAAAGTTGATGAAAGCTAAAGTGAAAGCTCAGAGGTGAAGGAGCAGTGCTTTTTAGAAACAGTTTCTGAAGCCAAATTTAATGAAGATAGATGTATCTTCTCTAAGTTGCCCCTCAGAGATACCTAATTCACTCAACAGGTGAATATCTTTGTGAGATGATGTCTCGGTCTGGAAGGGGAGAGAGACTTGTTCTTTTTTATAGCATTCCTGTGTTGTGAAATATAGGCACAAATGAGGCCAAATATCAGAAGCAAGGCTATAAATTAAAGTGTAAAGTGAATGTAAGAGAGGAATGGGGAAAAGGGAGAGAGAGGTAGAGGGAAAAGGGAGAGAGAGGTAGAGGGAAAAGGGAGAGAGAGGTAGAGGGAAAAGGGAGAGAGATAGGGAGAGATCAGGAAAGGAATTATATTATCACACACACAGACAGACGCTATTGTGTCTTCATCCAGAGGAGAGGAGGCGAAAGGAAATGTCCCAGGGTTCGTGTTTTGCCTTCTGCTGTCCTTGGCCAGAGAGGGGAGATGAAGTCTGTGGTGACTTTCCCTCCTCTGCGCAGCCTCCAGCTTGTAGTGTCTTCAGTGGAGCTCTTCTCTTTCACAGCAGGCAAACTTAGGGCACTGCACGGTCCGGTGGTGCTGGTGCTGTGAGATGTCCTGGACTGCTGCTGCCAGGCTGAGCCACGGTGGCGTTTCCCGCTAAGCTGCTTAGCTCAGGGCTTTTATTCAGTTCCTTTTGCAGCTCCCTCCCTTGGCCCCTCACCCTAGTCCCGTTGTCTTCCACGTGCTGCCTCCAGGGAGTCCTGTGTGCTTGCGGGAGTCCACACCAGGGTAGGCCTCCGCCCCATTCACACATCTTTACACATCCCTGTGCTCATCAGGGCTGGAGGTAATGCGCTGCATAACCTTTCCACCACCCCCACACCCCCTTCCGGGGTAGCTGCGGTCTTCATAGGTAGAGATCTTATCTTTGTTCCAAGGGCCTTCCACCACACACCCCCAGGTAGCTGTCCTCTGGGGAAGCAAAGGTGATTCGATCTTTGTTGATTCACATGTGCAAGAGAAGGACTCTCTCAGGTGGTCACAAAGCGTTTGCATGGGCTCTCAGGTCTCACAAAGCAAATGGTCTCAGAATGATCAAGGGATAAAGACTGAAGGAAGTTTAGGAGTTGTCTTGGTCTTCCATGCAGCTGCCCTTCAGTTTTTGTGTGATGCCTCTGAGTGTTGACAGATCAAAAGTTTTATTATGGGCTGCATATTTGCAACTGATAATTTGTCTTTATTAAATGATTCAGTTCTTTATTTTTTCTTTTTTTTTTTTTTTTTTTTGAGAAATAACATTTTTCTGGTACTGGAAGCATGTGTCAGTGAATACTTTAGGGAGTAACATCATCAAAGGGCCACCTAGTCCAACCTTCCCTGCTGCAGCAGGATCCGCCAGAGAAAATCACACAAACACATCCAGGTGGGTTTGGAATGCCTCCAGGGAATGCCTCTGGACAGCTTGGTCCAATGCTCTGCCACCCTCAAAGTCAAGAATCGTTTCCTTATGTTTACATGGAGCCTGCTGTGTTCCAGTGTGTGTCCGTTGTTCCTTGCCCTGTCGCTGGACACTGAGGGGATGATCGGTGCTGAGGGACATGGTTTAGTGGCAGTGGCTTAGCAGCAGTGGTGGGGTTGTGAGCTCTAGGTGAGCTGTTGGACTTCATGTCAAGACTCTACTTGCAATGAAAAGGGTTCATATGTTTGTGTGAATACCTGCACATAACAAACCCATGCAGAGCTACAGGCTGGGGTCAGAGTGGCTGAGAGCTGCCAAACAGAGAGGGACCTGGGGGTGCTGATTGACAGCAGCTGAACATGAGCCAGCAGTGTGCCCAGGTGACTAAGAAGGCCAATGGCATCCTGGCCTGCATTAGGAAGAGTGTGTACAGCAGGAGCAGGGAGGTCATTGTGCCCCTGTACTCTGCATTGGTTAGGCCATACCTTGAGTCCTGTGTCCAGTTCTGGGCCCCTCAGTTTAAGAAGGACATCGAGACACCTGAAGGTGTCCTGAGAAGGGCAAGAAGGCTGGGGAGAGGCCTTGAGCACAGCCCTGTGAGGAGAGGCTGAGGGAGCTGGGGTTGCTTAGCCTGGAGAAGAGGAGGCTCAGGGGAGACCTCATTGCTCTCTACAACTACCTGAAGGGTGGTTGTAGCCAGGAAGGGGTTGGCCTCTTCTCTCTAGCGACCAGCACCAGAACAAGAGGACACAGTCTCAAGCTGTGCCAGGGGAAGTTTAGGCTGGAGGTGAGAAGAAAGTTCTTCACCGAGAGAGTGATTCACCATTGGAATGTGCTGCCTGGGGAGGTGGTGGAGTCACCATTCCTGGAGGTGTTCAAGAGGGGACTGGATGTGGCACTTGGTGCCATGGTCTAGTCATGAGGTCTGTGGTGACAGGTTGGAGGTCACTTTGATGATCTTTGATGTCTCTTCCAACCTTGGCCATACTGTGATACTGTGATAAGGTGCTTTTTCATGAAGACAGATGTTTTGTTGAACAGGAGGAGGAGGAGACAACACTGAATATCAAAGAGGTTTCTATCAGAATCTGGGGAAAAAAAGGAAAAGCTTTGGGAAAATTGTTTTCTGCTGTAACAAATGCCTTAAATTGTGTTGGTTGGTGTTCTAACCAGTTTTCTCTTGTGTAACAACTCAAGGGGTTAACAATGAATGTTAAATCACAGTAGGATAGGCATGTGCCTTAGTGATTGCTTCGTTGCCATTAAGGAGTGATACTATTGAAGCTTATACTTTTTGTGTCTACAGTGACTGTTAGCCACACAAGACAGGGGACAGGTTTGATATTTGGTTGGGTGTGTTTTTTAGAGAGGCTATTGAACTATTTGCTTTTCTACCTTTCACTCAACTTTCATCCAGAGAGTGCTGTTTCCAACCATGTAGAAACCACACTGGTAATGATGAACAAGTAGAGTTCAGAAGGAATTTCCAGATGCTTCAATGGTATTGAATTTCCCTCTTCCAGAGGCTGTTTCTTCTTGCAAAGACATTGTGTCAAATGTAGAGTACAGAACCAAGACTGCTGCCTGCTTCATTTGAAAGCCAGGAAGCCTGGCCACATGCTGTCTGGTGAGGAGATCTCACAGCCCTGTCCTCGGCACAAAGAATTGATCTGCTGGACACAAGGAAGAGGCCACTTTGCTCTGGTTTCAGGCATTGTTTAAAACAAAAAACATGTTCCATGGTGCCTCAGATGAAGGAGAAGCTGGACTGTGAGCTTACAGCACAGAAGGCACATCACAGCCTGGGCTGCATCCAAAGCAGCATGGCCAGCAGAGCCAGAGAGGTGATTCTGACACTTTGCTCTGCTCTGCTGAGACCTCACCTGGAGTGCTGTGCGCAGGTCTGGAGCCCTCAGTATAGGAAGGACATGGACCTGATGGAGAAGGTCCAGAGGAGGCCATGAAAATGGTCAGAGGGTTGGAGCAGCTCCGCTACAAGGACAGGCTGAGGGAGCTGGGGGTGTTCAGCCTGGAGAAGAGAAGGCTCTGAGGAGCCCTATTAGCAGCCTGCCAGTACCTGAAAGGGGTTACAGGAAGGCTGGAGAGAGACTGTTTGCAAAGGCCTGCAGAGACAAGACCAGGGGCAATGGCTTCAAACTAGAGCAGAGTAGATTTAGGTTGGATGTTAGGAACAAGTTCTTTACCATGAAGGCGGTGGAACCCTGGAACAGATTGCCCAGGGAGGTGGTTGAGGGGGAATGGAGCAAAACTAGAAATGGGTAGATTGAGATTGGATGTTAGGAAGAAGTTGTTCCCCATGAGGGTGGTGAGAGCCTGGCACAGGTTGCCCAGGGAGGTGGTGGCAGCCTCATGCCTGGAGGTGTTTGCAGCCAGGCTGGATGTGGCTGTGAGCAACCTGCTGTAGTGTGAGGTGTCCCTGGGCATGGCAGGGGTTGGAACTGTATGAGCCTTGAGGTCCCTTCCAAACCTGACAATTCTATGATTCTGTCTTTCCTGGGTCATGTAATTACATCACCTCACACTTTTCTTGTAGGTAAGCTTAAGAAGGCTCTGGAATTGCAGTTTCCACCATGCTGAACCATAAACACAGGGAAGAAGTTTTTTGCCATGAGGGTGGTGGAACACTGGAACAGGTTGCCCAGGGAGGTGATTGAGGCCCCAACCCTGGAGATATTCAAGGTGAGGCTGGATAAGGCCCTGGGCAGCCTGATCTAGTTGGGGATGTCCCTGCTGACTGCAGGATGTCAAACTGGATAAGCTTTGGAGGTCCCTTCTGACCCAGGCCATTCTGTGATTGCCTGATTCTGTGATCCTATGATGCTAAGTGAGCTGTATACTGGGAAAATATTTATAATTTCTCAGTGACTCAAACATTTTCTGTAGATGGCAGCATGTAAAAATGCAGGACAAAAACCCTGCTGAAGTGATAAACAACAGAAGTTTACAATACTTCTGCTAAGCTGTGCCAAACAAACTTCTGTGATTTACATTTGGTAATTAGTTGATCATGCAGATAAGAGGCAGGTTTAGATTCAGTCAAGTGTGGATTTTGTCAGGGTGGTTTAAATCTTTGCCAAAATGAGGTATATTTGTGAGTGTGCTTCTTGTCCATGGGCGTGAGGCCCACTGAAGCACGCGGTGGTTGGGGCATGCTCTGCAGGAATCCTCTTGTGCAAGTGTGGCAGTTTTAGGCTGATGCCCAGGAAAGCTTTCCACAGATCTTGAGTAGAAAAGTGGTAGAATATCAATTACCATTGGATGCAAAAGGGAAAATAGTAATAAAGTCTAACCAATCCCATTGGTCCGATAACTAACATGAAGTTAGTTGTGTAAACTAACTCTTGCTCTTTTCTGCTCCTTCCCTCTACTTGATACCAGCTGGTGGCTTTTGCTTGGCTGTTACTGACCCTGGCTGCACTCTTGTTGTGGCTAAGTACTAGCAGCTACTCTCTGCTCTTCTCTCTCTTTTACCTTGTATAGGGTGGGGGAAGGTTGGACTCGATGATCTTTGAGGTCTCGTCCAACCTTGGTGATACTGTGATACTGTGAAGGGAGCAGGGAGGGGGAAGCTGTTGGTAGTCCCCTGGTTTTGTCCAGAGGGGGGTTTGTGTTGTTTATATGTTGTAAATACCTGTAAATAGTGTATGCTTTGTACATATTCATTGCATTTCACATTTCTAGATTGTAGTGTGTTTGTAAATGCAGCTTCATTGGCTTCCATCTGAGCTGGTCTGGCAGTTTTATTGTGGGGGTAATTTCAACCCACCACAGCATGCTGTAAGCTAGTGTCACTAGGGTGTGATACATTTGTTGCCCTGTTAGTTTTCAGCATCTATGTACTCCTCCTTCAAAGTAAAAGCAGGAAAAAGAATCACCATGCAAAAGCCAGCAAGTAGATCCTCTTGGCACGATCTACCAGGCTTTCAGCAAACCCACGCTCTCCATTGGCTTTCACACGCTCCCTCCCTCCTGTTCACAAGCTGTCTTCCTTACTACATGCCTGATTACTCTTGCTGCAACAGGCAGAGCTCTGTGTCCCGTTTCAACCATCAATTCTCACAGCTTCCTTTTTCCAGACCTCTGGTACCTCTCCTGTTGCCTGATTTCCTGTGGTGGTGAGAGAAAGTTCTCCCCCACACACAAAGGAACCACGGCTAACTCAGTCGGAGAAGCAAATGAATATGAGCTGTATTTACAAGCAGGATGAGATGCAATGAATATGTACACAATATACAGTACTTACAATAGATGCAGAAATATACAGCAAAGAACATAATACAGAACAAAACTCCTCCTCCTGCCAGGAGGGTGTCCCCCCTCCCCTGTACCCCCTCTCTCCCCCTACCTCCCTTTATTCCCAAAAAGGGTTAGAGAGAGAGCAAAGGTAATTATTAAGGAGGAAATTCTGTTAGCTCAAAGCATGTGCAAGAATTATTCTTATCTGTTAGTTCAAGGTTAACTCCGTCCAGCAGCTGTTGCTCAGAGAGAGACTGAAAACAGACAGGCAGACTGGAACAGACAGAACAGACTGAGAGTGAGACTCAAACTGCACTAAAAGTTGCATTCTACCAATCTACCAATGAAATTCGTTTAGAATATCTTGTTTTCAAAACATTCATCCAGAGTGTTCCAGCAACTGTCCCTTTCTTAAAGGCACAGCCTAAAAACGGTCACTTTTCCTCATGGCCATTTTTATGCCAGAGGGACTTCCTCGGGTTACTTGTTTAAGGAGCAGCAGACCCCTCACTTGAGGATGGCAACTCATCTTGCAGACTAGAGGTGTGCAAAGTCCTGGACCAGCACAGTGGTGAAGGCAGGTTCAGAAGGGACAGGTTGAATGGAGTGGTGGGTTGAAATTACCCTCACCCTTCCCCCAAGTAATTTGGAGAATTATCACCCAAAATAAAATTGCCAGCCCAGCCCAGATTGGGATGGAGGCAAATGAAGCTCTTTTACAAGCAAACTACCATCTAGAAATATGAAATGCAGTGAATATGTACAACATATCCAATATTTGCATGGATTTGAAATTTACAAACAGCACAAGGACCCTCCTGGGCAAAACTAGAGGTTGCCAATAGCTTCCCCCTCTCCACTCCTTTCCCTTCTGTGCAAGGGACAAGAGAAAAGAGAAGAGCGGAGCGGAGCTTGTTAGTGCTTAGCCACAGCAAGAATGCAGCCAAGGTCATTAGCAGCCAAGCAGAAGCTACCAGCTAGTATCAGCTAGAGGGAAGAGCTGAGACAGAGACAGAATAGTTTATGTGACTTTGTGTCATCTATCAGACCACTGGGATCGTTTAGACCTTATCATGATTTTCGCTTTACATCCAATGGTGATTTATTTACATTCTATCACTTTCTACTCAAGATCTGCGGCAACTTTCCTAGGCATCAGCCTAAAACTACCACAAATGGACTGGTTGGAGGCCTGAGCAGGATGGCAAAATCTGGAACTGAAGATACTTATAGCACAATAGTGAGCTGTAGCATTTTGAGTCACAAGATATGATGAGGCTTCATCTCTTGCATTACAAGCCGCTTCCTCTTTTTGTCCTGGTACGACTGCCCAGGGCTCAATCTCATTTTGTTCATTTGATTCATGTCCAACTTACAGAAAGGCATCCAATGTCATTTTGAAAACTCAAACCCTCTTCCTTTCCTTGGCACTTGTTGCTGTTTAGGCTGGGTGCCTCCAAAAAAAAGAAGCCACAGAGTTGAGAGCTGCAGTGCCCAGAGTGCCCAGCCCAGAGGGTGCACACAGGCAGTAGTGGATTGCTGCCTGTCAGTCCTGCAGCCCTCTCAGTCTGGCTGCAGAGTTATTGTCTCTCTCTTGCTTCCCTCTCTGCTCCCCTGGGAGAGAGTCTCTCTTTCTCTGGTAACACTGGGGGAGTATCTGAGGCACTTTGGCCTGAGTAACTCTTTTTCTTTCCTGTGCAATCTTGGCCTGTCTAGGCCTAATGCCAGGGCAAACAGTGTTTGGGGGAGGTGGTGGGGGAGGAGGGGGCAGTTCAGGCCTGGCCAGCCTAAAACCAGCCAAGCAATGAGGGAGGGGAAGAAAGACCCCTGGGGTTTTTGGTGAGCCCCAGGTGGGGAGAAGGAAGCACTGGAGTTTTTTGATCTGGTGTAACAGACCTTGGCTATGCTTTGCTGTGCTTACCACTATGCTTTGTAGCTTTGTAGTCTATGAATTGCTTTTGCATTTCACCTTTCCATGCCTATCCAATCCATTTGTGTGAGTGTTATTCTTTTGCCCCACTTGGAGCAATGGAGCAATCTGTCCTGCTGTAAACTAGGACGGTACTCTACAGGAATTGTGAATTCCTTTGAAGCCTCAAGAAAAATCTGTATCTGATTTGCAGCTTCACCCTGCTTGAGTCTGAAAACCACTGGATACAATAATCTTGACTCAGCATTTCAAGTCACTAGTGACCAATGAGACCCTTAGTACAGCTGGAACAACCTCAGTGGCTGATTAAAACTTTGTACCAGGCCTTCAGACGAATGAGCAGCATGAACAGAATGTTTAATCAGCATGTGTATCCTGGGGGGCAGGAAGGAAAGTGTGGCCAGCAGGGCTGGGGAGGTTATCTTCCCCCTCTACTCTGCCCTGCTTAGACCACAGCTGTAATCCTGTGTCCAGTTCTGGGCTCCCCAGCTCAAGAGAGACAGAGACCTGCTGTAGAGAGTCCAAGGGAGAGCCAGGAGGATGCTTAGGGGACTTGAGCATCTCCCCTGGGAAGAGAGACTGAGAGCCCTGGGGCTGTTGAGTCTGGAGAAGAGAAGGCTGAGAGGGGATCTGATCAATGTCTCTCAATAGCTGAGGGTCAAGTGGAGGGGGTCAAGCTCTTTGGGGTGGTGCACAGCAATAAGCCAAGGAACAATGGAGAGAAACTTGACCAGAGAAGGTTTCAGCTCAACATGAGGAGAAACTTCTTTAGAGTGAGCATGGCAGAGCCCTGGAGCAGGCTGCCCAGAGAGGTTGTGGAGTCTCCTTCTCTGGAGCCTTTCCAACCCCCCCGGATGCATTCCTGTGCAGCCTGCCCTGGGTGATGCTGCTCTGGCAGGGGGGTTGGACTGGATGATCTCTGGAGGTGCCTTCTAACCTCTAATGTACTGTGGTACTGGGATGCTGTGATGTGAGAAACAGTGAAGGAAAAAACCCTTATTTTTGCACTTATTTTGAATTGCTTCCAAATATTTTGTTGACCATGGGCTATGGTCATTTGGTTTCTTGCTAATTTTAGTGAGCATCATATTTTGCCAGAAAGACTGTTTCTGAAATGTAAAAATTGAGGTTCTGGCTAGAATACCTTTAATGGCTGAGGGTAGGCTATTGCTGTCCCAGTTCTGGATAAAGAAAAGTATGGAGGAGTGTCCTGGTTTGAGGCCAGGTAGCTCCTCTCATCACAAAATTGGATTGCAGAAGTGATGGGAAGTTTCAATGGAAAGCAGTAAGTGAATTACAGAAGCTGCAAAGCACAGTGACAAAAGAATCCCAAAGCATAGAGTCCCCTACAGCACACCAAAAACCCCCAACACTTCCCTTCTCCCCACCTGAGGGTGTACCCAAAACCCCCAGGGCTCTTTCTTCCCCCTACTGCTAGGCTGGTCTCAGGCTGGCCGGGTCTGGGACTGCCCCTCCCCCTTCTCCTCCTGGCATTAGCCCAGCCAGGCCTAAGAGCCTTGAGATCCTCCCCCCAGCGTTCCCCAATAGGGAGCATCTCCCACGGGAGCAGAGAGGGAAGGAAGAGGCAGAGAATGGCTTTGCAGAGGGATGTATGGGGCGCAGGATTGATGGGTGTGGAATAGGCTGTTTCCTGTGCACACCTGCTGGGTTGGGCACTCAGGACACCGGAGGTGTAGCTCATGTGGCAGGAACAGGAGGCAGCCAGCCTGAACTGCCACTAGGAGTAAGCACTTGGCTTCTCCTAGCCACCTCTGTGATTCCAGACAAACTCTAGAAATACATTTCTAATTTGTCAGCTTCCTGACAGAGAGTAAATAGGTTGAGGAGTGAAAGGAAGGCAGAGGAAATCTGCCTGCAGTCCCTTCTCACAGCAGGAGGTAAGCAGCCTTTCAATGGGCGAGAAGAAATTATTCCTGTTCTGTCCCTCTTGGATGCGCCTCATGGAGTTGGAGAAACTGAGGCATCCTAACTTTGCTCTGTTCACAGAGCAGTTTGCAATGTCAGTAGCAGTAGTCCCAGCCCCTTGTGTGAAGGGAGGTCAGCCTCTCAACATACAGAAATGGATAGAATAGCATAGCATAGCATAGCATAGCATAGCATAGCATAGAATAGAATAGAATAGAATAGAATAGAATAGAATAGAATAGAATAGAATAGAATAGAATAGACCAGGTTGGAAGAGACTTCAAGATCATCACTTCCAACCCATCAACCAATCCAACACCACCTAATCAACTAACCCATGGCACCAAGCACCCCATCAAGTCTCCTCCTGAACACCTCCAGGGATGGTGACTCCACCACCTCCCCGGGCAGCCCATTCCAATGGGCAATCACTCTCTCTGTGTAGAACTTCTTCGTAACCACCAGCCTAAGCCTGCCCTGGTGCAGCCTGAGTCTGTGTCCTCTTGTTCTGGTGCTGGTTGCCTGGGAGAAGAGACCAACCTCTGCCTGGCTACAACCTCCCTTCAGGTAGTTGTAAAGAGCAAGAAGGTCACCCCTCAGTCTCCTCTTCTCCAGTCTAAGCAACCCCAGCTCCCTCAGCCTCTCCTCACAGGGCTGTGTTCCAAACCCCTCACCAACTTTGTTGCCCTTCTCTGGACACCTTCCAGCAAGTCAACATCATTCCTGAACTGAGTGGCCCAAAACTGGACACAGGACTCAAGGTGTGTCCTAACCAGTGCAGTGTACAGGGGTAGAATGACCTCCCTGCTCCTGCTGGCCACACTCTTCCTGATACAGGCCAGGATGCCATTGGCCCTCTTGGTTGCCTGGGCACACTGCAGGCTCATGTTCAGCCTCCCATCGACCAGTACCCCCAGGTCCCTCTCTGCCTGGCTGCTCTCCAGCCACTCTGACCCCAGCCTGTAGCACTGCTTGGGGTTGCTGTGGCCAATGTGCAGAACCCGGCACTTGGATGTGTTCAATCTCCTGTCCTTGGACTCTGCCCATCTGTCCAGCCTGTCGAGGTCCCTCTGCAAAACCTCTGCCCTCCAGCAGATCAACTCCTGCCCCCAGCTTGGTGCCATCTGCAAATTTACTGATGATGGAGTCAATGCCCTCATCCAGATCATGAATGGGGCCCAGCACTGATCCTTGGGGCACACCACTAGTGCCTGGCTGCCAGCTGGCTGTGGCACCATTCACCAGCACTCTCTGGGCTCAGCCTCCAGCCAGTTCCTAACCCAGCTCAGAGTGCTGCTGTCCAAGCCAGGGGCTGACAGCTTGGCCAGGAGTTTGCTGTGGGGGACAGTGTCAAAGGCCTTGCTGAGGTCCAGGTTACAATGAGACATCCAGTAGATCCCAAATAGTTGGAGAGAAAATAATCAGTGAATAAATCACCAGGTTTTAGTGATTCATGTGATGGAATTGTTCTTTTTGTAGATTTTTTCAAAATGTATTTGTAAGTAACAAATTGCTGCATCCCACAGTCTCTTCACAGCCCTTTTGGGTATAGAAAATATTTATTACACCAAATAGAAGAAAAACCTTCACAGCAGCAACAAACTCCAATCGTTACAAAAGTGTATCTTAAGCTCCCATCAAATGTTCCCACCAAAATGCATTTTGAGAGGGAAAGCCCTAAATATAAATCAGAGAGAGAGTTTATAGAGAAGGCTCTGCACAGATAACTGAAGACAATGAGTGTGTGTGAAAGAAACTACTGACTGCTTGGAGAGGTAATTATAGGAAAAAAGAAATGTTGCTTGATCATGGATCCGGACAGCCTGCAGTACTCTTTTGGCCAAAGTGCAAAGGAATAATTTTTCATGAGTTCAAAGCACTACATGACACATACATAGATTCACAGAACCACAGAGTCATTGAAGCCATCTGGAACAGACCTCTGAGATCATCAGGTCCAGCCTATCACCTACCACCACCACCCTGACCAGACCATGGCACCAAGTGCCACATCCAATCTTGCCTTAAACACCTCCAGTGATGGTGACTCCACCACCACACTGGGCAGCCCATTCCAGTGCCTAATCAGCCTCTCTGTCAGGAAGTCATTCGCCATTGGAATGTGCTGCCCGGGGAGGTGGTGGAGTCACCATCCCTGGAGGTGTTCAAGAGGGGACTGGATGTGGCACTTGGTGCCATGGTCTAGTTGTGAGGTCTGTGGTGACAGGTTGGACTCGATGATCTTTGAGGTCTCTTCCAACCTTAGTAATACTGTGATACTGTGATACTGTGAGGCTCAGGGGAGACCTTCTTGCTCTCTAAAACTGCCTGATGGGTGGTTGTAGCCAGGAAGGGGTTGGTCTCTTCTCCCAGGCAACCAGCACCAGAACAAGAGGACACAGTCTCAAGCTGTGCCAGGGGAAGTTTAGGCTCGAGGTAAGGAGAAAGTTCTTCACTGAGAGAGTCGTTCGCCATTGGGATGTGCTGCCCGGGGAGGTGGTGGAGTCACCATCCCTGGAGGTGTTCAAGAGGGGATTGGATGTGGCACTTGGTGCCATGGTCTAGTCATGAGGTCTGTGGTGACAGGTTGGACTCGATGATCTTTGAGGTCTCTTCCAACCTTGGTGATTCTGTGATTCTGTGATTCTGTGAAGTGCTTCCTAACATCCAACCTAACCCTCCCCTGGCACAGCTTCAGGCCATGCCCTCTTGTCCTGTCACAAGTTGCCTGGGAGCAGAGCCTGACCCCCACTGATTATGACTTCCCTTCACGCAGCTGCAGAGTGTGATAAGGTCCCCCTGAGTCTCCTCTCCTCCAGGCTGAACACCCCCAGCTCCCTCAGCCTCTCCTCAGCAGCCTTTCCCTCCAGTCCCTTCCCCAGGCTGGTTGCTCTCCTCTGGACCTGCTCCAGCACCTCAAGATCTCTCTTGCAGTGAGGGCCCAGAGCTGCACACAGTGCTGGAGGTGAGGCCTCAGCAGTGCTGAGCACAGGGGCAGGATTCCATCCCCAGTCCTGCTGGCCACACACTTTCTAATACAGCCCAGGATGCCCTTGGCCCTCTGTGCCCCCTGGGCACACTGCTGGTTCATGTTCAGCTGCTGTCACCAAACACTGCCAGGTCCCTCTCTGCCAGCCCTATCTATCATATAGGTATCTTTAACTTTCTGGTACATGAGAAGAACATCTTTATATTCCAAGTCCTACGTTACACAGCTTTAGGATTGATGTCTGCTGGCAGATACAGTTCTTATTTTTCAGAGCTCCTCCTTATATCTGTCGAGCCAATACTCCTGGCTTTTTGTTTATTCCCTCTCTCTCTTTGTACCACTCACTGAAACAAGAGCCTCCTTGTGATAAGGGGTTTGTGTGTGGATCGGTGGTTTCATCATGAAAGGGTGACATTGAAGTTAAAAGAAACTACTAAAGAGTGACTCAGGGGAAGTGAAGCTAATTAGTCAAGTTAAAAAGGGATAATTCACTGCAGCCTTTGTCTTAGAAATACATTTCAAAGTTTCATTTCCATTTCAAAGTTGCAGACTGTGTCTTGCAGAATTACCATGGTACATGGAGCTGCAGAATGACAACCTGGTTATGTCTGGTTGGTAGCTGGACTATATTATTAGTGGTCTGTAAGTCCCATGTCATCATCAGTTAAATAACCTTAAACCACCACACTTCAGGGTCATGCCTCCCAGTCCTTTTGAAAATGTTTTCCTTATTTCTTTCTATTTTTTTTCCATTTTTTCTTTCAAAGCTTAAAATATGTGCACATATATATAGACATCTCTGCCTTTGCAAAGCTTGGACATGTAGCTCTGCACAGCATTGTGCAGCACCAGCTCAGCTGTCTCTGCATATTACAGAATACAGGAGGTATGTGACTAATCAAAAGGCCTTCTACTTATGAGAAGCTCAACAGGAACCAGCAGTGAGCACTTCCAGCCCAGCCCAGAGCCAACCAGAGCCTGGGCTGCAGCAAGAGAAGTGTGGCCAGCAGGGCCAGGGAGGGGATTCTGTCCCTCTGCTCCACTCTGATGAAACCTGGAGCAATGTGTCCAGTTCTGGAGCCTCTATTACAGGAAGGCTCTGGAGGTGCTGGAAGGTGTCCAGAGAAGGGCCACGAGGATGCGCAGAGGGCTGGAGCTGCTCTGCTATGGAGACAGACTGAGAGAGTTGGGGTTCTTCAGTCTGGAGAGAAGGCTCTGAGGAGACCTAATTGTGGCCTTCCAGGATCTGAAGGGGGCTACAAGAAAGCTGGGGAGGGACTTTTGAGGGTGTCAGGGAGTGATAGGACTGGGGGGATGAAGCAAAGCTAAAAGTGGGTAGACTGAGATTGGATGTCAGGAAGAAGTTGTTCCCCGTGAGGGTGGTGAGAGCCTGGCACAGGTTGCCCAGGGAGGTGGTGGAAGCCTCATGCCTGGAGGTTTTTGCAGCCAGGCTGGATGTGGCTGTGAGCAACCTGCTGTAGTGTGAGGTGTCCCTGCCTGTGGCAGGGGGGTTGGAAGTGGCTGATCCTTGACGTCCCTTCCAACCCTGACAATTTTATGATTCTATGATCTTTACCAAAGAGTGGGATCTAGAGAGTTGTGGCAATAAGTGTAATTGAAGTTTTGGGTTAATTCCCTCTATTTGGAACTGAAAACTTTCTGACCAATATTACTTTATGTAATATGTTTCAAGCAAAGTTGATTTATACTACCAGAGAACTGATGAAATATTACTTCTTTACTGCAAAGCAGAAGAAAATACATTTAAACCTTTCCAGCAGTTATACCTCTGAAACAACATCAGTTACAATAAGCAATAGTTTAAAATCCATCAAGTGACTGCCCCAGCACTTTTGACTGGAACATGCCAACAAGAAATCTTGTTTCCAGAACACAAATAGAGCTAATATTATGCTGTTGTCTTAAGCTGAATATTGTGTGTAGTACAGGTTAGGAGGTGATGTGCAAGAGAGCAGCCCAAGGGGAAGGATCTAGATTGCGGGAAACAACTGAGTTAATCTTCTGTGCTCTGTACTATCATTACCTGCTGCATGTGTATATCAAGGTGTGTATGGGTTTTAACATTGTTTTCACAGCTACTTCAAATACAGATACTCATCTCATGTGCAGTTCACTGCAGCAGAGTGTCTCCCTATTGCCTATGTTATAAAAAGCCCAGGAAGCAATTCCTATTCAACGAGCCAAAAGTTAATGCCAGCAATGTGAAATAAGAGGAAGGAATTTGGACACATGATACCTGCACCCTCAGAAAGCTTACAGGTGAGAGTTGATTTGGTGGGAGTGTTGGTCTGCTTGAGGGTAGGGAGGCTCTACAGAGGGACCTGGATAGCTTGGACTCATGGGCTGAGGTCACCTGTTTGAGCTTCAACAAGGCCAAGTGCCAGGTCCTGCTCCTGGACCACAACCACCCCATGAATGCTGCAGGCTTGGGGAAGAGTGGCTGGAGAGCTGGGGGGGAAAGGACCCGGGGGGACTGACTGACAGGAGGGTGAACATGAGCCAGCAGTGTGCCCAGGGGGCCAAGAGGGCCAGGGGCATCCTGGCCTGGATCAGAAACAGTGTGGCCAGCAGGAGCAGGGAGGGGATTGTCCCTCTGCACTCAGCGCTGGGGAGGCTGCACCTCGAGTGCTGTGCTCAGCGCTGGGCACCGCAGCACAGGAAGGACATCGAGGAGCTGGAGCTGGGACAGAGAAGGGAACTGAGCTGGTGAGGGGCTGGAGAACGAGGCTGTGAGGAGAGGCTGAGGGAGCTGGGGCTGCTTAGTCTGCAAGAAAGGAGGCTGAGGGGAGACCTCATTGCTCTCTGTAGCTACCTGGCAGGAGGCTGTAGAGAGGTAGGCTCTGGTCTCCTCTCACCACTGACTCATAACAGAACAAGAAGGAAAGGCCTCAAGCTGTGCCAGGGGAGGTTTAGGCTGGGCATTAGGAAACATTATTTCAGGAAAATGGTTGTGGGGCACTGGCACAGCTGCCCAGGGAGGTGGCTGAATTGCCAACCCTGGACATAATTAAGAGTCATCTAGATCTGGTGCTTGGGGATATGGTGCAGTGACAGACTTGGTGGGGTGGGCGAAAGGGCTGGGCTGGATGATCTTGGAGGTCCTCTCCAGCCTGGATGATTCTGTGACTCTCTGGTTCTGACTCTGCAGCTGAGCTAGCTTTGCCATTTAAAAGGCACTGGGGAATGCAAATCTTTCAAAAGCTGCAGAGGACAGATCTAGTAATGGCTGCTGACTAGACTGGAATATATACTTGTCACAGACCAAACCAGTACAATACTCTATCCTGAAGAGAGCTTCCAATGTCTGTCTGTCCATAAAGGCCTGCTGGAAAATTATGAAGAAGCACTGAAAGTGAAAAAGATCTACAATAATAGCTGAAATACTATGGAGGATGCTTAACTGTGTAACTTCAGTGGTAGTATTATTACTGACAGAGAACAGAAGTAAAAAGCTTTCTCCCCGTGTAGGTATACAGAATAACAGGAAACAATGAAAAATGCATCAAATGGACTAACTTACTGCAGAGTATCAAATAAAACCTGTAAGCTACATAAACTAATCTACTATGGGAAATAATATTGGTGTTGGATCATGGGATCAAGGTCTCTTCCGACCTGGTTTATTCTATTCTATTCTATTCTATTCTATTCTATTCTATTCTATTCTATTCTATTCTATTCTATTCTATTCTATTCTAATTAAAACATTGTAGTATGAGGAGCAGACACAACCTTTGTGTTTAAGGACTGGATTCTGCAAGTAGGTGAGAGGCCACAAACCTCACTGAACTCTACACATAGCAGCCTTAAAGCACAATGTATTTGCATGTGCCTGACACTTGCAATTCTCATCCTAAAGTAATGTGGTCTGTAAAAGATCCTCCAAGGGAAGTGAATCCAATGGAAAAAAGACGTGCTGCAATCCATGGAGCAGATAGGCATTTCAAAACTTGATCTGGACAGCAATACAGATTCTCATCTGTTTATGTTTATCTGCCAGCAACTTGACTACAAAATCACAGCATCACAGCACATTAGAGGTTGAAGGGACCTCCAGAGATCATCCAGTCCAAGCCCCCTGCCAGAGCAGCATCACCCAGGGCAGGCTGCACAGGAATGCATCCAGGGGGGTTGGAAAGGCTCCACAGAAGGAGACTCCACAACCTCTCTGGGCAGCCTGCTCCAGGGCTCTGCCACCCTCACTCTAAAGAAGTTTCTCCTCATGTTGAGCTGAAACCTTCTCTGGTCAAGTTTCTCTCCATTGTTCCTTGGCTTATTGCTGTGCACCACCCAAAAGAGCTTGGCCCCCTCCACTTGACCCTCAGCTATTGATAGGCGTTGATCAGATCCCCTCTCAGCCTTCTCTTCTCCGGACTCAACAGCCCCAGGGCTCTCAGTCTCTCTTCCCAGGGGAGATGCTCAAGTCCCCTAAGCATCCTCCTGGCTCTCCCTTGGACTCTCTCCAGCAGGTCTCTGTCTCTCTTGAGCTGGGGAGCCCAGAACTGGACACAGGATTGCAGCTGTGGTCTGAGCAGGGCAGAGTAGAGGGGGAAGATAACCTCCCCAGCCCTGCTGGCCACACTTTTCCTGCTGCACCCCAGGATCCCATTGGCTCTCTTGGCCACCAGGGCACATTGCTGTCCCATGCAGATCTTGCTGCCCACCAGCACTCCAAAATCTTTCTCCATGGAGCTGTTATCCAGTATCAAATTTCCCTGCATGATACAGGGGGTGCTGTCTCCTCCTCTTTGCTCTTTAGAGGAGCACTTATTTAACTTTCTTTGCATTTATGTTTGCTGTAGAGGTATATCCAGGTACATTATGAGCAGACCATGTTAGATTTGGCTTTCTTCATTTTAACCTTTTTTCATTTTCATTGATATGAGGCAAGGTGGTTCTTGACCTTTTGAAGTTATTTTGCTTCGGCCATTACTCACTTGCAAGGGCATTTGTAGAGCACTTCTGTATCATCCTTAAGCCAAGAACTTCACTATATAACTATCTGACTAAACAAAGGGGGAAAAATAATCTCTCTTTGTTAGTAGATTCCTGATAGTTTAGATTTCCCCCCCCCCCCCTCCCCTTCATTCCAGAGGAATCCTGATTGTGCAATTCTGTCAACCAGTCTCAAAGTCTCTTTTCCTCACAAGACTGTCAGGCTCCTTATGAGGTGGAGCTGAAAGAATTGGGGTTGTTCAGCCTAGAGGAAAGGAGGCTTGGGGGAAACCTCACTCTCTGCAAGTGCCTGGGGTCTCTTCTCCCAAGTAATGAGTGATAGGACAAGAGGAAATGACCTCAAGTTGCTCCAACGTGTGCAGAGAAGGGCAACAAAGCTGGGGAGGGGTCTGGAGCACAGCCCTGTGAGGAGAGGCTGAGGGAGCTGGGGTTGCTTAGCCTGCAGAAGAGGAGGCTCAGGGGAGGCCTTCTTGCTCTCTACAACTCCCTGAAGGAAGGTTGTAACCAGGTGGGGGTTGGTCTCTTCTCCCTGGCAAGCAGCACCAGAACAAGAGGACACAGTCTCATGCTCTGCCAGGGGAGGTTTAGGGCTGAATGTTGGGAAGAAATTCATCCCATACAGAGAGATTGCCCACTGGAATGTGCTGCCCAGGGAGGTGGTGGAGTCACCATCCCTAGAGGTGTTTAAGAAGAGCCTGGATGAGGCACTTGGTGCCATGGTTTAATTGATGAGATGGTGTCGGGTGATGGGTTGGACTTGATGATCTCAAAGGTCTTTTCCAACCTGGTTAACTCTGTGATTCTGTGAGTTGTGCTGAGGTTTAGGTTGGACTTCAGGAAAAATTTCTTCTCAAAAAAGGTTGTCACTCACTGGAATGGGCTGCCCAGGGCAGTGGTAGAGTCACCATCCCTGGAGGAGTTTAAAAGATGTGTAGCTGTGGTGCTGAGGGTCGTAGTTTTGCAGTGACCTGGCAGTGCTGGGTTAATGGACTCAATGATCCTCAAGATCTTTTCCAAGCTAAACAATTCTTTGCTCCAATGGAGTAATCTTTGCCCCATTATGACCAACAAAACCTTGGGGCTGTCTGACTTCATTTTTAGTTCCTTTGTGAGAAAAAATTCCCTCTACGGAAGTCTTGCAGAAAGGGAATCTTAGCTTTGCTCACTGCCTATGTGCAATAGCAGAGTCAACAGTACCAGAACAAACTTGCATGGTGCACCTTGTGCTCCTCCTTTGCGTGTCTCAATGTTTGTGTGTGTATACTACATAGTTCTTGGTGACTTTCTTATTGTTTGTAAAATAGTGGAAGGCAGGATCACAGGATCACAGCTCACAGGATGTCAGGTGTTGGAAGGGAGCTCTGGAGATCATCCGGTCCAACCCCCCTGCCAGAGTGGGACCAGAGTATCCAGCACAGGTCACACAGTGTGGTGGAGTAGGAAGGTTCCCCCCACACACAAAAGAATTCCACAGCTAACTCAGCCGGAGAAGCAGATGAAAGCTGTATTTTACAAGCAGATATGGAATGCAATGAATATGTACAAAAACATACAATATTTACAATATATACAGAAATATACAGCAAAGTATGTAATACAGGGAACCTTTCCCCAACCCCCCTGCGGCCAGGGGGGTTTGGCCTGCCGCTCCCTTCTCCCTCCCTACCACCCCTTTTTCCCAAAAGGGTTAGAGAGAGAGAGAGAGAAAGGAAGGTAATTAAAAGGGGAAAACTTTGTTAAAGCTCAAAGCGAATGCAAAGTTAGTTTTCTTATCTGGTTAGCAAGAATCGTAGAGAGAAACGAGCCAGCTCACAGCACAGGGGGAAGAAGAAGACGACTGCTGACTGCCTCCCCCCGACTGAAAGACTAAACAAAAATCTACAGACGGGTTCCACCAATGAAATTGGATTAGCATATCATTGTTTTCATTTATATACCAAAATATTCGCCCAGAGTGTTCAGAAAGTGTCCTTCTCTTAAAGGCACAGCCTAAACCGGTCACACACAGGAACACATCCAGACAGGGCTGGAAAGGCTCCAGAGAAGGAGACTCCACAACCTCTCTGGGCAGCCTGCTCCAGGGCTCTGGGACCCTCCCAGTGATGAAGTTCCTCCTCATGTTGAGGTGGAGCCTCCTGTGCTGCACTTTACATCCATTGCCCCTTGTCCTATCACAGGAAGCAACTGAGCAGAGCTTGTCCCCTCCCTCCTAACCCCCAGCCCTCAGATATTGATAGACATTGATCAGATCCCCTCTCAGCCTCCTCCTCTCCAGACTAAACAGCCCCAGGGCTCTCAGCCTCTCCTCACCAGGCAGTGCTCCAGTCCCTTTAGCATCCTTGTAGCCCTCCCTTGGACTCTCTCCAGCAGATCCCTGTCCCTCCTGAACTGGGGAACCCAGAACTGGATGCAATATTCTGGGTGAGGTTTCATCAGGGCAGAGCAATGTATCATAGTAACTGGTAACCAGTATCACTTGTAACTTCCTCTCCACTTAGAAAAACAATGAGCCCCAGAGAGTCCTGCTAAAAATCAAACTGCAGATAATATCTACTCTTGCTAAAAGGGAAGGGGCATTCAGCTGAGGAGGAAACCTGCAAAGCCATCATCATAGTTTGAGCAGCCGTGAGTAGAGCTGGCTGTTTAGGACACCCATATGTCAGACCCAAGACCTCATCTTCCTACACGGTAAAGATCAACCCAGACCTTCCACTGTGCCAAGAAGCATAACATCAAGCAGATCTTGGATTCTCCTCTTTAAATTATCGGAGAAATGGAGGGAGATTGAGATGAAAACATGGTGAGGGACTTTTGAGGGTGTCAGGGAGTGATAGGACTGGGGGGGGATGGAGCAAAACTAGAAATGGGTAGGTTCAGATTGGATGTTAGGAAGAAGTTGTTCCCCATGAGTGTGGTTAGAGCCTTGCACAGGTTGCCCAGGGAGGTGGTGGCAGCCTCATGCCTGGAGGTTTTTGCAGCCAGGCTGGATGTGGCTGTGAGCAACCTGCTGTGGTGTGGGGCGTCCCTGCCCATGGCAGGGGGGTCGGAGCTGGATCATCTTTGATGTCCTTCCAACCCTGACAATTCTGTGATTCTAATGTAAATATATTGGACTGCATACTAAAAGTGGATTCTCTATTCCACGTGGGGAAGGTTACAAGTTGAGGCCAACTTTCTTCTGTGTAGAGATCACCTTACTTTCACATTGGCCTGTATCCATTCTTGTATGTAAAGCAGGACATCAGGTCTGCTTCTGTATGTCTGTGAAATAGTAACGTTATGTCTCTGCGGTCTGTCGTTCCAGTTCAGCGTTTCATCTATGAATACCAACAGAATGAAGGATGTGCTTCTATTACAAGAAGAATCTGGAGGTGCTGGAAGGTCTCCAGAGAAGGGCCATGAGGATGAGCAGAGGGCTGGAGCTGCTCTGCTATAAAGACAGATTGAGAGAGTTGGGGTTCTTCAGTCTGGAGAGAAGGCTCTGAGGAAACCTAATTGTGGCCTTCCAGGATCTGAAGGGGGCTACAAGAAAGCTGGGAAGGGAGTTCTGAGGGTGTCAGGGAGTGATAGGACTGGGGGAATGGAGCAAAACTAGAAAGGGGTAGACTGAGATTGGATGTTAGGAAGAAGTTGTTCCCCATGAGGGTGGTGAGAGCCTGGCACAGGTTGCCCAGGGAGGTGGTGGCAGCCTCATGCCTGGAGGTTTTTGCAGCCAGGCTGGATGTGGCTGTGAGCAACCTGCTGCAGTGTGAGGTGTCCCTGCCCATGGCAGGGGGTTGGACCTGGCTGATCCTTGAGGTCCCTTCCAACCCTGACAGTTCTGTGATTCTATGATTCTTAAGAGAGGGCTCCGAGATGCCTTCTACTGTTCCCTTTCTTGCAGACTTAGTGTCCTGGGTTGACCCTTTCCAGCTCAGGACAGAATTGTAGAATTTACCTGGCACAGGTTTGGATGTTAGACAGAACTAATATTTACAAAAAGGAAACTAAGTACAAAAGGCACCAAAGTAACAGGTCATATACAATTAGAATCAGCCTCAGCTAGGCCCCAAGCTAGGCCTTAACAATGCAGCAGAAAATATCCTCCAGCCAGGCAAACCTCCCCCATTCTGCAAGGGAAAGCAAAGGGAGACAGAGACCTGACCAGAAAGTCTGCTCCTTATGTAGGGAGATGCAGGAGAGGGCACGCATGTTAAGGAATATTAGTTCCTTAATTTACAAATTATATGGCAAATAAAAATATCAATAACCTTTGGTTAATATGAAAAATCACCAAAACTTATTAAATAGGTTCAATGAAGGGTTAGAATAGATACTTGCAGTGAGGATGTACAGGATTTGGGCAACTACAACAATTCTAACAATTTTTATGCAAACCAGCAGGAAATAACAGGAAGAATAGAATAGAATAGAATAGAATAGAATAGAATAGAATAGAATAGAATAGAATAGAATTAATCAGGTTGGAAGAGACCTCAGAGATCATCAAGTGCAACCTATCACCCAACACCATCTCATCAACTAAACCATGGCACCAAGTGCCTCATCCAGGCTCTTCCTAAACACCTCTAGGGATGGTGACTCCACCACCTCCCTGGGCAGCACATCCCAATGGCCAATTCCACATTGCCAATTTCTCTTGCTGGGAAGAATTTCTTCCTAACATCCAGCCCAAACCTCCACTGGCACAGCTTGAGACTGTGTCCTCTTGTTCTGGTGCTGCTTGCCTGGGAGAAGAGACCAACCCCCACCTGGCTACAACCTCCCTTCAGGCAGTTGGAGAGAGCAATGAGGTCTCCCCTGAGCCTCCTCTCCTCCAGGCTAAGCAACCCCAGCTCCCTCAGCCTCTCCTCACAGGGCTGTGCTCCAAACCCCTCCCCAGCTTTGTTGCCCTTCTCTGGACACCTTCCAGCATCTCAACATCTTTCCTAAACTGAGGAGCCCAGAACTGGACACAGGACTCAAGGTGTGGCCTAACCAGTGCAGAGTGCAGGGGCAGAATGACCTCCCTGCTCCTGCTGGCCACACTTCCTGACGCAGGCCAGGATGCCATTGGCCCTCTTGGCCACCTGGGCACACTGCGGTTCATGTTCAGCCTACTGTCAACCAGTATCCCCATGTCCTTTTCTGCCTGGCTGCTCTCCAGCCACTCTGACCGCAGCCTGTAGCACTGCCTGGGGTTGTTGAGAGATCCCCAGGGGCTTTGGGGCGCTCCCATGCGCCAGGCAGGGCAGGTTGCCGGCAGGAAGGCCACGCGGTCTCGGGGCCGGTCTGGCTCCAGCGGACGGCGGCTGCTAGCGACGCTGTCGCGACGGGCGCTTGCTTTGTCCTGGGTGAACTGAGGCACGGCTAAATCCTGGCCACAAGGGGAAGCAGGCTTGGCTCTGGCTCCTAAGCTGGTGGCTTCTCTCGTAGCTTGCAGTGTGTACGCTGTGGCTTTATCCCTGGTGCTGGACCAGGCACTCAAGGCTTGAGCAAGGCACAGGCAACTAGAAATCAGCCTGTATATAAATCTTGCCTGAGATTGAATTGGGCCAATAGGGCAACTGAAGCCAGCACATAGCTCTGCAATGGAATGGACTTCTTCAAGGCTGTGGCCATGGAGGGCAGACACATAGGCCTGGTCAGGCAGGAGCAGTGGGCAGCACACGTGCTCTTACCCAGTGGCAGGGTTGTTTTCCAGACACCCATGGCCCTGTCCCCTTTGTTCCTTTTCCCATGTTACCCTGACTTTCTGCAGGAAGGAGGGGGAAGAGGGGGACCATGTCTAGACACATTAGTGTCTGTCTGGGTTTGTGCTGGGGCTGTTTGCCCTACCATGACAATGGAATAACAATATAACAATATCCTGTGCCTCCCTCTTGGGTCAGGAGAGATTGTTCTGGATGACCTTTGGAGGTCCCTTCCAGCCCAGACCATTCTATGATTCTATGATTCTCTAATTGCAGAGATCACAGAATCATAGAATGGTCAAGGTTGAAAGGGACCTCAAGGATCAGCCAGTTCCAACCCCCTGCCATGGGCAGGGACACCTCACACTACAGCAGGTTGCTCACAGCCACATCCAGCCTGGCTGCAAACACCTCCAGGCATGAGGCTTCCACCACCTCCCTGGGCAACCTGTGCCAGGCTCTCACCACCCTCATGGGGAACAACTTCTTCCTAACATCCAATCTGAATCTCCCCACTTCTAGTTTTGCTCCATTCCCCCAGTCCTATCACTCCCTGACGCCCTAACAAGTCCCTCCCCAGATTTCTTGTAGCCCCCTTCAGATCCTGGAAGGCCACAATTAGGTCTCCTTGGAGCCTTCTCTTCTCCAGACTGCACAGCCCCAACTCTCTCAGTCTGTCTGCATAGACCTTTCTGCAGAAAATAGCAGTAATTTATGGTGCAAAGAAAAGCAAGTTGTTGGGGTATTGTGTTCAGGTTTGGATGTTTTGTTGTTGCTTGGTTGGTTTGTTTTCACAGTGGTTTTGTTCACTGTAAGTTTACTGTAGCACATCTTTATGTCATCTTCATTCAAAGTTATTTAAAGGCATGGATGTGTGAGCAAAAAGAAAAGGGTTTGCTGCACTCTTTCAGATTGTGTTTGAAGAGAAACAAAGTCTTGATTGGATTTTGGAATTGTTAGTGCAAGGGTCTCTCTTTTCCTGGACTTTGTGTTTCTTGGTGGTTTTTCTGTGTTTGTTGTGTTTTGTTTGCTTGCATTGTTTCCTCTGTGGGTTTGGTTTAGTTTGTTTGGGGGGTTTTGTGGTTTTTTTGCTATTTTTGTTGCTTTCCTTTTATTTGGGTTATTGTTTGTTTGTTTGTTTGTTTGTTTTTCTTTAGCTGTGAAGAAACAACCCCAGAACTTAGAGAGACTTTAAAAATCAAATTCAAAACATAACATGGGCAAAATAGTACAGAATGTGACACTGCAGGCAATGCAAACTAATTAAAACCTGGTTTCACTGCTCAGATGTGTTGAATCAGCTTAGACTTTGATTTGAATATCAATAGTGTTTGTAGTTTTACTCTATCTTTTAAGAGCAAGACAAATGAGTTTCTATCACAACCAATTACCAATGAGTTTCTATCACAACCAACAGTTAGATGTTGCTAGAAGGTGAAATTTCATCTGTGTATACTTCAGATACTGGAAGGCCACAATTAGGTCTCCTCAGAGCCTTCTCCTGTTCACACTGAACAGCCCCAACTCCCTCAGTCTGTCTCCATAGCAGAGCAACTCCAGCCCTCTGCTCATCCTTGTGGCCCTTCTCTGGACACCTTCCAGCACCTCCAGATCCTTCCTGGCACAGAGGCTCAGAACTGGACACAGAGCTCCAGGTGTGGTCTCAGCAGAGTGGAGCAGAGGGGGAGAATCCCATCCCTGGCCCTGCTGGCCACATTTCTCTTGCTGCAGCCCAGGCTATGGTTGCATCCTATTTTGTATAAATGCTTATATGCTTTTTGAGGCATGAGGTTTTATCTCTGGCTTTGACACCACAGCTGAACACTCCAAATGCAAAAAAATCACACAAGAAATGCTGAAAGCACAATGGTTTTTTTCTGAGCTATGTGTTCAATGGCAATTCAGGAACACTGAGGTGTCCTTTCCCAAGGTCTGTGCTAACTGTCAGATGATGTCTCTCTTGGTGTAGCTCTGTTCATGGCATTTTTCTATCCAGATGATGAAAAAACATAGAATGATGCCAAGAAGGGCTGTGCTGCACAGGGTTACTAATAGATCTTCCAAGTCTGATGCAAAATCAGTCATGACAGCCACCAAGAAATTGAAGTCATATGCTTTCCTGGGGTCTTGAAACTCAGCATTGATGTATGGGGCACACCTGGGTGGGAGGAGGCTGCTTCAGCCTTCAACCCTAAAGCACTGGTTCGGTAGTCAGTCGGTTTGGCTTGGTTTTGTTTGTTTGGTTTGGGTTTCATTCAGTTGGTTAAGTCCTTGGTTTGCATTTTGCCTGGTTTTTGTTTGCTTGATTTATCTTTGATTCTTTCTCTTGGATTTAGTATTGTTGGGTTCTGGTTTTGTTTGGGTTTTTTGTTTGTTTGGCCTGGTTTTGTTTGTTTTGGGTTTAATTTGGTTGGGTTTTGGTTTTGTTTGCTGTTTGGTTTGGGTTTAATTTGGTTGGGGTTTGGTTTAGTTTGTTGTTTGGCTTGGGTTTAATTTGGTTGGGGTTTGGTTTAGTTTATTGTTTGGCTTGGGTTTAATTTGGTTGGGGTTTGGTTTTGTTTGTTGTTTGGGTTTAATTTGGTTTGGGTCTGGTTTTGTTTGTTTGTTGTTTGGGTTTAATTTAGTTGGGGTTTGGTTTTGTTTGTTGTTTGGTTTGGGTTTAATTTGGTTGGGGTTTGGTTTTGTTTGTTGTTTGGGTTGGTTTGGGTTTAATTTGGTTGGGGTTTGGTTTTGTTTGTTGTTTGGTTTGGGTTTAATTTGGTTGGGGTTTGGTTTTGTTTGTTGTTTGGGTTTAATTTGGTTGGGGTTTGGTTTAGTTTGTTGTTTGGTTTGGGTTTAATTCGGTTGGGTTTTGGTTTAGTTTGTTTTTTGCTTGGATGGTTTGATTTTGTTTACTGGAATATTTTTTTTGTTGCAACTTGTTTTGGCTTAAATTTGTTTGATTTTGGTTTTGGCTTTGTTCTTGGTTTTCTTAATGTGGTTGGGTTTTGGGTTTGTTTGGTCTTGGTTTGGGTGGGTGGGTGGGTTGGGTTCAGTTTGGTTTTTTGCTTGTTTGGGGTTTAGTTTGGGTTTTGGCTTTGGTTGGTTGGGGTTTTGTTTGTTTGGTTTGGTTGGTTGGTTTAGTTTGGTGGTTAGTTTTTGTTCAGTTTTATTTGGGTTCGGGTTTTGTTTGGTTTGAGTTTAGTTTGCCTGTTTAGGGTTTCATTTGGTTGGGGTTTGGTGGTTTTGTTTTTGTTTTGGTGGATTTGGTTTAGTTTGGGGGTTTTTTGCTTTTCTTTGGGTTTAGTTTCATTGGATTTTGGTTTTGTTTGGTTGGGGTTTTGTTTGTTATGGGCTTAGTTTGGTTGTTTTTGTTTGGTTAGGTTTTGGTTTTGTTTGGACTGAGTTTAGTTTGGTTTGGGTTTAGTTTGGTTGGGGTTTGGTTTTGTTTCTTTTTTTGGTTGGCTGGTTTGTTTTAGTTTGTTTTGCATCTAGTTTGGTTGGGTTTGGGGGGGTTGTTTGGGGTTTTTTGTTGTGGTTGTTTGGTTTATCTGGTTTTGTTTTGTTTGGATTTAGGTTGGATGGTTTTGGGGTTTGTTTGGTTAGGTTGGGTTTAGTTTGTTTTGGGTTTAGTTTGGTTGGGGTTTGTTTTTTGTTTGGCTTCTTGGTCTTGCTGGTTTGGTTTTGGTTTTGAGTTTTCTGTTTCTGGATTTGGTTTTGGTGGTTTGGTTTGGTTTGTTTCTTTGCTTTTTACATCACTCTGACTTAGGAGCCCAAATCCAAGTGAAAATCCTTACCTCTGATACCAGCATAGAAGTATGCATATGAAAACATCAGCAGCTTGAATGGTGAGTAGAACCTAGACTGTATTTTTTTTCCACCTTGTTTCTCACTAAGCTGATATTAGGCAGAACCCATTACTGAAATGCACAGAGAAAAAAACCTTCCAACATTTCTTCACAACCCATGAAAATAAACAAAAGCCTTTAGACTTGGTGACCTACTGTTTTATTATTGAAAGATATAACAGCAGGATGAACTTGTGGAGTCTTTAGCTCACTGTAAATAATGCCTGGAGGCATTTTAACGTTAGATTTATGCAGCGCGGTCTTGCCAGGAGATGAGGAATATATCAGAAGTGCGTCTGTTTAAACTGTCACTCCAGGTAAAATATGAGCTGTTCAGAGACCTTTTCTGTAAGATCCTGTGTTCATTATATCTCACTTGTTTTGTTTATTCTCCCTGCTTAATGTACACTGCTCATTTGTAACATAAAATCTGTCTTGCAACCCCTGCAAGCACAGCTTCAATTTAGCAGTCACACTGCCTCCTTTCCTTGTCAGGTACTGTCAGCAGTCAGAGAGAGCCTGCAGGCCTCTTGCTTCCCCTAACTTTTCCTGCACAAGCCACATAATTTTTGGATTGCTCCCCTGGGTTGCTGATCCAAACACATTTAAGAGTAATAGATGTGTACGTGCATTAACTGAGCTGCAGTCAGAGAGGGTTTCACGGATGTGTCTCTGGGTCTGCAGTCCCTCTGCTGCTTAGGTTAATGTGTTCTATGGGAAGAAGCTAATAGAAAGCAGCATCTGATCCCTGGGAGCTCACAGGATGAGCATTTTTATAGATAATAAATATTTTATAGAGAAGTCAGTGGCAAAAGCCTCTCCACGGAATGCCCAGCATTGTTCCCACAAAGGCCTGTTCTTGCCACCACACATAAGGTGGCATTTTATCTTCACTTCAGTAAAGCATTTGACACGGTCTGCCACAGCGTCCTTGCAGTTAAGCTGAGGCAGTGTGGTCTGGATGATCAGGGAGTGAGGTGGATGGGAACTGGTTGAAGGAGAGAAGTCAGAGAGCTGTGGTCAATGGGACGGAGTCTAGTTAGAGGCCTGTGTCTAATGGAGTCCCTCAGGGGTCAGTACTGGGACCAGAGCTGTTCAAGGACCTGGATGAGGGCACAAAGAGCACTGTCAGCAAGTTTGCTGATGGCACCAAACTGGGAGGAGTGGCTGACACAGGAGGGCTGTGCTGCCATTCAGCCAGACCTGGACAGGCTGAGAGTTGGGCAGGGAGAAATGGAATGAAGTTCAACAAGGGCAAGGGGAGAGTCTTGCACCTGGGAAAGAACAACCTCATGGAGCAGGAGAGGTTGGGGACTGACCTGTTGGAGAGCAGTGAAGGGAAAAAGGACCTGGGGGTCCTGGGGGATGGGAAGTTGACCATGAGCCAGCAATGTGCTCTTGTGGCCAGGAAGGCCAAAATGGCATCCTGGGCTGGGTTAGAAGGGCTGTGATGAGTAGGTCAAGAGGGGTTCTCCTCCCCCTCAACTCTGCCCTGAATCACAGAATCACAGAATGCCAGGGGCTGGTAGTGACCTCAAAAGATCATCCAGCCCAACCCCCATGCCAGAGCAGGAGCACCTAGAGCAGATCACACAGGAACACATCCAGGTGGGGTTGGAATATCTCCAGAGAGGGAGACTCCACAACCCCCCTGGGCAGCCTGCTCCAGGGCTCTGTCACCCCCACAGAGAAAAAAAATTTCCTCCTGTTTCCATGGCACTTCCTCTGCCTCAGCTTCCACCACTGCCCCTTGTGCTGGCATTGGGCATCCCCCAGCAGAGCCTGGCTCCAGCCTCTGGGCACTCACCCTGCACATGTTTATCAACATGAATGAGGTCACCTCTCAGGCTCCTCCTCTCCAAGCTACAGAGCCCTCAGCTCCCTCAGATTCTCCTCCTAAGGAAGATGTTCCACTCTCCTAATCATTTTTGTGGGTCTGTGCTGGACTCTTTCAAGCAGTTTCCTGAGGTCCTTCTTGAACTGAGGGTCCCAGAACTGGACACAATATTTCAGCTGCAGCCTCACCAGGGCAGAGCAGAGTGGGAGGAGAACCCCCTGGACCTACTAACCACAGCCCTACTGATGCAGCCCAGGATGCCATTGGTCTTCTTGGCCACCAGAGCACATTGCTGGCTCATGGCTGTCCACTAGGATCATGCACTGCTGGTTGTGTGTGATCTGGGCTCAGCACTTTTAACAGACCTTTCCAAGAAATCTCTGGTGAATCTCAGAACAGCCCTCGCCAAGTGAATTTTGCAATGCATCTTCAAACAGGATCTTCAAAGTCTTCTATGTGCTAGAAGAAATTGGAGGTAGAAATTCAATTTCACACATTTAGTCCACAAGTACGATCTGCCTGAGGTAATAGAAGCTGTGGATCTTCAGATATGCCCAGATCAGCATTTTCCAGTGATTTCCACAACAGTTAGGAAATGTTGAAGAGTCTCTGTGTGTGGGTAGTGAGAGGCAGACACAAAAACATACGGCAAGGAACCCCAAAACCCAGGTGGTTGTTCTGGGGTTTTGAGCGTTTCTTGTTGCTGTTGTTTGGGTTTGGGGTTGGGGTTGTCTCGGTGGGTTGGTTTTCTGCATTTCATTTTGGGGCTTTGTGTTTCATTTGGGGGTTCTCTCTTTCATTTTTGGTATTTGCATTTCATTTTGGTTTCTTGTGCTTCATTTGGGTTTTCTGTGTTTCATTTTGGGGGGTTGTGTTTCATTTTGGGGTTTTTTGGCTTCATTTTGGCTTTTTTTGTGTTGTTCTTTGTGGGTTTTGGTGTGCTTTTGTGGGTTTGGGTGTGAGCTTGCGTGTGGTTTGAGTGTGGGTTTAGGTGTGGGTTTGGGTGCGGGTTTCTGTATGGGTTTGGTTTTGAGTGTGGGTTTGGGTGTTGGTTTGGGTGTGGGTTTCTGTATGGGTTTGGTTTTGAGTGTGGGTTTGGGTGTTGGGTTTGGTGCAGGTTTCTGTATGGGTTTGGTTTTGAGTGTGGGTTTGGGTGTTGGTTTGGGTGCGGGTTTCTGTATGGGTTTGGTTTTGAGTGTGGGTTTGGGTGTTGGTTTGGGTGTGGGTTTCTGTATGGGTTTGGTTTTGAGTGTGGGTTTGGGTGTTGGGTTTGGTGCAGGTTTCTGTATGGGTTTGGTTTTGAGTGTGGGTTTGGGTGTTGGTTTGGGTGTGGGTTTCTGTATGGGTTTGGTTTTGAGTGTGGGTTTGGGTGTTGGGTTTGGTGCAGGTTTCTGTATGGGTTTGGTTTTGAGTGTGGGTTTGGGTGTTGGTTTGGGTGTGGGTTTCTGTATGGGTTTGGTTTTGAGTGTGGGTTTGGGTGTTGGTTTGGGTGTGGGTTTCTGTATGGGTTTGGTTTTGAGTGTGGGTTTGGGTGTTGGTTTGGGTATGGGTTTCTGTGTGGGTTTGGTTTTGAGTGTGGGTTTGGGTGTTGGTTTGGGTGTGGGTTTCTGTGTGGGTTTGGTTTTGAGTGTTGGTTTGGGTGTTGGTTTGGGTGTGGGTTTCTGTATGGGTTTGGTTTTGAGTGTGGGTTTGGGTGTTGGGTTTGGTGCAGGTTTCTGTATGGGTTTAGGTGTTGGTTTGGGTGTTGGTTTTGGTGTGGGTTTCTGTATGGGTTTGGTTTTGAGTGTGGGTTTTGGTGTGCTTTTTTGTGGGTTTGGGTGTTGGTTTGGGTGTAGGTTTCTGTATGGGTTTGGTTTTGAGTGTGGGTTTGGGTGTTGGGTTTGGTGCAGGTTTCTGTATGGGTTCAGGTGTTGGTTTGGGTGTTGGTTTGGGTGTAGGTTTCTGTATGGGTTTGGTTTTGAGTGTGGGTTTGGGTGTGCTTTTTTTGCAGGTTTTGCTGTGGGTTTGGGTGCACTTTTTTGCGGGTCTTGGTGTGCTTTTTTGTGTGCTGTGGTGTGGGTTTGGGTGTGCTTTTTTGTGGGTATGGGTGTGCAGTTTGTTGTAGGTTTGGGTGTTGGCTTTGTGCTTTTTTGTGGGTTTGGGTGTGAGTTCTGGTGTGGGTTCTGGTGTGGGTTTGGCTGTGGGTTTGGCTGTGGGTTTTGGGGTGAACTTAGGTGTAGGTTTGGGTGTGGGTTTTGGTCTGGGTTTGGCTGTGGGTTCTGGTGTGGGTTTGGCTGTGGGTTTTGCCATGAGTTTTGGTGTGGGTTTTGGTCTGGGTTTGGGTGTGGGCTTGGGTGTGCTTTATTTTTTAATCTGAAAGAATAGTGGGAAGAAATTTAAAAGAATACATAGCTGCATAGAAGAGCCAACGCAGGACATCTGAGGTCTATTAGAGAAATGAGGAATGAGGAAGGAGCTGGTGAAGCTATTTGAGCTCTTGTGAATGCTGATCAGTTTTCTGAATCATCTGTGGGACAGTTGGGAGAGACTGCAAAGAAATGTTGTGCATAGAAATCCAGCTGAACTCGGGCCCTATGCACGGAAATAAAACCCTGCTGGGGAAGGTTTGGGTTAGGGTCAGGGTTAGGGTCAGGGTTAGGGTTAGGGTCAGGATTAGGGTTAGGGTTAGGGTTAGGGTCAGGATTAGGGTTAGGGTTAGGGTTATGGTTACTGTTAGGGTTAGGGTCAGGATTAGGGTTAGGGTTACAGTTACTGTTAGGGTTAGGGTCAGGATTAGGGTTATGGGTTAGGGTCAGGGTTGGGGTTAGGGTTACGGTTACTGTTAGTGTTAGGGTTATGAGTTAGGATTAGCATTAATTTAGGGTTAGGATTATGGTTTATGGTTAGCTTTAGGGTTTGGGTTACAGCTAGTGTTAGGGTGAGGTTAGGGTTAGGTTTATGTTTAGAATTTGTTTTGGGTTAGTGTTAGGGTTAGGGTCAGGGTTATGGTTTCAGTTACTGTTAGCGTTAGGGTTATGGGTTAGGGTTAGGATTAGGGTTAGGGTTAGGGTTAGGTTTAGGATTAGGGTCAGGGTTAGGGTTACGGTTACTGTTAGTGTTAGGGTTATGAGTTAGGATTAGCATTAGTTTAGGGTTAGGATTATGGTTTATGGTTAGCTTTAGGGTTTGGGTTATAGTTAGTGTTAGGGTGGGTTAGAATTAGGTTTATGTTTAGAGTTTGTTTTGGGTTAGTGTTAGGGTCAGGGTTATGGTTATGGTTACAGTTACTGTTAGCGTTAGGGTTATGTGTTATGGTTAGGGTTAGGGTTATGGGTTAGGATTAGCTTTTGGGTTATGGGTTACATTTAGTCTTAGGGTTAGGTATAGGTTTAGCATTTGGTTTTGGGTTAACATTAGGTTTAGGTTTAGGGCTCAGGTCAGCATCGGGGTAAGGGTTTTGGCTTAGGTTTAGGGTTTGTCTTACCTTTATGGTTAGGGCTAGGGTCAGGTTTTGGGTTACGGTTATGAGTTAGGGTTAGGGTTAGTTTTAGGTTTATGGTTAGGGTTATTGTTAGGTTGAAGTTCACCGTCAGGGTCATTGTATGATTCAGGGTTAGGGTTAGGGTTAGGATCCTGGTTGGTTTTGGGTTAGTGTTCGAGTGTCTGAAGGTAGTACTGCTCTTTTAACATGGACCCTCAGTTCTTCAGGAACATTTTGTGAGCTTGCTATAAATGAACACTCAGGCAATGTTAACATTTCAGATCAGTCAGATCTGTTTGGGGTTTTGTCAAATGATGTATTTTCCAACCTCTGTAGAGATGAGGCAAATTATGAAGACATTTCCTTTGCTGGTGAATCTATTGCAAGGGTTGACTGCCTGTGGGAATTGGAGAAGTTTTAATGAGGCATGAAATTAATAGTCGGAGAAAGCACAGAGTTTACACATGCACCTTTCTGCGGCTAAATGGATGCCAGGTGAGGATGAGTAAGGCTTCAAAGTAGGTGCTCAAAAGAAATGGAAGCAAAAGTATATGATCAAATTACTAGAGAAACTTTATGCACTCAGGAACATCACAGTCTGACAGCTGTGAGTGAAGTGCATGCACAAGCTGAAAGAGATCAGAATGTCTGCACGTGAACAGAAGATGTGGCAACAGTCTGATGTATCTAGGTGAGTTGGTAAAAGTGTCAGCAGAGTATTGCATTAGTAAAATATGGATCCTCCTGATTGCCAGGGTCCCTTACAGTGCTACTTAAAGTGCTCTTGGTGATCAAAGTAGGATTGTTAGACACCATCATTGGAGGTGTTCAGGAGGAGACTTGATGGGGTGCTTGGTGCCATGGTTTAGTTGATTAGGTGGTGTTGGATTGGTTGACAGGTTGGATGCGATGATCTTGAAGGTCTCTTCCAACCTGGTCTATCCCATCCTATCCTATCCTATCCTATCCTATCCTATCCTATCCTATCCTATCCTATCCTATCCTATCCTATCCTATCCCATCCTATCCCATCCTATCCCATCCTATCCCATCCTATCCCATCCTATCCCATCCCATCCTATCCCATCCTATCCCATCCTATCCCATCCTATCCCATCCTATCCCATCCTATCCCATCCTATCCCATCCTATCCCATCCTATCCCATCCTATCCTATCCTATCCCATCCTATCCTATCCTATCCTATCCTATCCTATCCTATAAGACAAATCTAAAGGCTATATATAAGTAAATCTGTTGGATCTCATCAGGTGGATTTAATTTATGGAAAAAGGTGGCCAACATGTGCCTGCTATTAAATTTACAAGGAAAAAAATAAATGGATACATCAAAAGCTTTTGGATTGTTTTCATCAAATTAGCTTAGTCTTTCCCCCAGCTCTCTCTTAAAAGCAGTATCAGAGATTCATGGACACATGCATAGCCAGCAGGTCAAGAGAGGTGATTCTCTTTCTCTACACTGCTCTGGTGAGACCCCACCTGGAGCACTGTGTCCAGTTCTGGAGCCTCTGTTACAACAAAGGTATGAATGTGCTGGAAGGTGTCCAGAGAGGGGCCACGAGGATGAGCAGAGGGCTGGAGCTGCTCTGCTATGAGGACAGAGCTGGGGTTGTTCTGTCTGGAGAAGAGAAGGCTCTGAGGAAACCTTCTTGTGCCCTTCCAGTATCTGAAGGGGGCTCCAAGAAAGCTGGGGAGGGACTTTTGAGGGTGTCAGGGAGTGATAGGACTGGGGAGAATGGAGCAAAACTAGAAATGGGTAGTTAGAGGTTGGATGTTAGACAATGGGCAATGGTGGAAGTTGAGGCATAAGAAGTTTCATGGAAACACAAGGAAAAAATTTTTCCCTGTGAGGGTAACAGAGCCCTGGAGCAGGCTGCCCAGGGGGGTTGTGGAGTCTCCCTCTCTGGAGATGTTTAAACTCCACCTTCATGTGTTCCTGTGTGACCTGCTCTAGGTGCTCCTGCTCTGGCAGGGGGTTGGACTGGATGAGCTTTTGAGGTCCTTTCCTGCCCCTAACATTCTGTGATTCTGTAGTATATACTATAGAAGTTTCCAGGATGTATGGAGAGACTTGTGGATTTTTAACTACTATCATTCTATTGGTGATTAATGAAAACAGTTGATTTAAGCTCTGAAATGGAGATGCTCCAATAAAAACCTCTCATGTTTCAAGGAATTCATAATGTTTTAAGTAAAAGTTTGACACTTGGCTTGCATGGCAGAACGCATTACAGTTTGAGAGGGGATCTTTAGATCCTAGACCCTGACTGCCAAGACTGAAAGTAAAATAATTACCATTGGATGTAAAAGGAAAACAATGCTAAGGTCTGTAGAATATATTGGCTTGCTAATAGGATATAGAGAAGAAGCATAAACAGTTCTGGCTCTCTTTTCTTCTTCTGTCACTTCTGCTTGCAACTTCTCTTTCTTTGTGGCCTTGCCAGGGGATCTCTGTTTTGACTCCTGTGTAGCAGGAAGGAGGGAGGAAGTGGGGAAGGAGGTGAATGGTCCACTGGATCCATCCAGGCGGTCTCAGGAGTTTCTGTGTTCCTTATAAATTGTAAACAAATCTCTGTTGTGCATCTATTATACATTGTGTACATACTCACTGCATTTCATATTTCTAGAGATTAGTTTGCTTGTGAATAGAGCTTCATTGGCATCCATCCCACACTGAGCTGGTCTGGCCATTGATTTTGGGGGCAAAATCAGTTGGGGGGTGATTGCAGCCCACCACAACACATTAAGATAAGTTTGATGCAGGAAAACGAGGCAGACTTTGAAGCAAAGATCTGGTTGCTGAAAGATGTCTGTGAACATATATTTTAGGTGTGCATGTATATATATATATATATATATATATATAATATTACTATTAATATTAATATCTGTTGTGTGCTATCTGAATATCTGAATGTGCTGCCCAGGGAGGTGGTGGAGTCACCATCATTGGAGGTGTTCAGGAGGAGACTTGCTAGGGTGCTCGGTTGCATGGTTTAGTTGATTAGATGGTGTTGGATGATGGGTTGGACTCGATGATCTTGAAGGTCTTTTCCAACCTGGTCTGGTCTATTCTATTCTATTCTATTCTATTCTATTCTATTCTATTCTATTCTATTCTATTCTATTCTATTCTATTCTATTTATATGCAAAGATAAAATTTAACAATCCTTTTCTGACTTGTGAAAAAAAAACTGTTCCCAGCTTTGTCTGAGATTTTTCTTTACTTTGTTTCTTTACTCTTTGGGGAATATGAAATAATATAATAAAACTAGTATTTAGATGCCTTACTGAAAGTTATTGAAATGCTGAGAAAGGAAGACTTTCCTAGTGGTGCAGCATGCTGCAGCTCAGCTCTTCTGGCTTTTTGGGTGTCCTTCAAGGAATTTGAAGGTTTTCCCCCTGTAATGGAAGCAGACTTTGCTCAGTTCCTTTGCCATTGGAATGTCCTGCCCAGGGCAGTGCTGGAGTCACGACCCCTGGGGGTGTTCAAGCAGTGTGTGGAGCTGGCGCTTAGGGACATGGTTTAGTGTGGACCCTGCAGTGCTGGGTGGAAGCTTGGACTGGATGAGCTTGGAGGTCTCTTCCAATCTGATATTTTCTGTGATTCTGTGATTTTCTCCTCTAAATTTCCAAGTCATGAAAGGCAGAAAGAAAAGGAATATTAACAGAACTTCTAGCAAGTACTGTAAGCTACCTCAGCACAAACAGCCTCAGGAAATTTAAAAACCATCAGCAAGTTTTGCTTGTATTATCTATTTGTGTGTGAATCCAGCACAGGTGAAGTTATTTAAACTCCAGAAGTTTTCTAAGGTTCAGCTCTAGTACTCAAAACTGGGATAGTTTGGAACAGGTTTTGTTTTTAGAGAAACTTCAGAACTACTCTCAAATGCTCAGTATCAGCATACACATACAATTACATGCAAAATGCACATAAATACTGGTGAATGTATGTGGATAATTGTCTATCACTTTTTCCCTCCTTGTAACTCTGCTCCACAACTGAATCGTGAAACGTGATGTACTTGGAAAGCAGATCTCCTGAATCACAGGACCATAGAATGGCTGAGGCTGTAAGAGACCTTAGAGATCCTCTCCTCCAACCCGCTTGCCGTGGGGAGGAAAGCCTCTCAACTAGGCTCAGCTCTTAGGGCCTCATTCAACCTGGCCCTAAACACCTCCATGGAGGGGTCATCCACAAGCTCCCTGGGCAACCTGTTCAAGAATGTACCAGAATATGCTGAAGTTTTCTAATCACACAGACAAACCTCAATGAACTTCCCTGGTCTTTGTTACATCACTGATTTCTCTCTTAGTGTCATAGGCTGAGTCGAACCTGCTGCTGCTCTCCACACCATGCTGCAGTCATGCCAGCTTCAACATGAACATGCTGGATGGGGCAAACGATTCAGCCTGTCCCTCCCTTCTCCCTCCCTACCTCCCCTTTTTCCCAAAAGGGTTAGAGAGAAAGAGAAAGGAAGGAAATTAGAAGGGTAAAACTTTGTTAAGCTCAAAAGCGAATGCAAGAGTTAGTTTTTTTTTCTTATCTGGTTAGCTCTGTTAATCCAAGGTCATTCCTGCCATGCAAGCTGGTGCTTCAGAGAGAGAGAAACGGGCCAGCTCACAGTACAGGGGGAAGAAGCAGACTGCCTGCCCCCAGACTGAATAGACTAAGCTAGAACTTACAGCCGGATTCTACCAATTAAATTGGTTTAGCATATCTTTGTTTTCATTTATAATCCTAAAACATTCAGCCAGAGTGTTCAGAAAGTGTCCTTTTCTTAAAGGCACAGCCCAAACCGGTCACAGCCTTGAGTTTCAGATTGCAACGTGGGAGGCTTCCTGCTTTGGTTGCTCCTTCTGGGTTCCAGGTTCTTGGGTGTTGTCTTTTCCACTGGTGTGTTGGCAGGACAAGGAGGGATGGGGGAGCAGTTTCCTGGCTTGGGCTTTTGGCTCTCTTGCTTCTGATTGCTGCTGCTTTGCACTGTGCTTGTTCTGCAAACAGGCTGAGGGCATTGTGCATTTTGTGCTATGATTATCTGGTTTTGCTCACTGAATCTGTTCTTATCTCACCTTTTTTGGTCTCAATCCTGAGTTTCCATGTGTTACTTTTCCCTCACTCCTGTGTTGGGAATACAGCCAGGTTACCCCACTGGGTCAGTTTGGCCCTCTGTTCTGATTCAAACCATTCCAGCTATGTACCATTATGATAAAAATACGGCTGAGTGTGCTGAGCAGGCTCTGTTCAAAACAGCAGGGGATTTATTTGAAACAGCTTTCACATACAGCAGGTGTCAGTAACTCTGGAACTATATGGACTGCAACTGCCCACTATAAACCATCCAGCAGGATGTTTCCCAGTGAACTGGAGAGCTAAACATCTCCTGCCTGGTAGTCTAAGTTGTATCATAAATGTCACTGACCAGATGAAATGTTTTTGGAGGATTTTTTCTTTCCCCCTGCATTGGAGGCTCAGATACATGTTTTGGGAATACATTGCCATGTGGTTCAGTTGCTTCAGGCTGCAGAGGCGAAAAAATGGTTAGTTTTTTGCAGGAGGGCCACAGAGATGATCCAGGGGCTAGAACACCTCTGCTACAAGGACAGGCTGAGGGAGCTGGGGGTGTTCAGCCTGGAGAAGAGAAGACTCTGGGGGAACCTTAGAGCTGCCTTCCCACACCTGAAGGGATCCTACAGGAAGGCTGCAGAGGGACTTTTTGCAAGAGTGTGCACCAACAGGACAAGGGAAATGGATTGAAATGGAAAGAAAATAAGTTTAGATTGGATCTTAGGAAGAAATTCTTCACCAGGAGTGTGGCAAGACTCTGGAATGGATTGTCCGGAGAGGCTGTGGATGCCCCCTGGCTGGAGCAGTTGAAGGCCAGGTTGGATGTAGCCTTGAGTAAGCTGGGCTGGTTGAGAGGTGGCAGCATGGCAGGGAGGTTGCATTTGATAATCTGTATGGTCTCTTCCAGCCTGAGCCATTCCATGAGTCTATGGATAAAAGGCACAGCCCAAAGCAGCTTAACAGCTGCTGTATATCTTTAACACTTAACTTTTATTAATAGTTTAAAAGAGTTTTCCACAGCACAGCATTAGCTCTGCCCATGGCATCATTCTTCTCTTTTGCCTCTAGTGACTTTTCACATTGACTTCTATGAAGAGGTAGAAATTGTACAAATGGCCAAGACAATGGGGAGCATTCCTTGTTGCTCAACACTGACCCTGCTTCTCTGCCTCTCTGACAGCTCCCTCTCACAGAGTGTTCTTGTTCCTTCTCTGGATGTACTCAAAAAGCTGAAACAAAGGGAAGTGAGTATCATAGTATCAGTCAGGGTTGGAAAGGACCACAAGGATCAGCTAGTTCCAACCCCCTGCCATGGGCAGGGACACCCCACACTAGATCAGCCTGGCCAGAGCCTCATCCAGCCTGGCCTTAAACACCTCCAGGGATGGGGCCTCAACCACCTCCCTGCATAACCCATTCCAGGGCTTCACCACTCTCATAGGGAAGAACTTCTTCCTCACCTCCAGCCTGAATCTCCCCACCTCCAGCTTCATTCCATTCCCCCTAGTCCTATCACTACCTGAGATCCTGAGAAGTCCCTCCCCAGCCTTCTTGCAGCCCCCTTCAGATACTGGAAGGCCACAATGAGGTCACCTGGGAGCCTTCTCTTCTCCAGACTGAACAGCCCCAACTCCTTCAGTCTGCCCTCACAGGAGAGGTGCTGGAATGAGGCTGGAGTTCAGGAAGAAGTCTGCATGTTGCATACTGGCTTTGCTTTGGATCATTAGGACCTGGTGGGAATGCATCACACTGGAGATGAGCTCCTGACTTTTACTGCAAATTCTTATAATAACAACCACCTGAACTTACCTTTGATGCCCCCTTTTCATTTTTTCTGTTTATTTTGGGGCTATTTTTGTTTGTTTTGTTTGTTTGGGGTTTTGGTTTGGTTTGGTTTGCAGATGGCTTCTCATTCCTTCAGCATTTTTAAAGCCAAAGTTGAAAACACCTAAGAGTTTCAGTGCCACTGGCTTCACTCTGTATGGCAGCTTTGGTTAAAAACAATAATAATTGTGGAGCCATGTATATACCAGCAGATCTGGTACATAACCTTCTGAGTTAGTTCCTTGAGTAGCCTGAAGTCTGCCCTCCTGAATTCCAGAGTGGAGGTCTTCTTGCTGCCCCTCTTGGCTTGGCTGCATACCGAAAACTCAATTATCTCGTGGTCACTGGTGCCTAAACACCCTCCGACCACCACCTCACCCACCAGCCCTTCCCTGTTGGTGAACAGGAGGTCAAGCATAGCCTCACCCCTGGTAGGTTCGCGCAGCACCTGGGATAAGAAGCTGTCCTCCATGCACTCTAAGAACCTCCTAGACTGCCTCCTCTCTGCTGTGTTGAGATCCCAGCAGATATCAGGCAGGTTGAAGTCACCCATGAGAACGAGGTCAGGTGATCTTGAGACAGCCTCTAGCTGCCTATAGAATGTTTCATCAACATCCTCCTCCTGGTTGGGTGGTCTATAACAGACTCCAAGCAGGATGTCTGCCCTGCTGCTCTTCCCTCTAATTCTCACCCACAAGCACTCAACCCGATCATCCCTGATCTCCATCTCAACGGCATCCAGTGCCTCCCTGATGTACAGGGCCACCCCTCCACCCCTTCTTCCCTGCCTGTCTCTCCTGAAGAGCCTGTAGCCGTCAATTGCAGCGCTCCAGTCATATGAGTCGTCCCACCACGTCTCCGTGATGGCAACTACATCATAACTTTCCTGCTGCAACAAGGCTTCCAGCTCCTCTTGTTTGTTGCCCATACTTTGTGCATTAGTGTACATGCACTTCAGCTGGGCTGCTGGTTTTGCCCCTGACTCCAGCTTACCACCCTCAGACTCCTGTCTGGGGGGACTGGTTTCAGCCCCTTCCCGCTTTGAAGCTAGTTTAAAGCCCTGTCAATGAGACTTGCTAATTCCCTTCCCAGAATCTTTTTACCTTTGGGGGACAGGCCATTCTCATGCCTGGGGAGGAGAGGCTGAGAGCCCTGGGGCTGTTTAGTCTGGAGAGGAGAAGACTGAGAGGGGATCTGATCAATGTCTATCAATCTCTGAGGGCTGGGGGTCAAGAGGGAGGGGACAGGCTCTGCTCAGTTGCATCCTGTGATAGGACAAGGAGCAATGGATATAAACTACAGCACAGGAGGTTCTACCTCAACATGAGGAGGAACTTCCTCATGGTGAGGGTCCCAGAGCACTGGAACAGGCTGCCCGGAGAGGTTGTGGCGTCTCCTTCTCTGGAGCCTTTCCAGCCCTGTCTGGATGTGTTCCTGTGTGACCTGTGCTGAACTCTATGGTCCTGCTCTGGCAGGGGGGTTGGACTGGATGATCTCCAGAGCTCCCTTCCAACACCTGACATCCTGTGAGCCTGTGAAAAAAAAGTAAAAAACAACCAAACCCAAAACTCAATATCCCCCACATTAAAACAAAAAGGGGCGGGGGGGGGGAGGAGGAGAGGGAACAACTAGAAGGACACCTCAGAAAACCTGCTGCTTCTCTGGAGAGAGCCATTGAGTGCACAACTGGAAGGCCTAGGCAGCGACTCACTGTCCCCTAGCTGGAGCATTATTTATAGAAAGTGGGGCAGCTCTGGCAGGAGCAGCTCAGGTACATTGTTTAAATTGCTCTACCAAGAAAGGCTTCTGGGCTCCCAGCATCACGGTTTCACTCTTGCTCTGTTGGGCTCCAGTCCTAGGTGCGTACCAGAGCCTCTGTCCTGCTGTGATTCGGTTACCTAGGGAAAGCAAATCACAGAATTACAGAAAACATCTGGTAGAAGGAGACCTCCAAGCTCATCCCATCCAGCCTTTGACTCAGCACTGCAGGGCAACACTAAACCATGGCCCTAAGCACCAGCTCCACACACTGCTTCAACACCTCCAGGGATGGGGACTCCAGCACTGCCCTGGGCAGAACATTCCAATGGCTGAGAGCCCTCTCTGGGAAGAAATATTTCCTAGCATCCAGCCTGAACCTCCCCTGCTGCAGCTTGGAACCATTTCCTCTGCTCCTGTCCCTTGTCACCAAGGAGCAGAGGCTGCCCCCTCCTCACTCCAACCTCCCTTCACGGAGCTGTAGAGAACAATGAGGTCTCTCCTCAGCCTCCTCTTCTCCAGCCTGAACACCCCCAGCTCCCTCAGCCCCTCCTCATAGCCCAGGCACTCCAGGCATTTCTCCAGCCTCAGAATTTCTGTCTGTGCTCTGGCCAGGTCCAATCTCAGGGAACCATGACCTAAGAGCTCTGAGCACCATTCAGCCAGACCTTATTCAGAGCCTAATAATTCAATGTCTCACCTGAGGTACAGAGATACAGCTTCCAGCCACTGTGCTGCCTTAGAGCTGTGAGGATACTGATTCTTCTGCTTGGCTGGTTGGGTTTTTTTTGGCTTGGTTGAGTTTTTTGGGACAGCAATGCATCTGGCAAAGTTTTTGTTTCAGTTTGCAGGTTCTGCAGTATTTTTTTTGGGGACAGCAATGCATCTGACAAAGTTTTTGTCTCAGTTTGCAGGTTCTGCAGTATTTTTGGGGGGACAGCAATGCATCTGGCAAAGTTTTTGTTTCAGTTTGCAGGTTCTGCAGTATTTTCCTACTAAACTGGTGGCAAAACTCCAATCAGTTTTTCAGATGTGTGCCTGTCTTGAACGTGCCCTCTTGTATTGCTTTGTATACCTCAGGAAGCTGACAGCAGGATTAAAACTTCCCATCCATCAGCTGGTTTAGTATTATTCCCGTAAGATTTATGAGTCCTCTCATACTTCAGCCTTTATTCACAGCCCTGTGTTGTTTTATGCATGGGTCTGCATCACAAAAGGTCATCCAGGAGGAGGACAGGTATTTTATTCCCCTCCCCTTAACAAAAACCGCTCAGAAAATATCACATTGCCACATGTGAAGCTAGTTTTGCTTCCTTTTGACTCTTTCATGATGTAGCAGTTTGGGCTGGGTGCCCTCTGCTGTGTTTACTTCCTGTGCCCAGCAGGCCAGCCCAGTAGGTGGACACAGGAAATTAGTATTTCCTGCCATAATTCTCTGCACCGCTATAAGACCCAGCGCGGGGTCTGGCACTGCCTCTTTCTGCCCCTCGCCCTCACCTGGTAACTGGGGACACATCTCCCGGCCATAGGCCTGGCTAGGCCCAAAGCCACAGGGGATGGGCGGTCTCAGATCTGGCCAGCTGAGACTAGCCTAGCGGAGGGGGGGGGAACGAGCCCTGGGGGTCTTGGATGTACCCCCCAGGTGGGGATGGGACGTTCCTGGGTCTGCTTTGGGATCTCTTTTGTCACTGCCTCTGGCTCTCTGCACACACTCACTGCTTTCCATTTAAACCTTCCACCACTTTTGCAATCCCGTTGTCTGAGCCGTTATTTCTGCCCGTGGTGGGGAGGGGGCTGCCTCAACCCACTACCCATGACAAGCCTCTAAAGACTTCCTTTTCTTTCTTCCTTCAGATGTTGGCCTCCTAGCAAATAGGGGAGGTCATTCTCTTATTCCTGCTCCCCTGAGTAGACCTGAAAATTCAGTTCTAGCTTCATCCTGATAACAGTCTTATTTTTGCATTGACATAATTCTCATACCTCTCTTGACAGAATACAGAGCTAATTAGTCTAAGGTGCTTAATTCATTACTTGAGTCTTTAATTTTTTTTTTAAACTGAATTCTACCTAATGGACTTCAGCATTTAATGACTGTGCTTAAGTTCAAGTCCAAGTCTGATGTTGTCTGGTGAAATCATTTTATTTTTCAAGTGAGCAACTGCTTGCTTTTCAGTTGTACTGAGACTGAAATTAGAATTCCATTCCATACTGTGCCTGGTTGCTTTGCCCAGAGTTTGGGGGTAAAAGAATTGCTTTGACAATGTGTTTAATTGGCCTTCCAGTATCTGAAGGGCCTTCCAGGATCTGAATGGAGCCTACAAGAAGGCTGGGGAGGGACTTCCAGGATCTCAGGTAGTGCTAGGACTAGGGGGAATGGAATGAAGCTGGAGGTGGGGAGATTCAGGCTGGAGGTGAGGAGGAAGTTCTTCCCCATGAGAGTGGTGAAGCCCTGGAATGGGTTGTCCAGGGAGGTGGTTGAGGCCCTGTCCCTGGAGGTGTTTAAGCCCAGGCTGGATGAGGCTCTGGCCAGGCTGATCTACTGTGGGGTGTCCCTGCCCATGGCAGGGGGGTTGGAACTAGGTGATCCTTGTGGTCCCTTCCAACCCTGACTGATACTATGATACTATTAATAAAGTTGCTTATGTTCTGTAGTCTACTGAAGTGCAGATCTATCTCTATCTCTATCTCTATCTCTATCTCTATCTCTATCTCTATCTCTATCTCTATCTCTATCTCTATCTCTATCTCTATCTCTATCTCTATCTCTATCTCTATCTCTCTATCTCCATCTCCATCTCCATCTCCATCTCCATCTCCATCTCCATCTCCATCTCCATCTCCATCTCCATCTCCATCTCCATCTCCATCTCCATCTCCATCTCCATCTCCATCTCCATCTCCATCTCCATCTCCATCTCCATCTCCATCTCCATCTCCATCTCCATCTCCATCTCCATCTCCATCTCCATCTCCATCTCCATCTCCACCTCCACCTCCACCTCCACCTCTACCTCTACCTCTACCTCTACCTCTACCTCTACCTCTACCTCTACCTCTACCTCTACCTCTACCTCTCTCTATTCCTATAGCTATATATTTCTATATAGAATAGAATAGAATAGAATAGAATAGAATAGAATAGAATAGAATAGAATAGAATAGAATAGAATAGAATAGAATAGAATTAACCAGGTTGGCAAAGACCTCAGAGATCATCAAGTCCAACCTATCACCCAACACCATCTAATCAACTAAACCATGGCACCAAGTGCCACATCCAAGCTCTTCCTAAACACCTCCAGGGATTGTGACTCCACCACCTCCATGGGCAGCCCATTCCAATGGCCAATTTCTCTTTCTAGGAAGAACTTCTTCCTAACATCCAGCCAAAACCTCCCCTGGCACAGCTTGAGACTGTGTCCTCTTGTTCTGGTGCTGGTTGACTGGGAGAAGAGACCAACCCCCTCCTGGCTACAACCTCCCTTCAGGGAGTTGTAGAGAGCAATGAGGTCTCCCCTGAGCCTCTTCTTCTCCAGGCTAAGCAACCCCAGCTCCCTCAGCCTCTCCTCACAGGGCTGTGCTCCAAACCCCTCCCCAGCCTTGTTGCCCTTCTCTGGACACCTTCCAGCATCTCAACATCTTTCCTAAACTGTGGGCCCCAGAACTGGACACAGGACTCAAGGTGTGGCCTAACCAGTGCAGAATACGGGGGCACACTGCTCCTGCTGGCCACACTGTTCCTGATGCAGGCCAGAATGCCATTGGCCTTCTTGGCCACCTGGGCACACTGCTGGTTCATGTTCAGCCTACTATCAACCAGCACCCCCAGGTCCCTCTCTGCCTGGCTGCTCTCCACCCATTCCGACCCCAGCCTGTAGAACTGCCTCTGGTTGTTGTGGCCAATGTGCAGAACCTGGCACTTGGATGTGTTCAGTCTTATGCCCAGCCTGTCCAGGTCCCTCTGCAGAGCTCTCCTAACCTCTAACAGATCAACTCTTGCCTCCAGCTTGGTGTCATCTGCAAATTTACTGATGATGGACTCAATGCCCTCATCCAGATCATCAATAAAGATGTTGAAGGGCATGGGGCCCAGCACTGCTCCCTGGGGCACACCACTGGTGCCTGGCTGCCAGCTGGATGTGGCACCATTCACCACCACTCTCTGGGCTCAGCCTCCAGCCAGTTCCTAACCCAGCTCAAAGTGCTGTTGTCCAAGCCAGGGGCTGACAGCTTGGCCAGGAAATCTCTATCTTTATATCTCTATATCTCTATCTATGTATAAATATGTATATATATGTGTGTATATATATATATAGGTGGGTTTTTTCCATTTGATTTTGACAGCCAAGCAGTAGGCAGGGTATTCCCTATGGATTCCTGACTATTATGCTTCATTGTGTTGAGAGCAGCAATAAAAAGGCAATAACCAACACTATGGCCAAAACAGTATTGCCATTAAACTCCTGTCCTTCAAACTTGCATTGGTGTGCTCAGCTTTCTGTAGATGGGAAAAGTCTCTGATTTCACTGAAACTCTGAAGCAGAGAGCTGAGTAAATCTCTTTAGCCTTGTTCTCATTGAGACTTAACTGATTTCAAAGGGAGTCTTGCAACCAAGTCTTGACACCAAGACAAGTTTCTGGGTAGGGTCAGCATTTTAAATCCCTGAGGCAGTTTCCTACTTTCCTGTTTGTGTCAAGATTCACCAGTTAAAAAGCTTTTCAATGTCATTTAATGCAATTAGTGCTTTCCCCTCACTGGATGTTTCCTGTGTCAGTATGAAATTACCTATACACGGGCAGCACGTTAAAATCTGGACCTGCAGCTCCTCAATTAACTCAGGCAAGTCAAGGGCCACAGTCAGATGCGCATATGACTATCACCTGTCCACAGCACCATCATGTCCATACCACCATCATGTCTGTAGCACCATCATGTCTGTACCACCATCGTCTGTCTGTACCACCATCACCTGTCCATACCACCATCATGTCCGTACCACCATCACCTGTCCGTACTGCCATCATGACTGTACCACCATCATCTGTCTATACCACCATCATGTCCATACCACCATCATGTCTGTACCACTATCACCTGTCCATATCACCATCATGTCCGTACCACCATCACCGGTCCATACCACCATAATATCTGTACCACCATCACCTGTCCATACCACCATCACCTGTCCACACCACCATCATATCTGTACCACCATCACCTGTCCGTACCACCATCACCTGTCCATACCACCATCACCTGTCCATACCACCATCATATCTGTACCACCATCACCTGTCTGTACCACCATCACCTGTCCATACCACCATCATATCTGTACCACCATCACCCTGTACCACCATCACCTGTCCGTATCACCTGTCCATACCACCATCATATCTGTACCACCATCTCCTGTCTATACCACCATTACCTGTCCACACCACCATCATGTCTGTACCACCATTACATGTCTATACCACCATCATGTCTGTACCACACCACCATCATGTCTGTACCACCATCATCTGTCCATACCACCATCATGTCTGTACCACCATCATCTGTCTGTACCACTGTCACCTGTCTATACCACCATTATCTGTCCATACCACCATCATGTCTGTACCACCATCATCTGTCCATACCACTATTACCTGTCTATACCACCATTACCTGTCCATACCACCATCATGTCTGTACCACCATCATCTGTCCATACCACCATCATCTGTCCATACCACCATCATGTCTGTACCACCATCATCTGTCCATACCACCATCATCTGTCCATATCACCATCATGTCTGTACCACCATCATGTCCATACCACCATCATGTCCATACCACCATCACCTGTCCATACCACCATCATGTCTGTAGCACCATCATGACTGTACCACCATCATCTGTCTATACCACCATCATGTCTGTACCACCATCATGTCTGTACCACTGTCACTTGTCCGTACCACCATCATCTGTCCATACCACCATCATCTGTCCATACCACCATCATGTCTGTACCACCATCATCTGTCCATACCACCATCATCTGTCCATATCACCATCATGTCTGTACCACCATCATGTCCATACCACCATCATGTCCATACCACCATCACCTGTCCATACCACCATCATGTCTGTAGCACCATCATGACTGTACCACCATCATCTGTCTATACCACCATCATCTGTCTGTACCACCATCACCTGTCCATACCACCATCATGTCCATACCACCATCATATCTGTACCACCATCATCTGTCCATACCACCATCATGTCCATACCACCACCATGTCCATACCACCACCATGTCCCACCATCATGTCTGTACCACCATCATCTGTCTGTACCACCATCATCTGTCTGTACCACCATCATGTCCATACCACCACCATGTCCGTACCACCATCATGTCTGTACCACCATCATCTGTCTGTACCACCATCATGTCCATACCACCATCATATCTGTACCACCATCATGTCCATACCACCACCATGTCCGTACCACCATCATGTCTGTACCACCATCATCTGTCCACACCACCATCATCTGTCCATACCACCATCATCTGTCCATACCACCATCATGTCCGTACCACCATCATATCTGTACCACCATCATCTGTCCATACCACCATCATGTCCATACCACCACCATGTCCGTACCACCATCATGTCTGTACCACCATCATCTGTCTGTACCACCATCATCTGTCTGTACCACCATCATGTCCATACCACCACCATGTCCGTACCACCATCATGTCTGTACCACCATCATCTGTCTGTACCACCATCATGTCCATACCACCATCATATCTGTACCACCATCATGTCCATACCACCACCATGTCCGTACCACCATCATGTCTGTACCACCATCATCTGTCCACACCACCATCATCTGTCCATACCATCATCTGTCCACCACCATCATGTCATCATCTGTCCATACCACCATCATGTCTGTACTACCATCATGTCTGTACCACTATCACCTGTCCCACTACCATACCATCACCTGTCCATACTACCATCACCTGTCTGTACCACCATCACCTGTCCTTCGATCCTTCGGCAACTCCACTAGGCTTCCCTGCAATTACTTCAGGAGAAATGCATCTTGAGGGCTCACAGCTCTCTGTATTTACACAGATGTGTCGATACATCCGTGGATGTGAAAAAGAGCAGAGGTGGAAAATAACAACACAGTATTTACAGCAGACCTTCAGTGAAGCAGAAATCACTGAACCTTAATGACTTTTTGATACCCAAGAGGCCACAGATATTCAGGCTCAATAGTTTAGAGCTTTTCAAAGAAGGAGCTTGCCTGTCAGTGGTAGTCCATTCAGATTTGTGTATGGAAGGAAGGTTAAAAACCCCAACCTTGCAATTGCATATCTACAAGAATGACTTACACACATTTGCAGTGCTGCACCACTTGGAGAACTGCCTAATAAAGTAATTAGAAGGTGGGGGTGGGAGTTAAGGTACACAGAGCGTTCAGCTTTCTCTTTTCAGCCTTGCTGAGGATTTGCATTGTGTTGTTATAGTGTACCACGTGCAAGCGTTCTGTTTATTGAGCTCCTTCCCTTTTGCCTTTGCCACAGGCCCAGTGGAAGTAATGAATGTCATCAGGCTGTTCCCTGCACTTCAACAACAGGACTTTTTCTTTTCTGAAGATTCAAATGAGGGTTTATGGAGTAACTGTTGAGGAAGGAGGGTGGTAATGCCCTTAATTACTGGGATCTAAGAAGTATTCAGTGCAAGCAGCTGGCACAGGTTGCCCAGGGAGGTGGTGGAAGTTTCATCCCTGGAGGCTTTTAAGGCCAGGCTGGATATGGCTCTGAGCAACCTATCTAGAGTGAGGTGTCCCTGCCCATGGCAGGGGTTTGGCACTAGATGATCCTTGAGGTCCCTTCCAACCCTAACAATTCTATGATTCTATTGTTACTAGTTGTCTTTTAGGGATAGAATCATGATAGAATGGTTTGGGTTGGAAGAGACCTTAAAGATCGTCGAGTTCCAACCCCCCTGTCACTGAAAGGGACACCTTCCACTGACCCAGGTTGCTCAAGGCCCTGTCCAACCTGCTCTTGAATACTTCCAGGGAGGGGGCATCCACAGCCTCCCGGGGCAACTGGCTCCAGTGTCTCATCACCCTCACTGGAAAGAATGTATTTCTAATTTCCAGTCTCAATCTCCTCTCCTCCAGCTCAAAGCCATTGAGTATCTAGAGCCATCCAAACCATGTTTTCCACTCCTGCTATGTGGAATTGTTTCAGTTGATCAGCATGACTATACTGATGTGAGGAAAATGTTTAACCTAGGCAAACAACCTGAAAGGATGTTGTAGAGAGGTTGGTGCTGGTCTCTTCTCACAGGTAATTAGTGATAGAACAAGGAAGAACAGCCTCAAGCTGCAGCAGGGCAGGGTCAGACTGGACATTAGGAAGAATTTTTCCCAGCCAGAGTGGTCAGGGATTGGAATGTGCTGCCCAGGGAGGTGGTGGAGTCCCCAAGCCTGGCTGTGTTTCACGGTGGTTTGGATGTGGTGCTTGGGGCTGTGGTTTAGGGGTGAGCCTTGTAGAGCAGGGTTCTGAGCTGGACTTGGTGATCCTGAGGGTCTGTTCCAACCTGAACGTTTCTGTGGTTCTGTGACAGTAGAAACCAGAGCACTTTTTTCAGAATCACTTGTGAGCAATTCTAAGCTAATGAAGTGACAATTGGCTCATAATAGGAAGATCATTTGTTTCCCCAGCTTATTGCAGGGCTTTGTTAGAATGGTATGTTTCCTCTCTCTCGTGAAAACAAAGCTTTAGTGCCTGGCGTTCCCTGGAAGAGTAGCACTTCAGGGGTGTGTGGCCCTGCCAGTCCTGCTGGGATGGTTACATACAGTAAACATGAGGAGAGAAGTCCTTGCAGAAGCCAAGTTCAACAGAGAAAAATAGGTTGTTTATTTTAATTTTAGGTACAGACAAAGCTGAATTATCTCCAGAATCACCACAAATAATTTATCATGTTAGCTAGGCACTTTCTCCCCTGCCCTGTCATCGGATCTAATGGCTCTTTCTTAATTTACGACAGAAATACCACGGAATAAGGTAAATGTCAGCTATAATGATGCTGTTTGTTATGATGAAAACACAGAGGAGGAAATTATGTTTAATGCATCAAAGCAAGAAATTTCAAATAGGTTATTTCAGCTCCCTTGATTTAGTGTTTCTTTGGGGGAGAGAGGAATGAAGGAAAGGTGAGAAATTCTTACAGAAAATAACAGTGTGGAAAAGTGCATCAGAAAGAGCTGTCAAAGACTCTGAGAGAAACAAAAGATTCTTACATGTAGAAACATGTGTGTCTCATAGATGAAGGACCTATGAGCTCTTTCAGAGATTGCTAGACACACTACTATCCAGCTAGCTAACGATCAGTTAGTGTCTGCTGGCATGGGGAACTGACTCCTCGCATAGAATCATTGAATGGTCCGGGCTGGAAGGGACCTCCAAAGCTCAACCAGTCCGACCCCCTCTGCAGTCAGCAGGGACATCCCCAGCTAGATCAGGTTGCCCAGGGCCTCCTTGAGCCTCACCTTGAATATCTCCAGGGAAGGAGCCTCAACCACCTCCCTGGGAAACCTCTTCCAGTGTTTCCACCACCCTCATGGTAAAGAACTTGTTCCTAACATCCAATCTCAATCTGTTCTGCTCTAGTTTGAAGCCATTTTCCCTTGTCCTGTCCCTGCAGGCCTTTGCAAACAATCCCTCACCAGCCCTCCTTTAGCCCCCTTCAGGTACTGGCAGGCTGCTATTAGGTCTCCCTGGGACCTCCTCTTCTCCAGGCTGAACACCCCCAGGCCCCTCAGCCTCTCCTCGTGGCAAAGGTGCTCTAATCCCGTGATCATTTTTCTGGCCCTTCTCTGGACCCTCTCCATCAGGTCCATGTCATTCCTGTGCTGAGGGCACACAGTACTCCAGGTGAGGTCTCACTGGAGCAGAGCAATGTGGCAGAAGACATGAAGAGCTGGATCTGAACTGACTTCAGTGTACTCTGCCACCACTCTGCTGTGTTTCTTTCATCAGAGTTTTTCTACTAACTCCTCTCTACCATACCCATCACATTCTCAAAGCTAATTTTCCAGCCTTCTGGATTCCGGTTCCTTCTGCGCACGTCTTCTCCAGAGGCTGCTGTATTTGGCTTGGTGGCTCCTCCACAGAACAAAATCAATCCTTATTTTACTTTTATTATATCCCAAACCTGTGACAAAAATGAGCCAAAAATGATTGATGGATATGAGGAGAAGAGTTAGGAGTGAAATGGACAGGTATCAGACAGAAAACACATGTATGTCCTTCACCAGTTGCTAGAAGTACTCTCTTTGCATTTGCTGTTCATAGTCCTACCCAAGCTCTTAGATCTGACTGAGCACTTGCTGAAGGGACTCCTCTCCTGCTGCCAATAGCAGATCCATAGGCAGAAGCTATAGCTATGGCTGCAGGTGTCAGCATATTCCCTGCTTCTCTTGCTTCCCCTACTGGCTTTGTCCACCATTTGTGACTAGCTTCTCACCTGGCATAGAATCATAGAATCATAGAATCAGTCAGGGTTGGAAGGGACCACAAGGATCACCTAGTTCCAACCCCCTGCCATGGGCAGGGACACCCCACAGTAGATCAGCCTGGCCAGAGCCTCATCCAGCCTGGGCTTAAACACCTCCAGGGACGGGGCCTCAACCACCTCCCTGGACAACCCATTCCAGGGCTTCACCACTCTCATGGGGAAGAACTTCCTCCTCACCTCCAGCCTGAATCTCCCCACCTCCAGCTTCATTCCATTCCCCCTAGTCCTAGCACTACCTGACAGCCTGAGAAGTCCCTCCCCAGCCTTCTTGGAGCCCCTTCAGATACTGGAAGGCCACAATGAGGTCACCTGGGAGCCTTCTCTTCTCCAGACTGAACAATACAATACAATACAATACAATACACCAGGTTGGAAGAGACCTTCAAGATCATCGCGTCCAACCCATCAAACAATCCAACCCACCCAACAACTAGACCATACAGCCAAGCACCCCATCAAGTCTTCTCCTGAACACCTCCTGTGAAGGTGACTCCACCACCTCCACGGGTAGCCGATTCCAATGGGCAATCACTCTCTCCGTGTAGAACTTCTTCCTAACATCCAGCCTAAACCTGCCCTGGCGCAGCCTGAGACTGTGTCCTCTTGTTCTGGTGCTGGATGCCTGGGAGAAGAGGCCAACCTCTGCCTGGCTACAACCTCCCTTCAGGTAGTTGTAGAGAGCCCCAACTCCTTCAGTCTGTCCTCACAGGAGAGGTGCTCCAGCCCTCTGATCATCCTCGTGGCCCTTCTCTGGACACCTTCCAGCACCTCCAGATCCCTCTTGGAATAGGGGCTCCAGAACTGGAGGCAGTACTCCAGGTGGGGTCTCACCAGAGCTGAGTAGAGGGGGGAGAATCCCCTCCCTTGCCCTGCTGGCCACACTTCTCCTGATGCAGCCCAGGCTCTGATTGGCTTTCCGGGCTGCAAGTGCACACTGAGAGCTCCTGTTGAGCTTCTCCTCCCCCAGCACCCCCAAGTCTCTCTCCTCAGGGCTGCTCTCCAGCCAGTCCCTGCCCAGCCTGGATTTGTGCCTGGGGTTGCCTCCACCCAGCTGCAGGACCCTGCCCTTGGTCTTGTTGAAGCTCCTGAGGTTGGCTTGTGCCCACCTCTCCAGCCTGTCTAGGTCCCTCTGGATGGATCCCTTCCCTCCAGCGTGTCTGCTGCACCACACAGCTTGGTGTCATCAGCAACCTTGCTGAGGTGCACTCACTGCCACTGTCCATGGCACCCACAGAGATGTTGAACAAGCCTGGTCCCAGGGCTGATCCCTGAGGGACTCTGCTTGTCCCTGGCCTCCACTGGGACATGGACCCATTGATAGCCACTCTTTGGGTGCAGCCATCAAGCCAGTTCTGCATCCATCCAGTGGTCACCCATCAAACCCATGTGTCACCAGCCTGGAGACCAGGCGGTGGTGCGGGACAGTGCCGAAGGCTTTGCTCAGGGCCAGGGAAATGACATCAGCTGCTCGCCCCTCAGCTATTCATGTTGTGACCTGTTCAGAGAAGGCCACCAGGTTTGTCAGGCAGGATTTGCCCAGGGCAAAGCCATGCTGACTGCTCCCAATCACCTCTTCACTATTCTTCTGAGTCAGTAGTGCCTCGAGGAGGATCTGCTCCATGATCTTTCCGGGCACAGAGGTGAGACTGCCTGGCCTGGAGTTCCCTGGCTCCTCCTTCTTACCCTTTTTGAAATATATATATACATTATAGTATTAAACAATAGCAATAAATTATAGTAGTATTATATATAAATTATACTACTACTACTACAACTCCTCCTACTACTTATTATTATTATTATTACTATTACTATTATTATTATTATTATTATTAAGGAAAATGTCTACCCAGGAGAGTAACTCTTGATGCTGTTTTGGCATTTGCTCTTTTTTTCCCCCTAAGATATCGAAGGCATGCCCTGCCTGTTGAAATGCATTAAGTATCCAATCTTCTTTGTATATTGGCCAAAGGAAATGATTTTCTGTCTTCTCTTGTGCACATATGTGCACTCCCTCACCCTCTTGCAGATACAGAAACATTCACCTGTTTAAAGTATGGAGAAAGAAAATGAAAGAAATTGGAGGAAACAAAAAAAAAAAAAAAGAAGGAAAAAGGATCTAAAACTTTACATTTGAAAACAATGAACCCATTTAATCCTTAAACTTTCCATTAAGCAAAGGCAGGATGATTCCCTTTATTCTGAAGTGGTGACAGAGGCCCAAGAGTGGATGTTGCACTCAAAATGTGACAGGACAGAGTCAATGTCTGGGCCACTATGTGGAATTCAAAAGGTCCCTATTAAGCAGGACCTCTTTCACAATGCAGAGAACAGCCTCAAAGTTGGCAGTAGGCTCAAGTTTTCATGGAGAGGTCATTTGGCGGTCACTGAAGCAAGTCTATTTCCTAATGCATGGATGTCCTCTTCACTGAAGACTTCTCAGATGACGTCTTTGAAGTTATGCCAGGTAAAGCACTGTCCTGGCTCAGAATGGGGCAAAAGAATGACACTCACACAAATGGACTGGATAGTGATGGAAATCTTAAATGGAAAAGCAATTGGTGTGCTACAAAACTGCAGAAGCATAGTGATAAAGATGTCCTAAAGCATATAGAGTCCCTTACACTACACCCAAAGGTCCCAGGCTTCCCTTAGAATTATTGAATCAAACAGGTGATTCAGGTGGTGGAATCACCTTCATTGGAGGTGTTCAGGAGGAGACTTGATGGGGTGCTTGGCTGCATGGTTTAGTTGTTTAGGTGAGTTGGATTGGTTGATGGGTTGGACAGGATGATCTTGAAGGTCTCTTTCAACCTGGTATATTGTATTGTACTGTATTGTATTGTATTGTTTTGTATTGTATAGATCATCAAGTCCAAGCTATTACCTCATACCTAACACCTCCTAATCAACTAAACCATGGCTCCGAGTGCCACATCCAAGCCTTTCTTGAACACCTCCAGGGATGGGGACTCCACCACCTCCTTGGGCAGCACATTCCAAGGGCCAGTTATTCTTTCTAGGAAGAACTTTCTCCCCTCCTCCAGCCTAAACTTCCCCTGGCACAGCTTGAGACTGTGTCCTCTTGTTCTGGTGCTGGTTGCCTGGGAGAAGAGACCAACCCCCACCTGTCTACAGCCTCCCTTCAGGGAGTTGTAGAGGGCAATTAGGTCTCCCCACCTGAGGGTGCACACAAAATCCCCAGAGCTCTTTCTTCCCCCCCACACTGCTAGGCTGGTCTCAGGCTGGCCAGGTCTGAGACTGCCCCTCCCCCTTCTCCTCTTGGCATCAGGCCTAGACCTAAGAGGCCTGAAGTACTCCCCCAGCGTTACCCGGTAGGGAGCACCTCCCACAGGATCAGAGATGGAAGAAAGAGCAAGATGGATTTCTAGGGTGCAGGATTTATGAGTAGAAATACACTGCTTCCCCTGCACACCTGCTGGGTGCGCACTGGACACTGAAGGTGTAACTTTTGTGGCAGCCCAGGAAGCACTCAGCCTAAGCTGCCACAAGCACGGCCTGAGCGAGCAGGCTCAAGTCATCTGTCAGAGCTAGCACCTTCCCCTGAGAGGCTAGTGTCTCGATCCGGAGAGGGAAAGAGATTCAGGTTTTTAATGAATACTCCCGTGTTGTGAAATGAGAGGCACAAACGAGGCCAAAATAGCAACAGCTAGACTATTGATTACATAAATAAAGTGGAGGGATCAGAAGGGGAGAGAGAGAGAATAGGGAGAGAGAGAAAAGAGGGAGAAGAGGGAAAGAATTATATTACCACACCCCTCACCTCCCAAGACAGTTTGAGTCTGTAGAGAAACGGTGCTGCAGGAGATGTTGGGTCTGCAGAGGAAGGGTGCTGAGGCTTTGGCTGTAGAAGGGATGAGGTCTTCTGGGCAGCTTCTTCAGCTCCATGAGTTGCAGCAGGCGGAACTTTGGGCATGGAGAGAGGGTTTTCAGAGTCCAGGATCTGTTGTGTTGGCCCCGGGATGTTTCCAGTGTGTGGTGCTGCATTTTTCTTCTCCAGTTTTCTTCTACCTAAGCCAGTAGCTGCTCCAGTCTTTTACACAGTTTTTCAGTCCTTAGGCAAGTGTCCAGGTGTTGTTCCCCAGGATATCATTCTGGGAAATCATCTTTAGGTAAGTGTCCAGGGATTGTTCCCTGGGAAATCTTTGTGTACTCAGGTGAGTTTGGGCAGGGTCTGGATGGAGGGGAGGCCTCTGCCTCCTCCTGCTCCATCTACCTACCCACACACTCATTACACATCAGGAAACAGGTGGTGAGTCCATTGTCTCATCATCCTCCCTTCCTGGGGTATCTGATTGCTGGAAGTGATCTTCTCCTGCAGGCATGCTGGCTGGGCCCTTGGGCCATTGCTGTAGGCCAGCTGCAGTCCCGTGAGCAATGTTATCTTTGCACCCTCCAAGAGTCCTGCCCAACGCACATCAGCTGTTGTCTGGGCAAGCAGCAAGTGATTTTATCTTTGTTGAGTCACACCAGGAGAGACAAGCTTTAGTCTCACACAGCTAGGTACCAGCTGAGCGGCAGAGGCATATTTGCTTGTGGCACATGGTCTCTTGCTAGGCCTGCCAGTCAGCTGCTTTCCAGCAGCACATGGAGAATGCACTGGCTTTTAAAAATATAGAGAACTGAGAGGTGAGGGATTCCTGTCGGTGCTCTTTAGATTGAAACAGCAGCACCCTGCAACCTGTTGCCCTGCATAAACCAGAGAGTGGAGTGGCCCATGGTTAATTGTCTCCCTCTGATAGGATATTGCTCTGGTCAGCATTGAGTCCACCAAGTTTTAAAACTAGTCAAATCTTCTTACAACCTACATCATCATAATCACGAATAACGAGGATTAAATTAATACTGATGACAACTTGTTGGATATTTTTTGTCTCATCATGTATAAATGATGCCATGATCTGGGAACTGCATCACAGTATCACAGTATCACCAAGGCTGGAAGAGACCTCAAGGATCATTGAGTCCAACCTGTCACCACAGACCTCATGACTAGACCATGGCACCAAGTGCCACATCCAGTCCCCTCTTGAACACCTCCAGGGACGGTGACTCCAACCACCTCCCCGGGCAGCACATTGCAATGTCAAATGCCTCTCTCGGTGAAGAACTTCCTCCTCACCTCCAGCCTAAACTTCCCCTAGTGCAGCTTGAGACTGTGTCCTCTTGTTCTGGTGCTGGTTGCTAGAGAGAAGAGACCAACCCCCTCCTGGCTACAACCACGTTTCAGGGAGTTGTAGAGAGCAATGAGGTCACCCCTGAGCCTCCTCTTCTCCAGGCTAAGCACCCCCAGCTCCCTCAGCCTCTCCTCACAGGGCTGTGCTCAAGGCCTCTCCCCAGCTTTGTTGCCCTTCTCTGGACACCTTCAAGTGTCTCAATGTCCTTCTTAAACTGAGGGGCCCAGAACTGGACACAGGACTCAAGGTGTGGCCTAACCAGTGTAGAGTACAGGGGGACAATGACTTCCCTGCTCCTGCTGGCCACACCATTCCTAATGCAGGCCAGGATGCCATTGGCCTTCTTGGCCACCTGGGCACACTGCAGGCTCATGTTCAGGCAGCTGTCAATCAGCACCCCCAGGTCCCTCTCTGTTTGGCAGCTCTCAGCCACTCTGACCCCAGCCTGTAGCTCTGCATGGGGTTGTTGTGGCCAAAGTGCAGCACCTGGCACTTGGATTTGTTGAATGTCATCATATTGGACTCATCCTTATGGTAAGATCCACAGATTGAGTTGGGTTGGAAGGGACCCTCAAAGTTCATCTTGTCTAACCCCCTTGCAGTGCATAGGGAGATGCCCAACTAGATCAGGCTGCCCAGGGCCATATCAACCACAACATCGTAACAAAACCCATTCATACGTGCACAGATCCCAGCCGGGACTAAAACTGCACTCCCTTCCGAAAACTGGACGGGAAAATGGCAATGTGCAAAAGGCAGCCCCTTGAGAAGACACCCACCTGGCACAATGCTGCAGGTATGTGATAAGGGACACTTCATGTTGGGGGGTTGAATTTTTTAAATCCTTCATGCTTTGAAGGGGAACACACTGCCTAACTCGGGGACTACCAATTGGATACAAAGCTTTCCACGCTTGGGTTGCTACCTGTGGCGGTTTTAAGTCATGCCTTTAAAATTTTTCACAGATCCTGAGCAGAAAAGCAGTAAAATGTCAATAAATCATAGTTGGGTGTGAAAGGAAACCAAAGATAATTCTAAACAATGCATTGGAGAGATGTCTACCATAAGGCTGCTTGTACCCAAATAATTTCTCTTCTCTTCTCTTCTCTTCTCTTCTCTTCTCTTCTCTTCTCTTCTCTTCTCTTCTCTTCTCTTCTCTTCTCTTCTCTTCTCTTCTCTTCTCTTCTCTTCTCTTCTCTTCTCTTCTCTTCTCTTCTCTTCTCTTCTCTTCTCTTCTCTTCTCTTCTCTTCTCTTCTCTTCTCTTCTCTTCTCTTCTCTTCTCTTCTCTTCTCCACTCTGGAGACATACTAACTTGCTTCTGCTTGACCTTGGCTGCATTGTTTTGGTTAAGTCTAACAGCAGCTTTCTCTGTTCTCTCTCTCCATCATTTGGCCAGGGGGTCTGGGTGGGCAGGGAAGAGAATCTGGTAGCTTCTCCTGGTTTCTGACCAGGGTGGTCCTTGTGCTGTTTGTTAACTGTAAATCCCTGTAGATATTGTAACTCCTGGATATTTTGCACACATTCATTGCATTCCATTTTATACTGTAGTTTTGCTGTAAATGCAGCTTCCATTCGCTTCCAACTGGGCTGGTATGGCAAAATTAATGTTGGGGGGAAAATTTCAACCCACCACAATATCTGAAATCTAGGCCCAGTGTAAACTGACAAGATGAGCTGTGAAAAATAGTTCTTCACTGCCCATAAAATGCATGTTCAGTTCTCAAAGAGTCCCAGCAAGGGAGCCATCTTCTTCCAGCAGATCTGAAGCACCATGCCTTTCTTTACCCCCATAGCCACCCATGACCACGGGCCATGAGGATGATCTGTGTGGGTGCCATGGACAGTGGCATCGAGTGCAGCCTCAGCAAGGTTGCTGATGACACCAAGCTATGTGGTGCAGCAGACACGCTGGAGGGAAGGGATCCATCCAGAGGGACCTGGACAGGCTGGAGAGGTGGGCACAAGCCAACCTCAGGAGCTTCAACAAGACCAAGGGCAGGGTTCTGCATCTGGGTGGAGGCAACCCCAGGCACAAATCCAGGCTGGGCAGGGACTGGCTGGAGAGCAGCCCTGAGGAGAGAGACTTGGGGGTGCTGGTGGACGAGAAGCTCAACAGGAGCTCTCAGTGTGCACTTGCAGCCCGGAAAGCCAATCAGAGCCTGGGCTGCAGCAGGAGAAGTGTGGCCAGCAGGGCAAGGGAGGGGATTCTCCCCCTCTGCTCAGCTCTGGTGAGACCCCACCTGGAGTACTGCCTCCAGCTCTGGAGCCCCTATTCCAAGAGGCATCTGGAGGTGCTGGAAGGTGTCCAGAGAAGGGCCAGGAGGATGATCAGAGGGCTGGAGCACCTCTCCTGTGAGGACAGACTGAAGGAGTTGGGGCTGTTCAGTCTGGAGAAGAGAAGGCTCCCAGGTGACCTCATTGTGGCCTTCCAGGATCTGAAGGGGGCCTACAGGAAGGCTGGCGAGGGACTTCTGGACCTCTGTGAAAGAAAATAAAAAGCAATTTTACAAATATATCAATGCTAAAAAGAAGGGCAAGAAGAATCTCCAGTCCTTACTGGACCTGGAGGGGAACACGGTGACCGAAGATCAGGAAAAGGCTGAGGTCCTGAACGCCTTCTTTGCCTCGATGTTTAACAGCAAGGTAGGAGTCCAGGATGAGTGGCCTCCTGAGCTGGGTAGTAGGGTTGGGGAGCAGTGTAGTACCCCAGAAATCCATGAGGAACTAGTTCGGGACCTGCTGAGCCACTTGGACATCCACAAGTCCATGGGACCAGATGGGATCCATCCTAGGGTGCTGAGAGAGCTGGCAGATGAGCTGGCCAAGCCGCTCTCCATCATTTTCCTCCAGTCCTGGCTCACTGGAGAGGTCCCAGATGACTGGAAACTGGCCAATGTGGTCCCCATCCACAAGAAGGGACGGATGGAGGAACCCGGAAACTAAAGGCCAGTCAGCCTGACCTCAGTGCCAGGGAAAGTGATGGAACAGATTATCCTGGCGGCAATAATTGCACACCTGCAGGATGGCCAAGGGCTCAGGTCCAGCCAACATGGATTTAGGAAGGGCAGGTCCTGCCTCTCCAACCTGATCTCCTTCTATGATCAGGTGACCCGTCTGGTGGACGTGGGGAGGCCTGTGGATGTGGTCTACCTGGACTTCAGCAAGGCCTTTGACACCGTCCCCCACAGCAAACTGCTGGCTAAGTTGTCAGCTCATGGTTTGGACAGTAACACTCTGCGCTGGGTTAGGAACTGGCTGGAGGGCCGAACCCAGAGAGTGGTGGTGAATGGTGCCACATCCAGCTGGCGGCCAGTCACCAGTGGTGTCCCCCAGGGATCAGTGTTGGGCCCCATCCTCTTTAACATCTTCATTGATGATATGGATGAGGGAATTGAGTCAGTCATCAGCAAGTTTGCAGATGACACCAAGTTGGGAATAGATGTTAGTCAGTTAGAGGGTAGAAAGGCTCTGCAGAGGGACCTCGACCGACTGGACAGATGGGCGGAGTCCAATGGGATAACATTCAACAAGTCCAAGTGCCGGGTGCTGCACTTTGGCCACAGCAACCCCATGCAGAGCTACAGGCTGGGGTCAGAGTGGCTGAGAGCTGCCAAACAGAGAGGGATCTGGGGGTGCTGATCGACACCCGCCTAAACATGAGCCAGCAGTGTGCCCAGGTGGCCAAGAGGGCCAATGGCATCCTGGCCTGTATTAAGAATAGTGTGGCCAGCAGGAGCAGGGAGGTCATTGTGCCCCTGTACTCTGCATTGGTTAGGCCACACCTTGAGTACTGTGTCCAGTTCTGGGCCCCTCAGTTTAAGAAGGACATCGAGACACTTGAACGTGTCCAGAGGAGGGCAACAAGGCTGGTGAGAGGCCTTGAGCACAAGCCCTATGAGGAGAGACTGAGGGAGCTGGGGCTGTTTAGCCTGGAGAAGAGAAGGACCAGGGGTGACCTCATTGCCCTCTACAACTACCTGAAGGGTGGTTGTGGACAGGAGGGGGTTGGTCTCTTCTCCCAGGCAACCAGTACCAGAACAAGGGGACACAGTCTCAAGCTGTGCCAGGGGAGGTTTAGACTCGAGGTGAGGAGGAAGTTCTTCACTGAGCGAGTCATTCGTCATTGGAATGGGCTGCCCGGGAGGTGGTGGAGTCGCCGTCCCTGGAGGTGTTCAAGAGGAGACTGGACATGGCACTTGGTGCCATGGTCTAGTTGTGAGGTCTGTTGGGACGGGTTGGACTTGATGATCCTTGGGGTCTCTTCCAACCTTGGTTATACAATATACAATACAACAATAATAAATTCTCAGGATCTCAGGTAGTGATAGGACTAGGGGGAATGGAATGAAGCTGGAGGTGGGGAGATTCAGGCTGGAGGTGAGGAGGAAGTTCTTCCCCATGAGAGTGGTGAAGCCCTGGAATGGGTTATCCAGGGAGGTGGTTGAGGCCCCGTCCCTGGAGGTGTTTAAGCCCAGGCTGGATGAGGCTCTGGCCAGGCTGATCTAGTGTGGGGTGTCCCTGCCCATGGCAGGGGTTGGAACTAGATGATCCTTGTGGTCCCTTCCAACCCTGACTGATACTATGATACTATGACTTTAAAACCTATTTGATGTAGCTTTAGGCATCTTGCCTGTATGCTTCCTCACATGAAACATCTTTTAAAATAACACCAAGACACTATAAAAATTACATGTTGGAGATCAATCAGGGGAGAATCATGCCCACTGATATGGCTCTTGCAGGGAGTGGCCTATGCTAATCTGGTTGCTGAATCTGCTTCTTAACTTCGGAGAGTTGTGGTGCTGGGGCTTTTACAGGGTCCTGTGCTTCATGTATGATGTCATGTCCTTCAGTCTGGAGAAGAGAAGGCTTTGAGGAGATGTTCTTGTGTCCTTACAGTATCTGAAGGGGGCTACAAGAAAGCTGGGGAGGGACTTTTGAGGGTGTCAGGGAGTGATAGGTCTGGGGGGGATGGAGCAAAACTAGAAATGGGTAGATTCAGATTGGCTGTTAGGAAGTTCTTCTCCATGAGGGTTGGGAGAAAATGGCACAGGTTGCCCAGGGAGGTGGTGGCAGCCTCATGCCTGGAGGTTTTTGCAGCCAGGCTGGATGTGGCTGTGAGCAACCTGCTGTAGTGTGAGGTGTCCCATGGCAGGGGGCTTGGAACTGGCTGATCCTTGAGGTCCCTTCCAACCCTGACAATTCTATGACTCTATGATTCTATGTCCCTTAATGTCATCAGATGAGAAAGAAATGAAGCACATCCTTCCACAGAGCCATCAAAGAAACATGGAGATTCACAGAATTACTGTTAATTTTCCTGTCAGAGGCAGTGATTTGAAAAGTGCCCCACAAAGACTCAAGAAGAAGCTGCAGTGAAAATGAAAACAAATGGTATTAAAAGTCCAGAAATAGAAACCAATCTTAGCAAGAGTAGATGGGCCTTCCTGGCCTCTCTCCCATGTTCAGATGGCACCAATAACAACTGGAGTATCACTGTTACATATTTGTGATTGATGGTTGTATTCCATAGTAGATAATCAGTTCTTTTTAATCCCAGCTCTTATGCAATAATATTGAACTATCTTCTGAAGGAGAGGTGAGTAAATTAGAACCTGGTACAGAAAAATGTTATTTTTCACTGTCAGTTGGGACTGCTGGAATTCACTCTGACAGGTGGTAACGGAGTTTAACACTGTTGTTCATTTGTTTGCTTGTTTGAGTCATAGACTCACAGAATTGTCAGGGTTGGAAGGGACCTCAAGGATCATCCAATTCCAACCACCCTGCCATGGCCAGGGACACCTCACACTACAGCAGGTTGCTCACAGCCACATCCAGCCTGGCTGCAAAAACCTCCCTGGGCAACCTGTGCCAGGCTCTCACCACCCTCATGGGGAACAACTTCTTCCTAATACCCAATCTGAATTTACTCACATCTAGTTTTGTTCCTTCCCCCAGTCCTATCACTTCCTGGCACCCTCAAAAGTCCCTCCCCAGCTTTCTTGTTGCCCCCTTCAGATACTGGAAAACCACAAGGTCTCCTTGGAGCCTTCTCTTCTCCAGACTGAACAGCCCCAACTCCCTCAGTCTGTCTCTATAGCAGAGCAGCTCCAGCCCTCTGCTCATCCTCGTGGCCCTTCTCTGGAGACCTTCCAGCACCTCCAGATGCTTCCTGGCACAGAGGCTCAGAACTGGACACAGTGCTCCAGGTGAGGTCTCACCAGAATGGAGCAGAGGGGAGAATCCCCTCCCTGGCCCTGCTGGCTATGCTTCTCATGCTGCAGCCCAGGCTCTGCTTGGCTTTCTGGGCTGCAAGTGCACACTCATGTTTTCCTTTACTGTTTCATTTTGGGATAACATTATCAAGTTTTATAACTATAGAAGCTGGGATGAAAAGTGGAATTGAATATCAAACTTCAAGACAGGAGGTGAGGGATGGGTAGTGTCAGGAAGGAATTGAATTGCTCTTATCTCCCTATCCCATTGTGCACAGCACAGAAGAGTGGGATGGGTCCATAGTGTTTTTTCCCCATGATGTACTAATTTACAGGCCTTCAAGAAAAAAGTGTTGGAGCAAATGGACCGGTGGACTAACCTAGGGTGGACTAACCTAGGGTGAAACCTGATTTCCTCTCATCTCACCTTTTTGTGAGTTTAAGTAATACTTTTGAACACTAAATATCACATCGTAATGTGCAGAAAGGCATTTTCAATGCTCATGTCTGGGAATGGCAAATATGGTAGGTCTCAAGTTGCACAGCAAGCAGGGCTTAGCTATCTTGTTTATCTCCCAACATGAAGGTTGTGAGGCTGTTTTATCCCTTCAAATACCTGAGATTTAGAATTCTAAACATTCAGAAGTTGACCTCTGCATGGTCAGCTCTGTTTGTATGGCAAATCAGATGGGAATAGGGGCATAGCATTGTCAAAATTATGGCTTTAGAGGAGCAAAAGGTATGTGAGACTCCTGTAGGCTGCCCAAGGAGGTGGTGGAGTCACCAAACCTGGATGTGTTTTAAGGTGGTTTGGATGTGGTGCTTGGGGATCTGGTTTAGGGGTGACCCTTGCATAGTAGGGTTAATGGTTGAGCTTGGTGATCCTGAGGGTCTGTACCAACCTGAATGTTTCTGTGATTCTGTGGTTTGGTATGTAGCCATCTTTCTTCTCCAGACAGAAGCTAAGGTCCCAAGGTGACCTGGTTAAGGCAGCAGTGTTACCTGCCCTTGTGAGGAAATAAACATTATGTGGACACTTACTCCCCCACCATTATATCTGTTTTTTTTTTCAAGAATATCCGTTCTTGGCTACTTCTTGAGAGGCTGCATTGATGTGCAACACTGTAATAGATGATGAGTGGAAACATAAAGTGCATCAACCATTATCTGCATTTTAGTTTGACTGCTAGAAAGAAGAAAGCAACATCCCCCATTAGAAGCACTGGTTGCCCATGGTGGTATGTGCCCTGAGAACGTTAGTGTTGGAGCTGAAGTGATGCTGGTGTAACACCAGTGTGTTTGGGAAGAGAAATTGTAGTGTACTGTGGTGGGCTGAAATCACCCCCAGCTAATTTGGAGAAACTGCCCCCAAAATAGATCTCCAGACCAGCTCAGTGTGGGATGGAAGCCAATGAAGCTCTAGTCACAAGCAAACTAAACTCTAGGAATATGAAATGCAATGAGTATGTACAAAACATCCAATAGATGGAGAATAGAGAGATATTGACCATTTATAAACAACCCAGAAACTCCTCAGGCTCCCCTGGATGGATCCAGGGGACTGTTCACCTCCTCCCCCACTCCTTCCCTCCTTCCTGCTACCTCACACAGAAGTCAAAACAGAGATCCCCTGGCAGGGTCACAGGAGAGAGAGAGAAAGTTGCAAGCAGAAGTGACAGAAGAAGGAAAGAGAGCAAGAGCTGTTTCTGCCTCTGCTCTGTATCCCATTAGCAACCCAATGAATTCTACAGACCTTAGCATTGTTTTCCTTTTACATCCAATGGTCATTTATGTTCAGTCTTTGCAGTCAGGGACTAGGCCCTTCAAACTGTAACACGAGAAAAGAGCAGCATGGCTGAAACCTGTGGGACTGGAGTTTCCAAAGTGCCTGAGGAAGCAATAGGAAGACCTGAGAATGGTGCCCAAGGCTTGTTAGAGGCCTGCATGTGCCCAAGGCTGATTATTAGTCCTTTTTTATTTTTCTTCTTCTTTCTTCTAACTTCAGCTCTGCTGATGCTCACCATACACTGAACAGAAGAAACCATTACTACTTTTCAGCACTTCATTCCCGTATCTTGAACTACCATGGCTGTGGTGGGTTTAGGCTATGCCTTTAAAAATGAGTTACAAATTTCCAGCACAAAAGTAGAAAAATATAAATAAATCAATATTGGATGTAAAAAGGAAAAGAAAAGATTATTCTAAACAAATTCATTGGGTAAATATCTGGAGTGAGAGGAGCTGTACCAGAACAATTCTTTCCTCTCCTCTCCTCTCCTCTCCTCTCCCTCCTCCCTCTCCTCTCCTCTCTCCCTCTCCTCTCCTCTCCTCTCCTCTCCTCTCCTCTCCTCTCCTCTCCTCTCCTCTCCTCTCCTCTCCTCTCCTCTCCTCTCTCCCTCTCCTCTCCTCTCCCTCTCCTCTCCTCTCCTCTCCTCTCCTCTCCTCTCCTCTCCTCTCCTCTCCTCTCTCTCTCCCTCTCCTCTCCTCTCCTCTCCTCTCCTCTCCTCTCCTCTCCTCTCCTCTCCTCTCTCCTCTCCTCTCCTCTCCTCTCCTCTCCTCTCCTCTCCTCTCCTCTTCTCTTCTCTCCTCTCCTCTTCTCTCCTCTTCTCTTCTCTTCTCTTCTCTTCTCTTCTCTTCTCTTCTCTTCTCTTCTCTTCTCTTCTCTTCTCTTCTCTTCTCTTCTCTTCTCTTCTCTTCTCTTCTCTTCTCTTCTCTTCTCTTCTCTTCTCTTCTCTTCTCTTCTCTTCTCTTCTCTTCTCTTCTCCCCTTCCCTTCCCTTCCCTTCCCTTCCTTCCCTTCCCTTCCCTTCCCTTCCCTTCCCTTCCCTTCCCTTCCCTTCCCTTCCCTTCCCTTCCCTTCCTTCCCTTCCCTTCCCTTCCCTTCCCTTCCCTTCCCTTCCCTTCCCTTCCCTTCCCTTCCCTTCCCTTCCCCTTCTCTTGCTGTTTTGCTTCACTCGGGAGAGATAATCTGCCTGCTTTGCCTGGCCTTGGCTATGTCTAACTTCCCTGCTCCTTTCTCCTGTCCCTTTCGTAGAGGGGGTAAGGGGAAAGGCAGGGAGGGAGAAGCTAGTAGTTTCCCCTTGTCCTTGGCTAGGTGTTCCTTGTGCTGTTTATTACTTGTCAATATCTGCATCATATTGCAGCTCCTGGATATTTTGTACATCTTCATTGCATTCCATTGGAGATTGTAGTTCTTGCTTGTGAACACAGCTTCATTTGCTGCTGACTGAGCTGCTCTGGCAAAACTTAATGCCGGGGGAACCTTCAACCCACCACACATGGCATAAGATTTTTTCAGTCTGTTTACATGGGTGGGCTCAGTTTTTGATTTTAATGAGTAAGAACTGAAGAGAATGAAAGCAAGGAAGTGCAAATGCTTTTACTTCTGTGGAGGATGCAATATTGAGTCAACAACGTGTTCGTGATTTAATGTTTATTTGAATTTACTCTTGCAATTTATTGCAGTCCAACTGCCAGGTAATATTCTTGACCATCAGAATCGTTATTCACAGCCACACTTCAAAAGTTGTTGGGTTTTTTATTAGTTAGAGGGTGTTTGCGAGTTACAAGTTCTTGGCTGCTTCTCCTGTCCTGTCTCAAGCAAACATTTTCATTTGGTATGGCCAGTTCAGGGTACTGGAGGCTTTAAAGAGTCAGCAGCTTCTAGATAAGATCTCAAAAGCCTTAATATTATCTGCATTGAGGATTAAAAAGCTATGATAGTTCCAAAGGTTTTCACAAGACTTCCTCCTCTGCCTGTTGTGCTCTGCACATTCTTAAAGAGTACTCCTGTGACGTGCCCCCGCAGACATAAATTAACAATTCTGGTGAACTTTGTTCTTTTGTGAAGAATGCCTCAAGCAGCTCCAAAAGTTTCTCAGACGCATCAGAATGCCCTCCTTCTAAAATGAATGTCCATCGCACTCCCTGGTACAATGCATAAACTCTCATTTATAGAAAAGGCAACTTTTCAACTCATTCTTCTCGTCACTAACAGACCTGTGACTTACATATGGATATGAGCAAATGTAGCATGTGACTGACATAGAGTCATAGAATTGTCAGGGTTGGAAGGGGCCTCAAGGATCAGCCAGTTCCAACCCCCTGCCATGGGCAGGGACACCTCACACTACAGCAGGTTGCTCACAGCCACAGCCAGCCTGGCTGCGAAAACCTCCAGGCAGGAGGCTGCCACCACCTCCCTGGGCAACCTGTGCCAGTCTCTCACCACCCTCATGGGGAACAACTTCTTCCTGACATCCAAGCTGAATCTACCCATTTCTAGTTTTGATCCATTCCCCCCAGTCCTGACACCCTAAGAAGTCCCTCTCCAGCTTTCTTGTAGCCCCTTCAGATACTGGAAGGCCACAAGAAGATCTGCTCAGAGCCTTCTCTTCTCCAGACTGAACAGCCCCAACTCTCTCAGTCTGTCTCCAGAGCAGAGCAGCTCCAGCCCTCTGCTCATCCTCATGGCCCTTCTCTGGACAACATCCAGCACCTCCAGATCCTTCCTGTAATAGAGGCTCCAGAAGTGGACACAGAGCTCCAGCTGTGGTCTCCCCAGCGTGAAGGGGGAAAATCACCTCCTCTACCTGAATTTGTGAGGCCTTTGCTTCATGCTGCTCAGTCTTTTGATTTTGTTGCATACCTTCTGTCTCTTAAAGTCCATCTTACAGTCACCATAAGGGTGGTGAGGCACTGGTACAGTTTGCCCAAAGAGGTGGTGGAAGCCCATGGCAGGGGCTTTGGAACTAGATGATCCTTGAGGTCCCTTCCAACCTTGACAATTCTGTGATTCTATAATTCTATGATTTTAGATGTGACCTGCTACAGCTTGTAGAAGAAACCAAGCCCATTCTAGCCACAGAAAAGATTAGTCCTGCCTTGAACTTTGGATGTGGCTTGAAGCCTTCTGCGTGTTACTAATTTTAGGGCAGTACTCACCTGCCAACATGGACCTAAGAAAACCAGAACTTGGTGGTGGTGGGTTTTTAATAGATTCACTTATCTTGCTCATTAATACTGATTTAGTTTATCTACTAAAAATCTTATTTCTTCCTCAAACTAAAGCCTTAACATTTTGTAAGTATACAAGTGTTGGCTAACCAGTCCAGTGGCTGAAATCAGAGAGGCAAGCCAGGTATGATGAACTTAACCTAACCAAGGAGAGACCTTCAAAGAAAGCTCTTCCTAAAGAAAAGGAGTTGATTGATCTTTGGTTAGGCTTCTAAGAGGACTACCACCAATTTTTCTCGATGGCTTATGTGAGTTGAGGATCTTACCACTCTGTTGGAGCAATTTGACTCTTGCATCATGGCTCTAGTGTGGCTACAAAGAAGAAAGTCTAAGACAACATAAAATGGGGATTTAGATTAGTTCATAGGAAGATAACCTCTCTGCACAGTTCTCAGTCTGTGTAAAAGGGATAATGTATTTAATTACAGCATGAGAAATATGAGGATTAATTGGTTAATGAACAGTAGTACCCTGAGCATGAAAAGTGTGCTCTAAATGCTATGCTGGGATCAGATGTTGGTCAGTCAGAGGGCAGAAGGGCTCTGCAGAGGGACCTCGACCGTCTGGACAGATGGGCGGAGTCCAACGGGATGGCATTCAACAAGTCCAAGTGCCAGGGGCTGCACTTTGGCCACAGCAACCCCATGCAGAGCTACAGGCTGGGGTCAGAGTGGCTGAGAGCTGCCAAACAGAGAGGGACCTGGGGGTGCTGATTGACAGCCACCTAAACATGAGCCTGCAGTGTGCCCAGGTGGCCAAGAAGGCCAATGGCATCCTGGCCTGCATTAGGAACAGTGTGGCCAGCAGGAGCAGGGAGGTCATTGTCCCCCTGGACTCTGCATTGGTTAGGCCACACCTTGAGTCCTGTGTCCAGTTCTGGGCCCCTCAGTTTGGGAAGGACATCGAGACACTTGAAGGTGTCCAGAGAAGGGCAACAAGGCTGGGGAGAGGCCTTGAGCACAGCCCTGTGAGGAGAGGCTGAGGGAGCTGGGGGTGCTTAGCCTGGAGAAGAGGAGGCTCAGGGGAGACCTCATTGCTCTCTACAACTCCCTGAAAGGTGGTTGTAGCCAGGAAGGGGTTGGCCTCTTCTCCCTAGCAACCAGCACCAGAGCAAGAGGACACAGTCTCAAGCTGTGCCAGGGGAGGTTTAGGCTCAAGGTGAGGAGAAAGATCTTCACTGAGAGAGTGATTCGCCATTGGAATGTGCTGCCCGGGGAGGTGGTGGAGTCACCGTCCCTGGAGGTGTTCAAGAGGGGACTGGATGTGGCACTTGGTGCCATGGTCTAGTCATGAGGTCTGTGGTGACAGGTTGGACTCGATGATCTTTGAGGTCTCTTCCAACCTTAGCAATACTGTGATACCACAGAAATTTCTACCCTACCTAAAGAGAGGGGAAGAAAAAAAAGCCAGTTCATTGCTTTAAAGAATTGTGAGAATTCCATCAAGAGCATAGATAATTAAAGTCATATTAATAGATTTTCAGGTCTTCATCTTCCCCTTGAGGCCAGGTGTCCCTGATTTTTTTTTTCTTTTTCCCTTTTTTTTTTTTTTCTCCTTTTTTTTCCCCTTCAGGCAGTGTCCCTGACTCAGTTATCAAAGATCGAGAAGCAAAAGTGTTCATCTAGCTTTGAACTTGATACTTGCAGTGGAGTTACAAGGTTAAAGAAATGGGGCACGTGTGGGGTTTTGGTTTGGTTATTTGGGTTTTTGTTTGTTTGTTTAAGCTGAGCATAACACTTCCAAAATATTTTCTGTGCTCCTGCTCCCCCGCCTTTGCGTCCCCCTAATATATTTTTCGGTTGTATGCACTCCTGTCTAGGTCTCTTCCTTAGTCCCAGATGAAGATTTCAAGGGAGATGAGAGCTCTGTTTTGCTTCTCCCTTGTATTGCAGATAGGGGGAGGAGGCGGTTATTAGAGAGAAGCGGTCTCGCTCGGTCTCTCTGTTTCTCCCTCTCTGGCTGATAGCACTTATCTCTCGCTCTCTTTCCTTCTCCTAGGTGATCCATTTCTAGGCAACGTTCTGGCTGGTGCCGGAGCTGCCAGCTCTCTCTGCATCCCACCAGCAAAGCAAGCTCCAAAAGCAACCTGCAGACCATCATCTGCCTTCCTCTGCTTTCCTTGCTCCGGGTACTCCTCCTCTCGCTCCTGCTCTGTCCAACCAGTACCTTGCGCGACAGAGCCAGCACGCCGGGCTTGATTTGCAGATCTCCAGTTGTGGGAAGCATTTTTTTTTTCCCCAAGCGAAGGGTGGGGGAAATCTCTGCATTACTATCTGCATTACCTTGAAGTTCACTTTTGGTTTTGGCCGCCGGGGAGGCTTTTCCTGCAGGAATCTGGTTGCTGGAAGAGGGATCGCCTGTTCTCCCGGTTGCCCGCTCCTCCCCCCTCGCTGAAGGCGAGCTATTTGCTGCGGGCTCCTGGGGCTTCTCTGGCCAAGAGGGTTTGTGTGTGTGTGCTTGTGTGTGCGTGTCTGCGTGCGTGTGTGTGTGAGAGCGTGTGCGTGGTGTGGGTTGGAAGTTGCTGTGCAGCAGCCGGGACCGAGCGGATCCCTGGACCCGGCGGAAGGATGGGGATGGTCTGACCAGCAGAGGCGTCTGCTGCCCGTGGCGGCGCCCGGGCTGGATGGATTTGCTGCCGGCGCTCCCAGCAACTCTGGTGCTGCCCAAGAGCCCCCGAAGTGACGCGGGGTTTCGCCGAGAAGAGAGGCGCTCCGAGCCCCGGGCTCGCCGCCTGCCCAGCCGCGGCTGCTCGCCAGCCCCCGGGATTTACACGGCTCTCCGGCGGCACCTCAAACTCTTGGGTTTCCTCCGCCGCGCTATCCTCCGCGGTGGCACCGTTTGGCGAAGAGATCTGTTGTTATAAAGCCTGGACCTCCGGAGGAGATGGAAGTTTTCTCCCTCATCCTGGTCGTGTCCGTCTGTTGGACTCGAACCTGGAAAGCGGCGATTGCGGATTCAATCATTCATATCGGTAAGGGGTGCTGCGTCTGCTGGTGCTGCTGGACACTTTTCCAGCTCTCCTTTGCAACCTTCTTTCTCTTGGCAGGCTTCCCTCCCTCCCCCCGCAGCCCCCGCTGTCTTTTTGCCTTATTCGCTTGTTGGGGTTATTTTGTTTGTTTGTTCCCCTCTCACAATTGCTTTCCACCAGGCTGTTACGCGTCCTCCTTTCCCCTTACCGCTGTGTGTAAAGGTTTCTTGCCGACGGGGTGTATGTGTGCTTTAGACCTTGAGGTTTCACGCTGATGATAATCTGGTGGGGGGCGCAGGGCTCGGGCGCTTCTCTGGTCTTTCCCCGTAGCCCCTCAGCTCCAGTCTGCCTTCTCCCTGCCCCGACTCGCCCGCGGGCTGGGGAGACCCCGAGCCTCTCCGTATTTCCCGCACCTCCGTGACAGCCACGCAAAGCCCCTTCCTTTTCCTTCCTCCGAACCCCGCACCCCATCCCGCCTTCCTCTCCCGCGGCGGAACAGGTGGTTTGGCAACGTGAGCGCTTCCCTTCCCGCGGGCGGGCGGCCACAGGGGCGGGGGGAAAGGGGGCACCGGCCGCCACCGTGCCCCCCGGCCCCTCTGCCCGCCGGCCGAGCGTCTCCCGGGGCCGCGGCGCCCTGCAAAGGGTAGCGGCCTCCCCGCTGCCGGCGGGTGCAGGGCGGATGGAGGAGGGAGCAGCTGGCAGCGGCGGCGGGGCCCCCTCCCGACCGCGGTGGGGCAGCTCGGGTGATGCCTGGGCTCGGCGCTGCCCAGGCACGGCGCTGCCCGCACTCCCAGGCGGGGGAAGGCGCCGGGCTTCCCCTCAGCCGCCCGTCTCCGCTCTCTCCCCGCTCTCGGGAGCCATCCCCGGCCCGGCAGCCCTCTCCGGCGCCGGGCGCATCCCTGGGAAGCGCTGAGCCCTGCCGCCGAGCAGCGTTTTGTGCCCGCCACTGGCGAGCGCGGTCCGGGGCTCCCCTGCGCCGGCCGGAGGTGCGCGGGGAGGGGAGAAGCGAAAGGGAGGAGAGGAGTGCGCTTCCCCCGCGGCCGTTTGCCCATCTGCAGGCCCAGCACGCAGGCAGAGAGGGGGCCTGGAAGCGCGGGGGCGGCCGGCCGGCGTCGCTCTGGCTCGGGGAGGGTGCATTCGGGGGCAGGGTCCCGCCGGGGTTTTAGGGAGGTCCGCGGTGTGGTGCTGGCTCCGGCCGTGGGGCAGCTGCCTCCTCCCTGTGGTTGGCTTTATAAATATGTCTGCCGGTGCCTGTCGTGGGGATCCATGGCGGGTTTCTCTGGAAGGGGGAGCGGGAAGAGCGTGTGGAAAGCCCGGCCGTCAGGAGCTTTCCTGTAGGACACCGAGGTCTGGGCAGAGACGAGCGAGCCCTTCGTGTGAGCCTCCCCACCCCCGAGCCCCGGGGCTGCCGCTCCCCTTGGGTACCGCAACTTTATCGGGGTCAGCCCTTGGAGCTGTGTGCGACGGGAGCATCAAATATTGCACGGGGGAGGCAGAGCTTTAATGCCCTCCTTTTAAAGCGAGAAGGACTTTTTTTTTGCCTTTCTTTCTTTCTTTCTTTCTTTCTTTCTTTCTTTCTTTCTTTCTTTCTTTCTTTCTTTCTTTCTTTCTTTCTTTCTTTCTTTCTTTCTTTCTTTCTTTCTTTCTTTCTTTCTTTCTTTCTTTCTTTCTTTCTTTCTTTCTTTCTTTCTTTCTTTCTTTCTTTCTTTCTTTCTTTCTTTTCTTTCTTTCTTTCTTTCTTTCTTTCTTTCTTTCTTTCTTTCTTTCTTTCTTTCTTTCTTTCTTTCTTTCTTTCTTTCTTTCTTTCTTTCTTTTTTTTTTTTTTTCCTCCGCCGGCTGTAGACTGGTTAAAGCAACTCTACGAGACGGTTACGTCTTGAGGATTTGCTGGGAGATAACAAACAGATGAGATCTTATTTAGGGGGAAATTTTGACTGTGTAGCAGGTGAGGAATTTCTTTGCAATCCCCTGCCTGACATCCTCCTGTCTAAAGCAGCGTTGTCTGGTGAGCTGTGTGCCTTTGCACCAGCATCAAGGGAGGCAACAGCTTTTCTGTCCGTTAATGACAGTTTTGTGGTGTTTCACTTGTTTATATCTGATGAGTGCAACGCATTTTGCCGCTAATGTGTTTTAGAATGCTGTTAGTGATCAGATGCATCAACACAGTAAATCCTCATTGAAAGCAAAATAATACCAAAGTAGTTGCTTCTTACAATTAATTTGTCTGCAGAGGCAATTAGTACAGTTGACAAGGGGATTATCTCTTTTTATAGACTGGTTTACGTTGCTATGAAAATGGCAAACTGATAATTGTTACTGGGGGCTTTAAAGCGACTAAAATGAATACGCTGAAAATTAATGACCTGAAATTAGAACTATTTTAACACTAAATGAGTAGGCAGCTAAATGTTCCAACTTGTACAGCCTGCAAATGAAAATTTGGCCCCTAGTAACAGTGCTCTTGTTTGGTGACCTGGATGTTCAGCCACTTGTACTTGGGTATAAAATATTTACCATAAGTAATAAGCTGCATTTATTATATGAGTTAGCAAAAGCAGTAGCAGGGTACTCTACGAACATCTTTCAACTACAGAAGAATTCATAAAGCCAAAGGGAAAAAACCCAAACACTCAGCTCAAGGGTAAAAAAAAAAATCTCCCAGTGGTAGCACTGATGCTTTAAGCAACAAACAAAAGAAATGCATTATCTTTTTTTCCCTATCTCCCTGAGATATTAAAGTGGGAAATATCTCCCCGTGTTTTGGGGGTGGGGGAAGATGGTCATAAGAACCAACACCTTACCTGTGCATCCCCTTTTCCTGCTAGCACACGCTTTGGCACTATAATGCTCTACCTCTTGCTTGCCTGCCTGTTTGATGTGTCCCCCGTAAAGGGCTGTGTGCTGTATGGAAGTGTGTTGCCAGCCATCTCTTGCACAACGACCAAAAACCTGTTACGATTTAGTGAGCAGAGATTAACGAGTTGGTGATGCCAGTGGGAGTGTGGTGCCTGGTGTTTGTCTGGGGTGTGCTTTTTTTCCCATACTTCTGTCTTCTTACAGCTGCTGCTGTTGATCATTAGAGCAGGGCTGTGTGCAAATGCACACGTTTGAAAATCAGTGTTCTGCCGAATCGTATTTTCAGCCTTGCTAGGGCTACTTATGGTCTGTATCTTTCTGCTGCCCTGCTATTAGAAATAGGAACTGGCAGTTCAGAAAGGCTGCATTAAGCAGTCTTGTGAAAATGATGAAATGAATCAACTCCACTGTAGTTTTCCTTACATACATATAGATATACACACACACACACATATATATATATATATATAAAGGTGCAGGGTTACCATGTCAAAACTGTGTAGTTCTGTGTGATGCTGCTCCTCTCAGCCCATGCATTGATTGAGTAATTTCATCAGCCCCACATTACTTGATTGCTTAGAAGTTTCCTAATGATCTGTATGCTGTAGGAAGAATCTGAAAGCCGTGAGTGGAATGACAATGATTTTGTGTTTTATGAGGCTATTCAAAAAGTCGCTCTGATTTATGTAGCTTGAAAGCTCCAAAGTCTTTGAGATTAGCCACGCTGCCTGATATTTTCTTCATACATCAGTCGTCCCACACTCCCCACTCCCTAAACAGGAGTTTAGAACAGTGCTTTAATTAAGCAGGGATTAGGTGGCATTCCCTGTCAACTGCACAATTTCTGTGTGCTTTGTGTCTTCTGCAGCTGATGGTCTCACACTTTTGTACTTCGTAGTTTGTGCTGGTTTTTACTCCTCTTGTCATCTACCTGGTAATGCAGCTCTGTGTGTGCATGGGTTTTCTGTTGTTCCTGTATAAACACCTATGGAAAGGTGTGCATTAGGTGCAGCAGTCCCATAGTATGGTACAAGAGCTTTGGCTAGAAAAATACAGTGAAGTATCTTTCAAGGCTAATTCGTTGCAGCAGTCTGCAGCCATAGCTCAGACACCCTGATTGCTTCAGGCTGGGTGTTTTTTATGTTCATCAGTGGCTTCAGTCCTCTGTAGTGAAGTTGTGCACAGCCCTTAGCTTTCTTACTTTCAATGGCAAATTCAGAAACACAGGCAAAATGTAGTTATGTGCTTTTACATCTACACCGTGGCTTTGTATGTGTACGTATGTACATAAATATGCATATAAAATACACATAGATTTAGATATACACAGATAATGCTTTTTGTGTATATATAGTTAGATATAGATGATATACATATAGATACACATATCCATTAAGATATACATAAAGATATACATGAAGATATATATATATATAGATAGATATATCTATGTATGTATATGTATATATATTCACTTTTTGGTTTAGTTTATTCTCTCCTCCCCCCGCCCCCCACCCCACCCCATCCCCCCCCAGGGGAGGAATTGAGAACTTGTCTTCCCTTGCTCCTCTCAGTTTTTAGTTTTCCAAGCAGGACTGCTGCATTCCATGTTAGGCAAGTTCCCAGCATTGCTGATTTTTGGCTCATACTTTTCACCTCATACTTCTAAGCTCTTTTGTACCATGGATAATAATAATGCCAGGGCAATTCCAGCGTGGGGTCTGTTGCTTACTTCTTTTGTTGGTATTGGTAGTGCCCTTAAAATGTAATTTATTTGTTTATTTGGTAAGTGAAAGGGAATCTCCTAGCTTGGTGGAACAGATGTCTACATTTCTTCTTGTAAGCTGGTGTACTACAATGTGGCTTGGCTTGTATTGTGTTGTGCACTGGTAATAGGAATTTAATTAGCTGTGCTGTTGCTAAAGCCTCATTAGAAGGTATGCAGCGTGTGTGATTGTAAAGCAGAGGGTAAGCAAGCAATACAGATTTATTAAAACCAAGTAAATCTCCATGTGCCAGCAGACTCTGCAGAGGAGCCTTCAGGTCTCTGCCCTGCTCTAGAACGTGCAAGGTTACTCAGTTACTTTAAACGCAGCTACAAAGGAAGGCCTGGAATGCAGCCTGCTGAGGCTCAGCAGCCAGTAGGTTCTGCTAGGAAGCGCATTCTACTTCAGTGCACAGGGTGCGTGACGTGCTCCATGTTTCTGTGTATGCCCTATCTTCAGCTCTCTCCCAGGTGCTTAGATTTGTGACAGTATTTCCATCCCTCTGATGTGTTTTGGTGCAGTTACTCTGCAGCTGAAAAGGGCTAATTTTGCGTGCCACAGATTACAGCTTGCTGTCCTCCAAAGGCATGTTTGCCATTAGGTGTCACTGCTTTCTGGAGTGTTTCTTACTGATTATCCAGAGTCTGTCATAATCTGGGTGTGGGTTGCTTAGCTGACTTCAGAAAATTTTAAACTGAGCTCATGGATTGCTGACTGCAGCAGGTGTAGTCAGTGCACGTTCTTAAATAATTCTTAGAGTTATTTCAAGTTCTTTGTCCTTGATAAAGACAAAGGGGAAGAAAAAAAAAACCCACCACCCAGCCATTCATTTCCAAGTGGTGTCCTAACAAATGACTGACATGGCAATCACTGTGCTGCCGTGAGCTTTCAGATGACAACTTATGGATGCAGAGAGTCTTCATTCTCACAATGCCATCTCTGAAAAAACACGCTGGAGAAAAGTCCTTTAAGACTGCGACTGCATAAACCTACCAACTAAGGTTCATTTAACTTAATGAACAAAGGCATTAAGTATGGTTCTCTTCCACTCCCTGGCCCTGTAAAGCAAGTGGTATTGGCAGGAGATGACTTTTGTAAGCCATTAGGTTACTCCCTAGATACAGACTTGAAGTTACATAATTCTCTTCTGTTTGATATATAGCTATCTATAATCTGCCACGACAGTCTGGTTTTAATGAAATTTATTGGAGGCTTTTGCCTTCTGAGCTTTGCATTCTTACTCTGTCACTGCTACTCCATTGCTTGGGTTTGGGTTTTTCTTTCTTTCTTTCTTTTTTTTTTTTTCCCAGCACACTAACAATGATTTTTTTAAATAGCTTATGTGCAACACTAGTTCAACTTGGCAATCAGTTTCTAGTTAATTTGCCTAATTAACTGGATAACATATGACTGCATGGTAAAACTCTTTGCATTCCCAGGGTCTCAAAAATTAGTTTGTGTTTTATATTTTCAGTGATTAAAAGACTTACTAGACAGAGGCAGTTACTGGTGCTCTTTGCACTTCAGAGTGATGGACAGGAAATGGAAATAGTATTCACCAAACGGCCTGTATCTTGACCACAGGTGAGAAAATAATCAAACTCTGAAATGATGTGAGGATATTAGAATGCGTGATAGCTTGGCATGTTGCAAAACGTTGCCTTCAGGTCATAGAATCCTAGAACTGTCAGGGTTGGAAGGGACCTCAAGGATCAGCCAGTTCCAACCCCCCTGCCATGGGCAGGGACACCTCACACTACAGCAGGTTCCTCACAGCCACATCCAGCCTGGCTGCAAAAACCTCCAGGGATGAGGCTGCCACCACCTCCCTGGGCAACCTGTGCCAGGCTCTCACCACCCTCATGGGGAAGAACTTCTTCCTAACATCCAATCTCAGTCTACCCATTTCTAGTTTTTATTTCCATCCTCCCCAGTCCTTTCACTCCCTGACAGCCCAAAACACACTTAAGGAGACAAAGTACCTTTCTGCATCTGCGAACTCGGATGTCATGTCTTGTTGGTTTGGGTTTTTGTATGTGTGGTTGTTTTTTTGTTGTTGGTTTTGTGGGTTTTTTTTTAGTTGAATGTGAATTCCAGAAGGAATAAGTTGTTATTTAAGCTAGTGAAATTGGAAGAAAAGTTTTATTTCAGGCAGACCTGGCATGTCTGTCAAGCAGCTCCACACCTGTGTGCCCTACAGGCCTTACCGTCCAGTTCATGGCTTCTGTCATGCTGACCCCCCTCTCACACAGCCCCAGATATGCTCCTTTGGTTTTGCTATCTAGAAGTGCCCAGGGGCAGGGAAGATGGTCAGAGCCCAGCAGTAAAGCATAAGACACAGTTTGCTGTCAAACTGCTGTAGTGGCTGGGGACTGGGCATGAAAACTCATGTTTCTCTGGGGCATTTTATACCCTAGACCGACTGGCTGTCTAGCAACTGCCTTCCTGCCTGGCTTCTTGGATACAGATGCAGTTCCTTTCACAGTATCACAGTATCACCAAGGTTGGAAGAGACATAAAAGATCATCGAGTCCAACCTGTCACCACAGACCTCATGACTAGACCATGGCACCAAGTGCCACGTCCAGTCCCCTCTTGAACACCTCCAGGGACTCCACCACCTCCCTGGGCAGCACATTCCAATGACAAACGACTCTCTCAGTGAAGAACTTTCTCCTCACCTCCAGCCTAAACTTCCCCTGGCGCAGCTTGAGACTTTCCTTCTGTGATGTTATTTTATTTTCTTGCACCATCTGCTAAGACCACTGGCATCGAGGAGTTGACCTATTGCTGGCAGTCATCACCAGAATGAGCTGTATTGGCAATGCTGGCCATGGTGTTTCTTTGCTGGTCTAGGCTACTAGCTGGTATTGGAGGAGGTGCCATCCTGAGCAGTGTGATGCTTGGCACAGAATATGTGCTAAATGCACATTAAGGTAGTGTGGTGCTGTGCTGGCTAAATCATCCTCAACACCAGGTAAGGAAGGTTTGAGCAAAACCTTCTGGGCACAGTCCTTAGCTGGCTCATGGATTTGAAACAGCACTGCACATGGAGAAGAGAAGGCTCTGAGGACACCTTATTGTGGCCTTCCAGTGTCTGAAGTGGGCCTGCAAGAATGCTGGGGAGGGACTTTTTATGGTGTCAGAACTAGGGGGAATGGAAGAAGTTCTTCCCCATGAGGGTGGTGAGAGACTGGCACAGGTTGCCCCGGGAGGTGGTGGCAGCCTCATCCTGGAGGTTTTTGCAGCCAGGCTGGATGTGGCTGTGAGCAACCTGCTGTAGTGTGAGGTGTCCCTGCCCATGGCAGCGGGGGTTGGAACTGGCTGATCCTTGAGGTCCCTTCCAACCCTGACAATTCTGTGATCCTAAGAGGAAGTGCAGTTTTCTCCCACTGCAAAGTAGAATTTGTGTTCTTGATGTAGTAATTTTGAACAGGGAGACTAAAATGGAAGCATTTGGAGGAGAAGATGAGGAAAAAGTATCTTTCTGTTTTTGTGTGGTGTGGCAATTTTAGGCTGTGCCTAGGAAACATTTCCACAGATTGAGTAGAAGAGTAGTAGAAGGTAAATAAGTTATCATTGGATGTAAAAAGGAAAACAATGATAAGGTCTAAATGATCCCAGTGGTCTGATTAATAACATGAAGTTAGTTGTGTAAGTTAACTCTTTTCTGCTTCTTTGCTCTAGCAGATACTACCTGGTTGCTTGCTGACCTTGGCTGTGTTCTTTGATGTGGCTAAGTCCTAATAAGCTACTCTCTGCTTCTCTTCTTTTTCCTCTTGTCCTGTGTACAGGGTGGGGGAAGAGCAGGAAGCTGTTGGCAACCCCCTGGTTTTGTCCAGGGGGTTCTCGTGTTTATAAATGGTAAATACATGTAAATATTGTATATTTTGTACATATTCATTGCATTTCATATTTCCAGGTTGTAGTTTTGCTTGTGAATAGAGCTTCATTTCCCTCCACCTTAGCTAGTCTGGCAATTTTATTTTGGGAGGCAATTTCAACCCACCACGGAGGGACTTCAGTCTCTTCCCGTGAGGACCAGCAGGGCAATTGTCTCTGCTGTTCTCTATTGTAGCAGCCAGGCTTTGGTTTCTTACTACTGTTAGCCAAGCAGTTGTGAGATGGAGCATGGGAAGGCTTCTCTTGCGTCTGCAGCCGTCATAATTAACGACGTTTTATGTGGCTTGGAGAGTTATAACTGATCTGTGTAACAGGGAGGATGCAGGCTGAAATGGAAGGTTAGTAGATGAAATGTGCTGCTGTTTGGATGAGAGTTATGAAACTTGGCCAGGGATCAGCTTCCAGTTGTGCAGTGCTGCGATTTTGCAAGGCTGGGAATTTATAGGCTAGTTTCAGTGCTAATGCAAGTAATTCAGAGAAGGAGGCACTTTGTGCTCTGTATTGTACCACACACTGCGCCTCGGCTGCGGAGTCTCCTTCCTGCTTCCGTCTAAGGTAGCCACAGCAACTCAAGGAAAGGATATTCTGGAAGCTCAGTTTTTTGCATTAAAGATACCCCAACCAAACACATAAAAACTGACCCTTAATGAGAGAGGATGATACAGCAAGTACAGTGTTCCTGGGAAGCACTGAAGTTATAATGGAGCGAGGTGGGAGAGAGACATACTGCGGTTCCAGTCACTGTAAACTGATGGATTTGTAAGTGCAGGGGGAGAGAGCTGAAGTACATCTCCGTTGCATACATTAGTTCTGCACTGATGAGGGAGTAGGGTGGGAAAAAAAGATAAAAGGGAAAAAGTTTCCAGAGAGTTCTGCTAGGTTTATCTGACAAGCTCTGCTCAAGAGGGAATTGAAGAAGAAAACGAGTGAAAATGCAAGGAGGAAAGGAAAATAAGATATCAAGGGCAGTACTGCAGAGTACTGTCAGCGTGCAGCCAGGGCACGGTGCAGGCGGTGTTAAACGGCGAGTGGAAGGTGGTAGCTGTGACTGGTTGTATTAAAATGTGCAGATGTCTCCTTTCACTCTTCTTGCTTTGCCATGTCCTTGTATTCTAAGTTCCTGCCACGTTGTGGTGGTCGCTGTGTTCTGTATCCTTAAATATCCGTCCTTTTCTGTCCAGGAAGAATAAAACTAAGCATACCATGTGGGCAGATAAAGCTGCTCTTTAGTCCTCTGGAATTCCACCTCTTTTGATGCATACCTTCAAAAATTGATTATCACAGAATCGTCAGGTTTGGAAGGGACCTCAAGGCTCAGCCAGTTCCAACCCCCCTGCCATGGGCAGCGACACCTCACACTACAGCAAGTTGCTCACAGCCACATCCAGCCTGGCTGCAAAAGCCTCCAAGGATGAGGTTCCACCACCTCCCTGGGCAGCCTGTGCCAGTCTCTCACCACCCTCCTGGGGAACAACTTCTTCCTAACATCCAATCTGAATCTACCCACTTCTAGTTTTGCTCCATTCCCCCCAGTCCTATCACTAGCTGACATCATGCTTAAGGCTTAGTCCTTCTTCAGCTCTCCCTTTTGGAACTGTATAGACCCAAGCAGTGTTGCAGGCTATCCACTAATATATAATGCACTGCTCAGGTACTACTTAAAGTTCCAGTTCCGTGCTAGAGGTTAATAACAAGCAATGGGCTCTGTGTTAATGCATGTAATGTATAAACATGTGGGGTTTAGTAATCAGAGAGATTATTCTTTTTGCAAATATGTAGCTGGATTGTTCTTTAAGTTGGGGATGACAACAGTTTGCACCTTAAGTGACCACACAGCGATTGGGGAGGCTTTTTCCTTAGAGGCAGGAAGTTGTAATGTGAATACAAGACAAAATGGCACCCCACTTAAGTGAAAAAGTGAAAAAAGAGGGCTTGGATCTCTCTGCAGCTCAGGCAGTTTGTACAACAGGAGGCAAAGCTGCAAATCCTGTGGCATCCTTTGAGAGACAAATTCATTCACGTTTGTGAATGATCACTCTGGATGCAAAAGAATGAAAGCACAGAGACACGGCTACAGGGATGTCCTGGCAGGTATGGTGTGTGATCACAGGATAAGAGGATGTTAGGGGTTGGAAGGGACCTCTGGAGATCTTTGGGTCCAACCCCTGCCAGAGCAGGACCATAGAGTCCAAAAAGAGACTGGATGAGGCATTCAGTGCCATGGTAGAGTTAATGAGATGGTGGAATGGAATGGAATGGAATGGAATGGAATGGAATGGAATGGAATGGAATGGAATGGAATAGAATAGAATAGAATAGAATAGAATAGAATAGAATAGAATAGAATAGAATAGAATAGAATAGAATAGAATAGAATTAACCAGGTTGGAAAAGACCTCAGAGATCATAAAGTGTAACCTGTCACCCAACGCCATCTAATCAACTAAACCATGGCACCAGGTGCCTCATCCAGGCTCTTCCTAAACACAGTGATGGTGACTCCACCACCTCCCTGGCCAGCACATTCCAAGGGCCAATCTTTCTGCAAGAACTTCTTCCTAACATCCAGCCAAAACATCCCCTGCTGCAGCTTGAGACTGTGTCCTTTTGTTCTGGTGGTGGTTGACTGGGAGAAGAGACCAACCATGCATGCCCTCATGGCTCTCTGGTTCGACCAAACGTTTCATAGTGCAGTTTTGTAAGGAGCCTAGGTCTAAAGGAAAGAGCCCTTTCTGGGAAAGTGGAACAATATCTGTTAAAAAAAAAAAAAAATGCCCTACTTTGTTTAAAAGAGATATTTAAATATAATCAGTGATTCCAAAAGCATCTGCAGCCTCATTAGCCAGCCTTGCAGTTTCTAGAACGTTATTGAAATATCATTGAAACACTCTGGAGAAGTTGTTTTCCAACTCATCGGAGCAGCTTGCTTGGTGTGGAATTGGATTACTTCCTAGTAATCTGGCCTGTCTGCCAGATTTGTACCCCTGCTGCAAAGATCACAGCTCACAGGATGTCAGGGGTTGGAGGGGACCCAAAGAGCATAGCACTGCCGTACAATCTAGCTCAGGTCACACAGGAGCACATCATAGTATCATAGTATCATAGTATCAGTCAGGGTTGGAAGGGACCACAAGGATCATCTAGTTCCAACCCCCTGCCATAGGCAGGGACACCCTGCACTAGGTCAGGCTTGCCAAAGCCTCATCCAGCCTGGCCTTAAACACCTCCAGGGACGGGTCCCCAACCACCTCCCTGGACAACCCATTCCAGGGCTTCACCACTCTCATGGGGAAGAACTTCCTTCTCACCTCCAGCCTGAATCTCCCTACCTCCAGCTTCATCCAGACAGGCCTTGAAACTCTCCAGAGAAGGAGACTCCACAGCCTCTCTGGGCAGCCTGTTCCAGTGCTCTGGGACCCTCGCAGTGAAGAATTTCCCCCTCATGTTGAGGTGGAACCTCCTTTGCTACAGCTTACATCCATTGCTCCTTGTCCTATCACAGGGCATAAGCAAGCAGAGCCTGTCCCCTCCCTCCTGACCCCCAGCCCTCTGATATTTATAGACATTTATTAAATCCCCTCCCAGTCTTCTCTTCTCCAGACTAAACAGCCCCAGGTTCTGAGCGCAGTACTCAAGATGAGGTCTCACCAGGGCAGAGGAGATCATCCAGGCTGTGTCAGATCAAATAGCTGAGGGGAATGGTTAGGAGAAAAGGTTGTCCCATATCTAATGTATAAGCCAGACAGGGAATGCTCAGTGGCTCTTCTTGGTGTCATCATCCCAGTGAGAATAGGAGCTCACAAGGGAAAAACGGCATGAGTTGGCAAGAATCAAAGCCTCACTGCAGGGCTGGCTGCAGGAGAGATGCTCTGGGAGCAGCAGCACTGTACAAACGCTTCTAGCAGGGAAGGCTTCTAGCAGGGAAGGCTTCTGTGCTAGTGGTTTGGAAGTGGTGAAGGGTTCTGGTTAGCAGCAGTGGGAGTTAGCTGGGTGCTGAAGGGATACAGGAAACCTTTGGAGTGGGCTACCCTGGGTGATGGCCAGGCGTGCTTTGTAAGAGTCCAGGATGCTCCCAGGGAATATCAGGGAATGTTACATTGATGTGTGTTGGAGACTTGTTCTTTAGACATTTGGAGCAGGCCACATAGAGCAGATACATATGTATGCATATGAGGAAAGTTGAGAATTCCAAAGGAGTGAGGCACTGGAATGGTTCAAAAGTTACTGAAAAGAATAATAATTTAATGCAGAGGACATTTTGAGAACAATACATCCAGAAGATAATAATCTTACACACACCCCTGAAATATAGATCAGAAAATAAATCGTTTCTCCTCCTCTATAGTTTTGCTGTGAAGCATTTTATTTGTGTGGCAGATCTTACTGTTTTCCATTCAGCTGAAAATAGTACCTGGCTGCTTTACAGGAAAACAAGATCCATTTCATCCTTGCATTGCCTGGTACTCTGGTCCCCAGATAGAAACAATGGGCACTGATGGGCCATCTTCCACTCCTCTGCTCCCAGGATAACTCTGAGCGTGATTGTACCTTCCTCTGCCTTAGCATTATCCTTCTGATTAAATAATCTTCCTTTGCTTCCTCTATCTTTGAGTTTGGGGTTTTTGTTGTGATTATTTTTTTATCCCTCCCTCACCCCTCTGTGTTTATTGCTGCTGTGTACTGTGCCTCCATGTAAGCTCAGCCTCTGTGGCTGAGTGGGAGGGAGGAATGCACACAGCCACAGCTTCTGCTCCATTGACTTTTGACCTAATTTAGGAAGGAAGGAAAGGGAAAAATAATGCAGGGTGCCTCTGGATTCAAAGGTTGCCACATCTTTCATGGAGTGAAAGGCTCTAGTTTTCTCCTCATCTTAAACATCCTTGCATGAAAAGTTAGACCTCTATTCCGTGGTGCTCCAGAGAGGTGAGAGGATCCGATTTCCTGCTTATCTTGCTGCATGTGGGCTACTGAGGCTGAAATCTGGGTTTCTGTCAACGTCTGCCTTGTCCAACATCCATTCAAAGCCACAAAGGGACAGCCACTGACTTGAATTTCCACTGGATTAAATGTATGAAGAGTTGGGGGATAATAGACTTTAATGTATGTTTTGATGTCCGAGATCAATGACCTCTAATGACTGGGCTGAATGATGCAATGGGAGGAGGAAGAGGTAAATATTTCTTCAGGGGAAGGTAGATAATGATAGCATTTGGAAAATGGTACTGCTGAAGATCACCCTCTGCAGGATCTGGGACTAGAACAAATGATCCTGTCCTTTAGAGTAGGGTGAGAGACTTGTTAACCTTTTTGGGTTTTAAAGGATGCATTATTCTCCCCATTTTACTAAGGCTGCCAAATGCCCCTGAACTATAAGTAATTGTCCCTTTGTGTTGTGTCAAGTAAGGACTACAACTGTTTTTAGAAAATACTAGGTTTATGGGCTCCCATCCAGAATGTGAAGGTGTTGCGGTCTATAAAAGGATATATCAATGGTCAATAAGTGGAGCCATTGATAAAATACTAATAATTTTATTAATCACAAAAATTCCACAAAAAGATCAAATAAAAGCTATTTCCAGGTTGGGGATGTTGGGGGTGGGACAGATCCCTCCCCAGCAGGAACAAGGAACAATTTAAACAATGTGTACAGAAATCCAGAGACAACAACCAGCACTTGAACCTGTGAAGAAAGGGAACCTCGGCACTGCAGCCGGCGATGGCCCACAGCGGGGGGGCTCCAGAATCCCCCAGGGCAACAGACCCTCACTAGATGCTTATAAACATCAGGTGTTGTAATTCCTCACTGATCCTGGCACCTCGTGGCACAGGTTAAGATCCAGACAAACCAAACTGGCCTCGAGCACGTGGGAGCTGCAGGAGCAGAGTTTCACTCTCTGTTGGTGCCTGCAGCTTGTTGCTGAGGCAGGATTGGCTCCCGAAGGGTTTGTAGCTGAAAGCTTTGTAGGGAGGAGGTTGCTCTGCTGCAGTCCTTTTGCAGTGACACTCGCTCCTTGCTCCAGTCAAACGGAGCTGTCCCGGGGACTCAGCTCCTCTGGGGTTTCGCCTCTCGGCCCGGCAAGAGGCGTGTCTGCCCCTGGGCTTTACAGCGCTGAAACAGCGAGGGGGCTTTGCTGTCCCGGCTGGGTAAACTGAAACACAGTTCAGCTGCCAAGAGAAGCTTGTGGTTCCTTCCAGAGCGTGGGCAATGGCAAGGCAAGGCTCTTGGCCCTTTGGGCTGCTGCTTATAGATTTCCCGAGGCGATAATGGCCAGGAGCAACCCAGATCTAGGGATAAACCCCTGGTATTGCAACCTATAGAAAGCCTTCTTTCCAGCTGTGGCCAGAAGCATGCCCCCTGGCTCACTCTGGCCCTGAAACATGTCCAGGCAAGCCTAAAGAGCCAGACCTACTAGCTTCTGCCTCATTGTCTGGTTCAGAGCAATTTTGAGGCTTTTTTGTCCATTCAGGACAGAAGGGGAGAGAGGCTAACTTTCTACAAGCAAGGGCCTTGCATCATTTTGTACCACGAGCTTGGAGTAAAAGGTAGAGTATTGAAATTGTCAGTGTTGGGGCTTTAGAATCTGGGAAGTCATCTCTGTAACCCTCATCCCTTCATTCTGCTTAGTCTTCTCTTTAGAGCAAGCATTTTCAGTTTTCTTTCTCTCTAAGCTCCAAGCATCTGCAATGAGTAGATACCTCCTCCTTAGGAAGAACCTCTGCTCTGGTGCTCTGATTCAGCTTCAGTAAGCACGAGGAAGGTGTTTCGTTGTTAGTGTCACTTCAGCAGTACAGCTGGGGTTGCTGGCTGCTGTTCACATCACAAGTTGCCCTTGACCAGTTTGGATTTTGCAGTTTCTAATACTGCCCTTCCAAAGGCCACTTCTCACAATGGTTTGCAGTCAGTGGGCAGCAGCAGATGTAACTGTTGCAGTGTCTCTTTTATGGAGGGGTTTGAGGAGCATGTCGTGGAGCCATGGCATTCAAATTCCAAACTGTTAACTTAAATGTAATAATGTTCTGACAAAGTGCTACTACCATCTGCTAGTGAGGATTAGTACTAAAAAAAATCTGCAGAATTTCCCAGACAGAGCAGAGGAGGTAGGGCATGAAGTACAGCTCTTGAAATTGGCATTTCGGTTCAAGGAGTCACAGACTCTTTGTGGGGGCCACTGCCTGATGGAGATTTTGTCACAGTCTCCTACTTGACCCTTAGTTTTGCATCAGAATCCTTTCTATTTACAACCACTTTGCACTCACAGTGCAGTAGCACTTGTGTGGTAGCTAGAAAAGAGTTTGTATGGCAAAACAAGAAGAGGATGTGCTCAGCACCAGTATTTAGAAAGCTTCACTCCATATCGTTGAGCTCTTGTGGACCGAGAGAGTTCTTTGCTTAGTGATTTGGGGTTCTGAACACCCCCTAAACACTCAGCCTTTTCTGTATATGAGAGTCTGTGTACACTTAGAAGATTATCTTCTGACAGAAATGTCCTCGGCAGTAGAATGTGTCCATCCCCGGCTGGACGTGCGGGAATCAGTCAGCGTCTAGTAAGAAGAGGGATGGAGCTGGTTTGAATCTCCTCCAAAAGCCAGGGTGACTTACAGATCACAGAATCATGGAATGGTCCAGGCCAGAAGGGACCTCCAAAGCTCATCCAGTCCAACCCCTCTGCAGTTAGCAGGGACATCCCCATCCCCAGAGCCTCCTTGAGCCTCACCTTGAATACCTCCAGGGCTGGGGCCTCAACCACCTCCCTGGGCAACCTGTTCCACTGTTCCACCACCCGCATAGTAAAGAACTTGTTCCTAACATCCAATCTCAATCTGCTCTGCTCTAGTTTGAAGCCCTTGCCCCTCATCCTGACCCTGCGGGCCTTTGCAAACAGTCTCCCTCCATCCTTCCTGTAGCCCCCTTCAGGTACTGGCAGGCTGCTATTAGGTGTCCCGGGAGCCTTCTCTTCTCCAGGCTGATCACCCCTGGCTCCGTCAGCCTGTCCTCATAGCAGAGCTGCTCCAATGCCTTGATCATTCTCATGGTCCTCCTCTGGACCCTCTCCAACAGGTCCAGGCCCTGAGGGCTCCAGATCAGATATATATTAGGAAGTGCTTTCAGTATTAAGGATGCTTTATTCATATTAATGAACATATTAAGCTAAATCTTGCATAATATTTAATGGAAGAAGAAGAGACTACAGACTACATGTAGCTCTTGACCCCTTAACTTAAGAAGGGGTTTGGGGATCCATATTAAAAGATGCATTTTCTGAAATTTCTAGTTGAGAATAAATGGAAAAATGTGACCAACCAGAAATATTTTTGGTGCCTTTCTCTTTTATCTCTTAAAAATATTTGCTGAGTTTTATTATTTGCAGTGTTGTATGAACTATAATAAATGCTCATAAAACACTCTGCAGAGAAGTGTATCCCTTATATGCTTTTTACAGGAAATAATCACAGAGTCACAGAATGTTAGGGGCTGGAAGGGACCTCAAAAGCTCATCCAGTCCAATCCCCCTGCCAGAGCAGGAGCACCTAGAGCACAGGAATGCATCCTGGTTTTGAATATCTCCAAAGAGGGAGACTCCACAACCCCCTTGGAGTTGTGCTCTGTCAAGTGCTCTGTCACCCTCACAGGGAAAAAAATTCCCCTATATTTACATTAAACTTCCTCTGCCCCAGCTTCCACCACTGCCCCTTGTGCTGGCCTTGGGCATCCCCCAGCAGAGCCTGGCTCCAGTCTCTGGGCACTCACCCTGCACAGCTTTAGCAACAGCAAGGAGGTCACCTCTCAGGCTTTTCTTTTTCCTTCCTTGTAAGGAAGATGTTCCACTGCCTTCATCATTTTTGTGGCTCTGTGCTGGACTCTTCCAAGCAGTTCCTTGAGGTCCTTCCTGAACTGAACAGCTCAACATACAATACTCCAGATGCAGCCTCAGCAGGGCAGAGCAGAGGGGTGCAAGCAGTGTGCACACGTGCCTGTTGGTGCAGTCTGGTTCATGTAGTTAAGACACACTGAGAGCAACTCTCCTCAATGATGCATCAGTTCCACCTTTAAAACAATAAATTATTATTAATAATTATTAATTTATAATAATTTATAATAAATTTAATATTAATCTTGCCATGCTGGAAGTAAAAGTGGAACTGGTAACTTGTCTGAAGAGTCAGGTCTCACTAGTTACTTGAGGTGTCAAGATCTTCACCTTTTCCATACTGCTCCTTGGAAACTCACACTGCTTACCATAACATTTCTTGAGACTAGTCACTATGGAGCCAGGGTGAATGAAAGGCTTTGTGCTGTTTCTTGTTCAGTCCAAGCAACTATGTTGTCTTGTACTACCATTGAGAAGCATTTTGTTTTATCTGATGTCAGAGAAGGAGCATAGAGAGACACCTTCTATTGTGTTAACAAATGTCTGTCTGAAGCCTGGGGAACGAAGACTGTTTGTGCTGTGGGAATAAGGTCTGATCTTAAGGGTGGTTTTGTCATGCTCTTGCTTTTTTGCTTCAACAGACAGGCTGTTGCAGCACTGACAGATTCAAAGCAGACATGCATAGGAACTGAACTTTATTAAAGGGCAACTTGTGATAGGGCCAGGAGGGCAATTTCCATCTCATGAATCCTGCTTCTTTCTTGTTCTTCTTTCTTTCTTTCTTTTTTTTTTTTTTAAAGGACTCAGCTATTTCTGTAAATAATAGTAAGAATGGGATGGGCTTCACCAGGAGCAAGGGAAGGAAGTGCACCAAAGAGGGACCTGGGGGTGCTGGTTGACAGCAGCTGAACATGAGCCAGCAGTGTGCCCAGGTGGCCAAGAAGGCCAATGGCATCCTGGCCTGCATCAGGAACAGTGTGACCAGCAGGAGCAGGGAAGTCATTGTGCCCTGTGCTCTGCACTGGTTAGGCCACACCTTGAGTCCTGTGTCCAGTTCTGGGCCCCTCAGTTAAGAAGGACATCGAGACACTTGAAGGTGTCCAGAGAAGGGCAACAAGGCTGGGGAGGGGTCTGGAGCACAGCCCTGTGAGGAGAGGCTGAGGGAGCTGGGGTTGCTTAGCCTGGAGAGGAGGAAGCTCAGAGCAGACCTTATTGCCATCTACAACTCCCTGAAGGGAGGTTGTATCCAGGTGGGGATTGGTCTCTTCTCCCAGCCAGCACCAGAACAAGAGGACACAGTCTCAAGCTGTGCCAGGGGAGGTTTAGGCTGGAAGTCAGGAGAAAGTTCTTCCCAGAAAGACTAATTGGCCATTGGAATGTGCTGCCCAGGGAGGTGGTGGAGTCACCATCCCTGGAGATGTTCACAAAAGGCTTGGATGTGGCACTTGGAGCCATGGTTTCGTTGTCAGGAGGTGTTGGGTGGTAGGTTGGGCTTGATGATCTCTGAGGTCTTTTCCAACCTGGTTGATTCTAGGATTCTTTGATTCTGTGAAAGAGCATAAGGGTGGAGGGGGTTTGGTTGAAGGTCTTCATGGAGTTCTTGCCTCTACAGTGGAGTACAAACTTGGTGAACTGTTGCATGGGGTACGTGGGCACTCTCTGTGTCTTCTTTTACAGTCATTTGATGTAAAACGAAAAGACACACAAAAAACTGCAGAAAGGTTCTTTGTGAGAGAGTCCTTAGAGTGAGCATTCCTCAGCACCTCCTCTATTTCTAGATAAGCAAGTGTCTTCTAAAAAGAATTGCTAGAGGTAGAGCAGCCTAACTAGACGTGTCAGGGGCCTAAATGAGTCCAAACAGAGGGTGGAGCTAGCCCAGGAACATCCTGGTACTGTTTGTTTAGGGGCCACGTGTGGAGGCTAAGCCTGCACAGGACAGGTTGAGCTCCTTTGATTCCCTTCTCACCAAATAAAGCAGGACATGCTCCTGGCCACTCCTAACCATCTCACTTTGTGTATACTCCTGCCTGCCTTTCTTACTCCCAGCAGACTTCTTTAATCTCACAGAATCACAGAAAACATCTGGTTGGCAGAGACCTCCAAGCTCATCCAGTCCAACCTTTGAACCGGCGCTGAAGGGTCAAGAGCTTTTCAGGCAAGAGCTGTCAGTGAGATGTGTATTAAATGGCAAGAGAGGTGCACCTTGTGTTCCCTGGTGCTATTCATCTGAGAGCATTGCTCAGTATCCATGTTGCAGTAATAGTCCAGGACCTCAAGGACCCGTTTTATGTGCTGGCTGTGTACAAAGTACAAAGCACAAAGCAGTCCATCGTGAAGCTTCTGTAATCTTCTTGTTTCTTGTCAGCTTCATTTACGTGGTCTCATGCCGCAGGACAGTGCTCTTGTATTCATGTTTCTAGAGAGGTAAAAGAAAGCTTCAGTAATACTTCTAGCCTGAAACTATTTGGAAAATGATTCTGTTTCCATTGCCTCTTATTTTTCCCCATCTGTGCTGGCAGATTATATTTATTAGCACGGCGTAAGTTTTGGAGCCCAGGTACTCCCTAAAATCCTCTTAAAATGGCTCATTTATCCCTGTGCTCCTTGTGAAATAGGATTTGGGGGGTTCTTGCTGGTGTCATTTCCATAGTATACCACAATGTCTTTACATGACACTGTGTTAGATGCTAGGGCTAATTTGCCTGGGCACCAGTACCAAATGGGCTCTTTTTTTCCCTGGGCTCTCTCCAGTGCGCAGTCTGTATTTCATAGTATCATAGTATCAGTCAGGGTTGGAAGGGACCACAAGGATCATCTAGTTCCAACCTCCCTGCCATGGGCAGGGACACCCCACACTAGGTCAGCCTGGCCAGAGCCTCATCCAGCCTGGGCTTGAACGCCTCCAGGGATGGGGCCTCAACCACCTCCCTGGACAACCCATTCCAGGACTTCACCACTCTCATGGGGAAGAACTTCTTCCTCACCTCCAGCCTGAATCTCCCCACCTCCAGCTTCCTTCCATTCCCCCTAGTCCTATCACTACCTGAGATGCTGAGAAGTCCCTCCCCAGCCTTCTTGGAGCCCCCTTCAGATCCTGGAAGGCCACAAGTAGGTCACCTTGGAGCCTTCTCTTCTCCAGACTGAACAGCCCCAACTCCTTCAGTCTGTCCTCACAGGAGAGGTGCTCCAGCCCTCTGCTCATCCTCGTGGCCCTTCTCTGGACACCTTCCAGCACCTCCAGACCCCTCTTGGAATAGGGGCTCCAGAACTGGAGGCAGTACTCCAGGTGGGGTCTCAGCAGAGCTGAGTAGAGGGGGAGAATCCCCTCCCTTGCCCTGCTGGCCACACTTCTCCTGATGCAGCCCAGGATCTGATTGGCTCTCTCTGGGCAGCAATGTCCTCCCTTTTCATGGGTTCGAATCCTGCAACTGCGAGCGAAAGTGTCCTTCTCTTAAAGGCACAGCCTAAACCGGTCACACTGGGCTGCAAGTGCACACTGAGAGCTCCTGTTGAGCTTCTCCTCCCCCAGCACCCCCAAGTCTCTCTCCTCAGGGCTGCTCTCCAGCCAGTCCCTGCCCAGCCTGGATTTGTGCCTGGGGTTGCCTCCACCCAGCTGCAGGACCCTGCCCTTGGTCTTGTTGAAGCTCCTGAGGTTGGCTTGTGCCCACCTCTCCAGCCTGTCTAGGTCCCTCTGGATGGATCCCTTCCCTCCAGCGTGTCTGCTGCAGCACACAGCTTGGTGTCATCAGCAACCTTGCTGAGGCTGCACTCGATGACACTGTCCATGGCACCCACAAAGATATTAACTGATTTGGTACACACTTAAGAACAGAGAAGTTCTATTAGTTCTGTTAGTGATAGGACTGGGGGGAATGGAGCAAAACTAGAAGTGGGTAGATTCAGATTGGATGTTAGGAAGAAGTTGTTCCCCATGAGGGTGGTGAGAGCCTGGCACAGGTTGCCCAGGGAGGTGGTGGCAGCCTCATCCCTGGAGGTGTTTGCAGCCAGGCTGGATGTGGCTGTGAGCAACTTGATGTAGTGTGAGGTGTCCCTGCCCATGGCAGGAGGGTTGGGACTGGCTGATCCTTGAGGTCCCTTCCAACCCTGACAATTCTGTGATTCTATTTCTGTTTTTCCAAACTGATAGTCATGCAGAGTGCAGCCACATTGATGCAGTGACAGAACCAAGTATTTTGCATGCATTTGCTTTTGTGTCATGCAAAACAATTTCTTTGCCTTCAGCTGCTGACCACTGAGGCTGTTGACTGAATATAGCCTTGAAATATTCTCAGTCTTCAAGTTTTTCTTGTTTTCTGAAGACCTGAAAGAGCTTGTCATCGTTTCATCTCACCTGACGAGCAACCCACATCACAGTGAGCATGGTGCTGGCCTTGGATGGAAGTCCAGTCCATTTCTTTTCCGGGTAATGGTTCCTACTCCGACAGTTGTCAGGATAAAGATGAGAATATGATGAAAGGCTAACAGAATTTTCAGAGTAGTCACTGCCACTTTTCCAAGCAGGGCCTGTAATTCACAGCTCACATTACTTCCATAATCCCTCAGGGTTGTGGTGCTGGAAACACAGACTGTTAGACACCAGTGTGTGTGGATGGGATCTTTTAGTAGGAGATGTGAGGCAAAGATTTTCTGTATCACACATTTAAAAGGGAAGAAAATGGCTACATCTCTTTTCTTACTGGGGATTATTTCAGAGTAAACATCCTGTCCTCTGCTGTAGAGAGTGTGGAGAAATAACATGTCTACCATCAGGCCTGAAGTCTGCTCCCTGCCTTTTAAGACCCTGTCTTGCATGACTTCTGCAGTCAATATAAATAATTTAATTGTCTCTGTTGGACTTTGGATCAGCTTTACTGATTTTGTGATTCCTTCTTACAATACAATAATACAATACAATACAATACAATAAACCAGGTTGGAAGAGACCTTCAAGATCATCGCGTCCAACATATCAACCAATCCAATCACCCAAACAACTAGATCATGTCTCCAAGCACCCCAGCAAGTCTCCTCCTGAGCACCTCCAGTGATGGTGACTCCACCACCTCCCTGGGCAGCACATTCCAATGGGCAATCACTCTCTCTGTGTAGAACTTCTTCCTAACCTCCAGTCTAAACCTCCCCTGGCACAGCTTGAGACTGTGTCCTCTTGTTCTGGTGCTGGCTGCCTGGGAGAAGAGACCAATATCTGGTGTCTGCAACCTCCCTTCAGGTAGTTGTAGAGAGCAAGAAGGTCTCCCCTGAGTTTCCTCTTCTCCAGGCTAAGCAACCCCAGCTCCCTCAGCCTCTCCTCATAGGGCTTGTGTTCCAGACCCCTCCCCAGCTTTGTTGCCCTTCTCTGGACACCTTCCAGCAAGTCAACCTCCTTCCTAAACTGAGGGGCCCAGAACTGGACACAGGACTCAAGGTGTGGCCTAACCAGTGCAGTGTGCAGGGGCAGAATGACCTCCCTGCTCCTGCTGGCCACACTCTTCCTGATGCAGGCCAGGATGCCATTGGCCCTCTTGGCTGCCTGGGCACACTGCAGGCTCATGTTCAGCCTACCTTCTTGTCCTTTTATGCTTCCTTTCTCCCTTCCAGCAACTACTTCCTTGCCTTTTTTGTAACTGCAGCTCATTAGCAGCTGCCCATACTCATAAGCACCCTTTCAGTAATGGATGTGGAGTATTCATGTGTGTGTGTGAATTGAGGGACACTGAGCAGGGAAATCTTAATTTCTAGATTTAAAGATAGGTGGAAATCCCACTCACACATGGTTATTAATATTGATTTCTTATATTGCTGGAAGTACTTTTGTCTCAAGAGGCAAAACCCATATTCAGGAGGTAGGTCATTTTCAGTGGGCTTAATGCCTTTCTGAAGCACTGATTGCTGTAGACTACTTAAGAGAGGACAAAGTGGACCATTTGTCTGCACCAATGCATGTACAGGGCAACCCCTGTCTATTGCTTACTCCATGCTGTGTTCTTATTTTCATTGATAGGAAAGGAAAAAAAATACAGCTTTAGTTGAGGAATAAGCTTAGAATTTGTGAAATGTGGATTTCATTTTGTCTGTTTTTCTGTCCTCGAGAATGACATTCAATGATTGAGGCATATGAGCTATCCGAAGGAAACCATCAGGGCTCCTTATGAGCTAACCCACAATCACAGAGAACATTGGGTTGGAAGAGACCTCCAAGCTCATCCAGGCCAACCCTCCACCCATCACTGAAGGGTCAACACTGAACCATGTCCCTGAGCACCAGCTCCACACTCTGCTTGAATACCTCCAGGGATGGTGACTCCAGCACTGCCCTGGGCAGAACATTCCAATGGCTGAGATCGCTCTCTGGGAAGAATAATTTCCTAGCATCCAGGCTGCCCCCTCCCTGCTCCAACCACCCTTCAGGGAGCTGTAGAGAGCAATGAGGTCTCCCCTCAGCCTCCTCTTCTCCAGCCTGAACCCCCCCCCTCCCTCAGAGGCTGCTCCTAGCCCAGGTGCTCCAGGCCCTTCTCCAGCCTCACTGCCCTTGTCTGGAAACGCTCCAGTCCCTCAGTGTCCCTCTTGCCATGAGTGGCCTAGACCTGAGCACAGCACTGGAGGTGTGTCCTCATCAGTGCTGAGCCCAGCTCCCTGTTCAGCTGTTGACTTGTTGAAGCTCTGCTTTCCATGTGGATAGTTCTGCTCCCTCACCGAGCCCCTTCAGTCTTGTCTGCTGCCTGTACACTCTTCAAGCAGAGCTCAGTTTCCTGCTGCATTGTATCTGCATGGCCAATCACAGCGATACCATTTCAGCTGAGAGCTTTGGAGTTTATTGTACAACTGTTAGTTGTAAAACTCCATTTTTTGCATCAGTGACTAGAACAAGCTATTCTGTTCCAGGAATGCAAAATTTGGAGGCAAGCAACACGCTTATTCTGTGATATGCTTCCAAGCTGATTGCGAGTGATGGACCTGGACTGGTCTCTCAGTTATATTGGAAGGTGTAAAGTGCTGATGTGGAGTACTGCTGTTGTGGACAGGAAGTGGGGGGTTAGGTGCAAGTTTCAGAGGTATGTATGTGTGTGTTTATGACAGTAGTCAAGCTCTGGCTTGTGTAAAAGTAGCTATGACACCATTTCTAATGGAATTGTAAATGCACTCGCACAGCTGTAGGAGACTGTTTCTTTTTCACATGTTTTTCTCTGCTGTTGCAGACAGACTTGTGTTATCTAGAGGAATTGCTCTGCTTTGAATTTGCTGCAGTATTTTCCAGCAGAATCTGGAGCACCCAGCTTGAAACCTAAACCTGAAAATTGCAGATGATTTCCTGAATCACCACAGGGTTATTTGTTTGGGGGTAGTTGTTTGCTTGGCTGGCTGTCTTTTTTCCTGACATGCATTACTCCAGCACTATAAATCCACCAAACAATAGGCTAATTAAAGTCACAGAATCATAGACTCACTTTGGTTGGAAAAAACCTTGAAGATCATTGAGTCCAACCTTCCTCTGACTCTACCAAGGCTGAGGCTAAACCATGCCCCTCAGCACCACATCCCTGCCTCTTTGAAACATCTCCAGGGACGGGAACTTCACCTCAACACGAGGAGAAACTTCTTTACAGTGAGGGTAATGGAGCACTGGAACAGGCTGCCCAGAAAGACTTTGGATTCTCCTTCTATGGACACATTCAAAACCCACCTGGATGCATTCCTGTGCAGACTACCCTGTGTGATCCTGATTTGGCAGGAGGTGGACTTATCTCTGGAGGTCCCTTCCAGCCTCTAATGTACTGTGATACTGTGAATTCAACCAAAGCCCTTGGCAGCCTGTTCCAGTGTTTGAGAACCCTTTCAGGGGAAGAAGTTTCTTCTCATCTCAAACCTAAGTGCTCCTGTGTATTCTACAATGCAAAGCAGGTGTTAGTATGGAGAAGTGCACATCGGGTTTTGAACTTCTGATAGTATTTCAGGTGACCTTTACAAGCATTCTTTCATTTCACACCTTTGTTTTCTCCTTACCAAGGGGGTGTCTGCAAACGCGGAAGCGTTTTGGAGACCTACATTCCCATTGGAAACAGAAGACGTTGTAGTAGCTGACAGGAATAGCTTCCTCCACACAACACATCAGCTTTTTTTGGAAGAGAAGGCACCACTGAGCCAGTGTGCACCCTGCAGAACATGCCCAACACGTGAAACATTCTTAGTCATCAGTTGGGTTTTGTGAATTGATAAAAACTCATCTGGAAAGTCACTGCTTATGTTCATTTTGGCCGTGAGGATGAGCAGAGGGCTGGAGCACCTCTGCTGTGGAGGCAGACTGAGAGGGATGGGGCTGTTCAGTCTGGAGAATAGAAGGCTCTGAGAAGACCTAATTGTGGCCTTCCAGTATTGGAAGGGGGCTCCAAGAAAGCTGGGGAGGGACTTTTGAGGGTGTCAGGGAGTGATAGGACTGGGGGCATGGAGCAAAACTAGAAATGGGTAGATTCAGATTGGATGTTAGGAAGAAGTTCTTTCCCATGAGGGTGGTGAGAGCCTGGCACAGGTTGCCCAGGGAGGTGGTGGCAGCCTCATCCCTGGAGGTTTTTGCAGCCAGGCTGAATGTGGCTGTGAGGAACCTGCTGCAGTGTGAGGTGTCCCTGCCCATGGCAGGGGGGTTGGAACTGGCTGACCACAGCACTTGAGGTGCAGCTTCCCCAATGCTGAGTAGAAAGGGACAATCACCTCCCTGCTCCTGCTGGCCACACCGTTTTTAATACAGGCCAGGATGCTGCTGGCCTTCTTGGCCACCTGGGAACACTACCCTTGTCAATCAGTCCCACACCTCCTCATCTGGCTGCCCTAGTGTCTGTATCTCCAGTTGTGCCTCCACAGCAGCAAACTCCTCTTAAGTTTCTTTCCCTGCTCCATTGGTACTTGCCCTGTATGGGTAGCTGAGATGAACAGATAAAAGCTGATCATCTGTGTATTCTTTTATTTCTTACCTCTTTATGTCTGTATGCTGAAATCCATGTTTTTGCAGCATCATGTACTTAAAATCTTTGAAGTGATTAAGTGTGAGCAAGTGTTCAAAAGTTCCTGCGCTTCACAGCTTATTGTAAAGTAGTTCAGAGTCCTCATCTGGAGGTCTTGTTAAAATAATGGCTGTTTTAATGGCATTTCATGTCAGTCCAGGCAGTGTAAAAGTGAGATTATTGTTTTAAAACAATCATGAGTCGTAAATGTTAAGCAGGAATTCACATTGTGAGAAGATTTGGATTGTTTATTATGTTGGCTGGATTAGCCAAATCCTACTTAAGATACTCATAGGAGGAAGCGTTAGCCCTCACTGTAGAACTTGGGCTTTAGGAGTATCTTCTGAGCAAACAAGCTCAGATTAGTAGTGCACTCTAGAAGCAATAATAATGCTGTGGCTGAAGCACTTGGCTTGCAATGGGGAGATCACAGGCTCACAGGATGTCAGGGGTTGGAAGGGACCCAAAGAACTCGTCGAGTCCAAACCCCCTGCCAGAGCAGGACCGTGCAGTCTAGCTCAGGTCACACAGGAACACATCCAGACAAGGCTGGAAAGGCTCCAGAGAAGGAGACTCCACAACCTCTCTGGGCAGCCTGCCCCAGGCCTCTGGGACCCTTACAGTATAGAATTTCCCCCTTGTGTTGAGGTGGAACCTCCTGTGCTGCAGTTTACATCCATTGCCCTTGTCCTAAGTATTCTGTCCTCAATTGTCCTAAGATTCTTGAGGGGTTTTTGGTATTTCCACAAAATCCTGATTTGCTTTTCCACTCGTCTTGGGGTTTTTTTGTTTGCTTGGGGGTTTTTTTTTTGGTTGTCTTGTGTGTGTGTGTGAATTACAGTGAGTAGTGCTGGCTCTGTTATTATCTCCAGAATATTATTTTGCGATTATTAGGATTTAGAAGGGACCACGGGTAAAGTGGGAATGTCTTGAACAGTTGAGCAGTGTTGGGAGCATCATAGAATCATTGAACAGCTTAAGCTGGAAGAGACCTTAGAGATCATCCAATCCAACCTCCTTGCCGTGGGAGGTCCCATAGACAGGGACACCTCTCAACCAGCCCAGCTTACTCAAGGCCACATCCAACCTGGCCTTCAGCAGCTCCAGCCAGGGGGCATCCACAGCCTCTCTGGACAATCCATTCCAGGGTCTTGACACCTTCCTACTGAAGAATTTCTTCCTGGGATCCAATCCAAGCCTATTCTTCTTCAATGTAAATCCATTTCCCTTGTCCATGGACACTCTTGTAAAAAGCCCCTCTGCACCCTTCCTGTAGAATCCCTTCAGGCAGCTCTAGGCCCCCCAGGCTGAAAAACTCCAGTTCCCTCAGCCTATCCTCATAGCTGAGCTGTTCCAGCCACTGCATGATCTCTGTGGCCCAAAAAGCATCAAAACAAGCCAACAAACAAGGCCCTTGAATTGAGCTTTTCCATGTCACTTCGAGGCACACTCAGAATGTTCTGTTCTCCCTGAATGATAGGATCTGTAATATATAACTGAAGTGGTATTGCCAGATCCTGACAAGGTGATGACAGCATATATATAAAATGTTTTTAGTGTGGCAGTGGGAATACTTCCTAGACTATTCATACACATATTTCCTTACACAGTCACATGCAGCTGCATACTTTTACTATTTTCTTCCCCTGACAATATTCAGAGAGATGATTTACTTGCACCATTGCTGAAAATGGAAGATTGCTTCAATTTCAACCGTTCTTTGAAGAATACTCCCATTTCTGCTTGAAGGCTTGTAAGAGAACCATGCCTGACCAACACAGTAATGTAAAAGGAAGGGAGGGACATGTTATTTAAAAAGAAAAGTGCCTTACTGTTTTGTTTTAATTAAAGACAGAGAAATTACATTGGTGGATATGAGTTGTTTTCATTGCTAAATGAAAATTCCTTGTAAGATTAGTTATTCATTTTTTTTAAATCTTAGAACTATGGAATCAAACAGGTTGGAAAAGACCTCAGAGATCATCAACTCCAACCTACTACCTATCACCCAACACCTCCTGACAACTAAACCATGGCTCCAAGTGCCACATCCAAGCCTTTTTTGAAACACCTCCAGGGACGGTGACTCCACCACCTCCCTGGGCAGCACATCCCAATGGCCAATTACTCTTTCTGGGAAGAACTTTCTCCTGACCTCCATCCTAAACCTCCCCTGGCACAGCTTGAGACCGTGTCCTCTTGTTCTGGTGCTGGTTGCCTGGGAGAAGAGACCAACCCCTCCTGGCTATAACCTCCCTTCAGGGAGTTGTAGAGAGCAATGAAGTCTCCCCTGAGCCTCCTCTTCTCCAGGCTAAGCAACCCCAGCTCCCTCAGCCTCTCCTCACAGGGCTGTGCTCAAGGCCTCTCCCCAGCTTTATTGCCCTTCTCTGGACACGCTCAAGTGTCTCAATGCCCTTCTTAATCTGGGAAGCCCAGAGACCATGGTGTTTAAAAATGATGTCTCAGCCTACACTGAGACCTTGAGTGCTTTATCTATTTGGGTATCTGCTACCCAAATGGTCAATGCTAAGACTGTTGTTACTGCAGAGGGTTAACAGTTCCTCCTGCTTCCCAGTGTCTGTTTGTCCTGCATACCAACTACTGTTCCTTCTGTTCCCAATGTGCATATGTAGCTCTTTGTCTGTGGGTAATTCTGTATTTGTTTGTATAATCCTACAGTGTTTTCTGATAGATTAAGGAATTAATTTGTCTTCTAATTTTCCTCATCCTTATTCATAATTTGTAACTAAGCAGAACAATAATTAAGTCAAGAGAGTAGAAATGTAATGTAGGTTGCTCTCTAAATCCATAGCTAGCAGTTAAAAGGGACAATCAGTTATAAATACTGTTAAGCACAGTTTGTGTTTTTGGAGGGAAGTGTGTATTAGCAAGTATTAGCAAGTAAATAGAATCATAGAATCATAGAATTGTTAGGGTTGGAAGGGACTTCAAGGATGATCCAGTTCTAACTCCCCTACACCTCACACTACATCAGGCTGCTCACAGCCACATCCTGCATGGCCTTAAAAACCTCCAGGGATGGTTGTTCTACCATCTCAGAAAGTAACTTGGCCTTCTGTATGTAAATACTGTTATTTTTGTGTCCATTACTGGATTTAGTAATGTTTTTCTGATGTCCTTGAACCAGATCTAATGCAATATCCACTTTCTAGGAAGGAAATAATTTGGTTTCTGGGCTGCAGCCGTTCTCATAACTTCCTTCAAGGCTCTACATCAACTTTGGCCATTGGATTTGTTCTGAATGGCAGAAAGAGATAGACTTTTGCCACGTACAAAAAGGTGAAATATATGCCCTAAACTCTGAAGAGGAAGCAAATAAGTGTCTGGGATGAGACTAGCCTTTGTATTTTAACACTTGAAGCCATTCTGGAATTGTCCTGTGAGCTGTTAGATTAGCTGGTCAGAGCAGTGCTAGAGGATGATAAATTTCAGCCATTAACACATTATTAGGATTGTGAAGAAGAGAAAGAAGCACACTTCTATTAACAGGGCTGATGGTCCAGGCAAAGGAGCTGGAAACTCATTAGGTGATGTATTTCCATCAACATGTGGGTCTGTAGCAATTGAGAAACACTTAAGGATTGGAGACTTCAGATGATGATTCAGACACTTGCCTTCATTTTGTGTGTGTGTGTGTGTGCAAGCTGTTGCGTTTAGAAACATTTCTTAAATTGCTACAGAGAGCCACTCTGTGGTTTACCTATTTCCCATACCATTAGGCAGCTATCTGATGTCTGCAAAAGGCAAAAGAATTTAAGGTGATGAAGACCAAGCAGACAAATACAATTTCCAGAACTGTCTGTTTGCTTTGTGTGTTTTGCCATACGTGAGATCAGAGAGGAAAACAAATGCTGAATCCATGGCAAAGAATACATTTATCCAATCTATACCTGCAAAGAGTGAGGAACCAGCTCACTGCTGAATTTTAAATACAACCAGTTCATCATCAAATAAAGGCAAAGCAGCGCTGGGCGCAGAGCAGGTTTGCTAGAGGCGCACCATAACAACACGAGTTGAACTTACAGAGACGTCAAACATACATATTCATACCTTTCCCCAGTACCTTCCCACCCTTCTCCATCAGGGCTGGGACAAAACCTGCACTTTTGACCTGGCCAGTCTTCAGACGTGTCGGCGCCTCGCCTTCCTCTCCCAATACACAAGGTTCCAACCCCACACAACACAGACCACTACCAACCAGTCAGCCCAAAGACTGAACCTCACGGTCCCCAGCAATTCCCCTTGCCAAAGCCAGAGATTAAAAACAATTTCTCACAAAAGGATGAAGAGTATTACATTCCAGTATTTACTTGCTGAGTTGTTATCTGCCTGTGATAGGTTCTGGACTTCTTGCAGTCAAATATGGGCAAAATTTGACTTTTCACAGCTTCCGTTTCAGACTCCATGACCCCCTGACTTCCAGCTTTCTTTCTTTCTTTCTTTCTTTCTTTCTTTCTTTCTTTCTTTCTTTCTTTCTTTCTTTCTTTCTTTCTTTCTTTCTTTCTTTCTTTCTTTCTTTCTTTCTTTCTTTCTTTCTTTCTTTCTTTCTTTCTTTCTTTCTTTCTTTCTTTCTTTCTTTCTTTCTTTCTTTCTTTCTTTCTCTCTTTTCTCTCTTTCTCTCTTTCTCCCTTCCTTCCTTCCTTCCTTCCTTCCTTCCTTCCTTCCTTCCTTCCTTCCTTCCTTCCTTCCTTCCTTCCTTCCTTCCTTCCTTCCTTCCTTCCTTCCTTCCTTCCTTCCTTCCTTCCTTCCTTCCTTCCTTCCTTCCTTCCTTCCTTCCTTCCTTCCTTCCTTCCTTCCTTCCTTCCTTCCTTCCTTCCTTCCTTCCTTCCTTCCTTCCTTCCTTCCTTCCTTCCTTCCTTCCTTCCTTCCTTCCTTCCTTCCTTCCTTCCTTCCTTCCTTCCTTCCTTCCTTCCTTCCTTCCTTCCTTCCTTCCTTTTCATTTCTTTGTGATGGCTGTCAAAAGATTTTCCTGTGACAGAAAAAAAGAAAAGTCATAAGGACTCCAGTTGTTCTCTCCCTCCCAGGCAGCCAGCACAAGAACAAGAGGACACAGTCTCAGGCTGTGCCAGGGGAGGTTTAGGCTGGAGGTTGGGAAGAAGTTCTATACAGAGAGAGTGATTGCCCATTGGAATGGGCTGCCCGGGGAGGTGGTGCAGTCACCATCATTGGAGGTCACAGAGTCACAGAAACTCTTTGGTTGGAAGAGACCTTTAAGATCATCAAGTCCAACCATTAATCCAGCACTGCTAGACCACCATCCTTCCAAACCCAAAGAGATCTTGGAAGTCTTCTTCTTATGAACTTAAATATGAACAACCTTTTCCAGACTCATTTATGCCCACAAACCTGTGGTACTTTCCAGGTAGCTTTTTTGATGTGACTTCACATACAAGAGTTAACTGGGAACTGACTGCATTTCACTGATGCTGTATTTAAGCTGTTCTCATCTTGCTGGAATTCTGCTGCTCTTTTGTTGGTATTCAGGAAATAAAATATTCAAGTGCCCTGGCACTGGAGGGTGTACAGATTCAGGAAGGATGTTGTCTTGCTGGAAGGTGTCCAGAGAAGGGCAACAAAGTTGGTGAGGGGTTGAACACAAGCCCTGTGAGGAGAGGCTGAGGGAGCTGGGGTTGCTTAGCCTGGAGAAGAGGAGGCTGAGGGGTGACCTTCTTGCTCTCTACAACTACCTGAAGGGAGGTTGTAGCCAGGCAGAGGTTGGTCTCTTCTCCCAGGCAGCCAGCACCAGAACAAGAGGACACAGTCTCAGGCTGTGCCAGGGGAGGTTTAGGCTGGATGTTAGGAAGAAGTTCTATACAGAGAGAGTGATTGCCCATTGGAATGTGCTGCCCGGGGAGACGGTGGAGTCACCATCACTGGAGGTGTTCAGGAGGAGACTTGATGGGGTGCTTGGTGCCATGGGTTAGTTGTTTAGGTGGTGTTGGATTGGTTGATAGGTTGGACGCGATGATCTTGAAGGTCTCTTCCAACCTGGTCTGGTCTATTCTATTCTATTCTATTCTATTCTATTCTATTCTATTCTATTCTATTCTATGTATAGCTTTCTGATAAATATCACGCTCCTTTTAGCCACAGGTGCCAGCCCACTGCTGCCTTTTCACTCCATTGCGATGGACCACGAGCCAGCAATGTGCTCTTGTGGCTGAGAAGGCAAACGCCATCCTGGGGTGGATTAGAAGGGCTGTGTTCAGTAGGAGGAGAGGAATCTTCAGCATTAGAGTTTAAGTAAGATACACAACCTCAAAACATACAAGACTGTATTTCCAGGTTTCACACACACACACATACACACACACACACAGAGAGGTCCTCTGAGCCACCCTCTCAGGTGATGTCCCTGAAAGAGTGGTCTTAATTACTTTGAATGGGCCTGTAAGTACCCTTGTTTCAGCTTCCCTCGAAGCCAAGCTAAACACAATACCTTTTACCCAAACCACGTTTCCCCCTCACCCCCCTTTTTTTTTTTTTTTTTGAGTCCTTAATGATTCCACCCAGGTCAATGTTTTTGATGAGGTGCTGCATCACGCTTCACCACCCCACACCCCCCAGGCTTACCACTTAGGAGTGAAGCCCTGCGCTGCCCTGGAAGGCACACCCCTCCCCTCAGCAAGTGGTCCCACCAAGAGGGGAGCAGTGGGCTCAGCCATCTCTTTAGGCACAGGCCACCATTTCACAATCACTTCTAATTGCCTTGTGGATAGTCCATCTATCACTTCCGTTGGAATACCTTTCTTCTGACCCACCAGAAGACAAAGGGGGACTCAGAATGATGTTTTAGTTCTCTTAAGGTATCATAGGACAGAGACTGATACACGGGAGCAATCCCACCTCCCAGACTGTTTTCCACCACTACTGGGATTGCAGCATTTCTGTATTTATGAAACCTTTATCATCTTAATCCTTTAAAACATGAGAAATTGAAATTTGCCATCGTGTAGCTACACTTGGAACATGTTCATTATTCAACAACCCATTAGACATTTTAGCATCATCCTGCATACTCCCTCCTTCATAAAGCATCCCGTTATCCCTCACCCCCATATTACTCATAGTTAGAGCAGCAGCAGGAGGAACACAAACACCTCCGTAAGGTGGTGGGGGATAGACAAAGTCCCATAGAATCACAGAATCATAGTATCAGTCAGGGTTGGAAGGGACCACAAGGATCAGCTAGTTCCAACCCCCTGCCATGGGCAGGGACACCCCACACTAGATCAGCCTGGCCAGAGCCTCATCCAGCCTGGGCTTAAACACCTCCAGGGACGGGGCCTCAACCACCTCCCTGGACAACCCATTCCAGGGCTTCACCACTCTCATGGGGAAGAACTTCTTCCTCACATCTAGCCTGAATCTCCCCATTTCCAGCTTCATTCCATTCCCCCATGTCCTATCACTACCTGAGATCCTGAGAAGTCCCTCCCCAGCCTTCCTGTAGGCCCCCTTCAGATCCTGGAAAGCCACAATGAGGTCACCTGGGAGCCTTCTCTTCTCCAGACTGAACAGCCCCAACTCCTTCAGTCTGTCCTCACAGGAGAGGTGCTCCAGCCCTCTGCTCATCCTCGTGGCCCTTCTCTGGACACCTTCCAGCACCTCCAGATGCCTCTTGGAATAGGGGCTCCAGAGCTGGAGGCAGTACTCCAGGTGGGGTCTCACCAGAGCTGAGTAGAGGGGGAGAATCCCCTCCCTTGCCCTGCTGGCCACACTTCTCCTGCTGCAGCCCAGGATCTGATTGGCTTTCCAGGCTGCAAGTGCACACTGAGAGCTCCTGTTGAGCTTCTCCTCCCCCAGCACCCCCAAGTCTCTCTCCTCAGGGCTGCTCTCCAGCCAGTCCCTGCCCAGCCTGCATTTGTGCCTGGGGTTGCCTCCACCCAGCTGCAGGACCCTTCCCTTGCTCTTGTTGAAGCTCCTGAGGTTGGCTTGTGCCCACCTCTCCAGCCTCTCCAGGTCCCTCTGGATGGATCCCTTCCCTCCAGCGTGTCTGCTGCAGCACACAGCTTGGTGTCATCAGCAACCTTGCTGAGGCTGCACTCACTGCCACTGTCCATGGCACCCACACAGATGTTGAACAAGACAGGTCCCAGGCCTGATCCCTGAGGGACTCTGCTTGTCCCTGGCCTCCATTGGGACATGGACCCGATGACAGCCACTCTTTGGGTGCAGCCATCAAGCCAGTTCTGTATCCACCTAGTGGTCACCCATCAAACCCATGTGTTGCCAGCTTGGAGACCAGGAGGTGGTGCGGGACAGTGTCGAAGGCTTTGCTCAAGTCCAGGTAAATGACATCAGTTATCAGTACCCCATGCCTGCTGGGGTACAGAAAACGAAGGAGGCTGAGGGTAAAAACCTGCTGGAAAAGAAAAGGGATAGGGAACAGAGTTAACAACTTCAGCAGTAGCATTTAAAGGAAGACAGGAAGATTAAACTCAGTTCTTTGGGTTGTAAAAATGGCTGGTTTGATTTTTTGAGCAATTCTTGAGTAATGGAGCTGTCAGAGTCAAAAGCTGTTAGTTTATCATCAGTTACTTGAGTTGGCAGTTTTAACTTTGAATAGAACAGAACAGAACAGAACAGAACAGAACAGAATAGAATAGAATAGTAAGAATAGAATAGAATAGAATAGAATAGAATAGAATAGATTAAATAGAATAGAATAGAATAGGATTAAGCAGGTTGGAAAAGACCTTCAAGATCATCAAGTCTAACCTATCACCCAACACCATCTGATCAACATGGCACCAAGTGCCTCATCTAGTCTCTTAAACACTTCCAGTGATGGTGACTCCACCACCTCCCTGGGCAGCACATTCCAGTGGCCAATAACTCTGTGAAGAACTTCTTCCTAACATCCAGCCTAAACCTCTGCATCTGGTTTTCTTTGTTTCTTCCGTTCGTTTACTTCCTGCTCCATTTGAGGATTTGCTCCTTCTGCAGCCGCTGTGGCTGCCTTAAGCGGAGCTACCTGCGGATATGAACCTGGCTCCTTTGCTGTATCGGTGTAGCCATGATCGAAAGGATCATCCAGCTCTGTGTCTGGCTCAGAGCTGCTGCCCGGGTATGTCTTAGACTTCATACCGCGCATGTCAAACGGCCTCTCGCTGTTGAAACCAGGAGCTTTTGTGACCGGCTCTCATTAGCAGCTCATCAGTGTCCATTCTTTCCTCCCCGTTTGCCCTGTGGCCACACCACTTGTTTCTGCCTGTGTTGTGTTGCGTGTAGGAAGCTTATCTGGCTTCTGAGGGCCCGCACGGGTCTTGGGAGTGCTTAGTGTCCCCGAGGGTGATGTATCGCTGTTGGATTTACTCATGAGCGTGGTCAGCGCTAGCCGTAGTGTGTGCCACATTACTAACATGTCCAGTGACAAACCATTCCTGGATTTTTGTGCTTCTGAGAGGGTCTCTCCAATCCTTTTCCGCTCTGTTAATTCATACATCCCTGATTCAGGATGCCAGGGGCCACTGCGATTGATCCACAGCCAAAGAAGGGTAAATTTCTGACAGCTCAGTCTGTACCTTGCTCTTTGATAATTCCCAGAAGCACATCGTGGTGCAATTGCTGTGATCTCCTGGCTCTCTGGCCCATATTCTTCCCTGGCTGCAGTTCCCAGACCTGTCCTGCAAGTGTAGGGGGTGGTTTGCTCGGGTCTCCTGTTGAGCTCACTGGGGGTGCAATCCAAGGGTGGATCCGAGAGGGATCTCACTGCAGTCCCTGTTCGGGCACCATGATGTTGGGATGCATGCATGGACTCCTTGTTGGTGGAGCAGGAATCATTTATTGGTACAGAGCAAGCAGTCTATACAGGAAAAATCGAGCAGGCTAAGCAGTACCCTGACATTTTTGCACCCCTGTTGCTAAACGAGTTTTCTTCTTTGATATGCAGCCGTCCATTGTCATCTTCATCAACCATATCAGGTTGAGCTGTTCTTTCATGGAGGCAAACATCCTTCTGTCTCACACTTCAGGTTGTTTACTGCAGTTGTTTACTGCTCAGCTCCTCTAACATCAGGCCATGCTTCCATTATCAGCAACCGGTTGTTCGTTCTTGTCCTGAAACTTTCCATAGATACTTTCTGCTCTCCCACAGAAGCTTGAACTTTTTAGTAGTTAAGTAAAACTCTCAATGGATTTCATGAATGCTTCTGTAAAGGAACAGCTTCGGTGTTCAGAACATGTATCACAGGATCACAGTATCACCAAGGTTGGAAGAGACCTCAAAGGTCATCGAGTCCAACCTGTCACCACAGACCTCATGACTAGACCATGGCACCAAGTGCCACATCCAGTCCCCTCTTGAGCACCTCCAGGGATGGTGACTCCACCACCCCCCTGGGCAGCACATCCCAATGACAAACGACTCTCTCAGTGAAGAACTTCCTCCTCACCTCCAGCCTAAACTTCCCCTGGTGCAGCTTGAGACTGTGTCCCCTTGTTCTGGTGCTGGTTGCTAGAGAGAAGAGACCAACCCCTTCCTGGCTACAACCACCCTTCAGGGAGTTGTAGAGAGCAATGAGGTCTCCCCTGAGCCTCCTCTTCTCCAGGCTAAGCAACCCCAGCTCCCTCAGCCTCTCCTCACAGGGCTGTGCTCAGGGCCTCTCCCCAGCCTTGTTGCCCTTCTCTGGACACCTTCAAGTGTCTCGATGTCCTTCTTAAACTGAGGGGCCCAGAACTGGACCCAGGACTCAAGGTGTGGCCTAACCAGTGCAGAGTCCAGGGGCACAATGACCTCCCTGCTCCTGCTGGCCACACCATTCCTGATGCAGGCCAGGATGCCCTTGGCCTTCCTGGCCGCCTGGGCACACTGCTGGCTCATGTTTAGGCAGCTGTCAATCAGCACCCCCAGGTCCCTCTCCGTTTGGCAGCTCTCAGCCACTCTGACCCCAGCCTGTAGCTCTGCATGGGGTTGCTGTGGCCAAAGTGCAGCACCTGGCACTTGGCCTTGTTGAATGCCATCCTGTTGGCCTCTGCCCATCTGTCCAGTCGGTCGAGGTCCCTCTGCAGAGCCCTTCTGTCCTCTAACTGACCAACATCACTGATCAGCATCTGTTCCCATGTGCCACATTAAAGGCTCTTTCTTTCTCTGTACGTGTACACAGTCAATGAAGAATTACCAGATCAGTCACTGAACAGTTGCATTGCTTTAGGATTAAAACACCTGGCTCAGCTTCTTAGCAGAGTGTTGTAGGGTTGGATTTGCCCTCCCCAACAAAATCTGAGATTCAGCCCCACAATGGAGATTTACTGCCTGGATAAATAACCAGAGGAGCTCAGAAGTTTGGAAGCAAAAATGAAGCAATATTTACAAAAAGTGAGCTAAATATAAAAGCGTAAATGGCAATAATCATATACTGGATCTATTTTCATCTATTCACAATTCAGCACCCCCAGGAACACTCCCCTATACAAAATCAGCTCTTCTCCCCTCTCTCTGCACAGAAAAGCAATAGCTTCCCTCCCCCTGTGCAACGGAAAGAGAGGGAAAAGCAGAGAGAGAGCCCTGCTGCTACTTGGCCATAACAAGGATCTCACCCGAGGTCAGCGAAGCAAAGCCAAAGCCAAAACACCAGGCAGCAGCCAGAGCAAAGAAGAAAAGAGAGAGCTATCTGTGGCACCAAGTGTAAGACTTTCAACACCCCAATGGGATAATATTAACCTATCTATTGATAGCATTCTGTGTCCAATCCCTAATGTTATTTATCTTTTGCTCAAAGTCTCTGGAAATTTCCTGTTTACAATGAATGTCTAAGCTGGGTACCAGCCCAAACTGTCACACAGAGTTTGGCATCCCGTTAGCCTCCAAGTATCTGGAGAGAGACAGTTTGCAAAGGCTTTCAGGGACAGGATGAGGGGCAATGGCTTCAAACTAGAGAAGGGCAGAATGAGATTGGTTGTTAGGAAAACGTTGTACCCATTGTTACTTGTCCTATTACTGTGCAGCACTGAAAAGAGCTTGGTCCCCTCCACTCAACACCCACCCCTCAGCTATTGCCAGACATCGATCAGATCCCCTCTCAGCCTTCTCTTCTCCAGACTACACAGCCCCAGGGCTCTCAGTCTCTCTTCACAGGGGAGTTGCTCAAGGCCCCTAAGCATCCTCCTGGCTCTCCCTTGGTCTCTGTCTCTCTTGAACTGGGGAGCCCAAAATTCAAGGTGGGGCTCGATGTGGCCCAGGGCAGCCAGATCTAGTTGGGGATGTCCCTGCTGACCGCAGAGGGGGTGGACTGGATGACCTTTGGAGGTTCCTTCCAGCCCAGGCCATTCAATGATTCTGTCTGAGGTGAAAGATATTCCTCAGACAGGTCTCTTACCATTAATGCAGGTGAGTTAGGCAAACCGAAGTCGCTGCAGAACAGGAAATCTGCAGGTCATTCTGTAGTTGGTTGCAGACACTGGGTTATATCAGAGGGACTCGGAAAGGCCACAAATTGTCTCTTCTTGTACAGTCTACCCCTGCAGCTTTCAGCAGTCCAATAAATACGATCTTTTTTTGGCTCTCAGTGTTCAGCTGCATTGATTTTTCATAACAGACTGGGGCCTGCATACCTACACAGAGCACTTTTCCAGAGAACTTCAAAGATTTTTCAATTTGCTGACATGCAAAGTGAATGTAATGTGATTGCAAATTTAAACACAAACCCAAATTAAATAACTTATCCATAATGATATGTATTTTGTTAAGTAAAATAAGAGCTTTGTGTGCATCAAGCTCCTTTTGTCTTTAAACTGCAGGCTCTAGTTTTAGGTGCAGCAGTGTCTGGATTTAATGGACTGGTTGGGAAGAACGCAAACATCCTGAGGGCTGGAGCACATCCATGGAGACAGACTGAGGGAGTCGGGGCTGTTGAGTCTGGAGAAGAGAAGGCTCTGAGGAGAACTTCTTGTGGCCTCCTTGTATCTGAAGGGGGATACAAGAAAGCTGGGGAGGGACTTTTGAGGGTGTCAGGGAGGGATAGGACTGGGGGGAATGGAGCAAAGCTAGAAAGGGGTAGATTCAGATTGGATGTCAGGAAGAAGTTGTTCCCCATGAGGGTGGTGAGAGCCTGGCACAGGTTGCCCAGGGAGGTGGTGGCAGCCTCACGCCTGGAGGTGTTTGCAGCCAGGCTGGATGTGGCTGTGAGCAACCTGCTGTGGTGTGAGGTGTCCCTGCCCATGGCAGGGGGTTAGAACTGGATGATCACAGCACTTGTGGTCCCTTCCAACCCTGACACTTCTATGCTTCTGTGATCCTAATTAAGCAGGAAATTAACTGTACTGTGTATAAAAAGCATTAAGTATATGAAGACAATTGATTTTCAGTCAGCAAGGCTGCGTTTTGCTTTGTTTCTGTACAGTGCTTCCAGGTGGGAAAAGTAGCATGCAGTTGTTTTCTCTTGTTGTGCCACATTCACTGAGGAAAATCAAAATAATCCCAGCAAGCTGAAATTCCTGGCAGAGAAAAATGTTAGGTATGGGGGAATGGTGTGGAAGAAGAGAAGAACCTTTGCTTGCCTTCCTTTATTTTAATTTTTCTGGTGAAGGATTGCTGAAGAACTTCTTGTATCTCTGAAGTGATGTGCTGGGTTGAAATTTCTCCCCCAGTATTAACTTTGCCTGAGCAGCTCAGCTGGAAGCAAATGGAAGTTGTATTTACAGGCAAAACTACAATGGAATGCAATGAATATGTGCAAAATATCCAGGAGTTACAATATCCACAGGGATTTACAGTTAACAAGAACCTCCCTGGTCAAAGAGCAAGGGAAACTACCAGCTTCTCCTTTTCTGCCCCCAAACCCCTGTACAAAAGAAGGGAGAAAGGAGCAGAGAAAGTTGTTGTTAACCAAAACAATGCAGCCAAGGTCAAGCAGAAGCAAGTTAGCATCTCTCCCTAGAGAAGAATGAAGAGAAGAGAAGAGAAGAGAAGAGAAGAGAAGAGAAGAGAAGAAAGAGAAGAGAAGAGAAGAGAAGAGAAGAGAAGAGAAGAGAGAAAGAGAAAGAGAAGAGAGAAGAGAGGAGAAGAGAGAAGAGAAGAGAGAAGAGAGAGAAGAGAGAGAGAGAAGAGAGAAGAGAGAAGAGAGAAGAGAGAAGAGAGGAGAGAGGAGAGAGGAGAAGAGGAGGTGAAATTTGGTACAACTAGCCTTAGTCCAAAGGGATTGTTTTAGAATGATCTTTGTTTTCCTTTTCACACCCAACAGTGATTTATTTACATTTTACTACTTTTCTGCTCAAGATCTGTGAACAATTTTCAAGGCCTAGCCTAAAACTACCACAAGTGAATAATGGATGAGCGATGATTTTCAGTAAGCAGTTATGTGAATGAAGTTTCAGAGGAACACTGATGATAACATTTGCAGTTGTCACACTGCTAGTGTGCCACACAAACAGCACCACTTCCCAGAGGACAAGTCCATGCTGTGTGTGAAACTACCCCTCCAGAGACCTGAAAGCATCTGAACCCGATGAAGTCACTCATAGTGTCCCAAATGTCACCAGTGCTGCTTGGTGTCGGAGTAACCAAGCTCCAAGGGACTTGCTTTAATGATCTGTGAGTTTGGTGGAGGGTTCCTTGGTGAAGGGACCAAACTCCACACATGCATGCTGCTTGGGATTAACAATAAGCTGCCAGCAGCAAGTACCCATTTTCTCATACCAAGTAGCAATAATCTTCTGAGCCTCTGTGGTGGGTTGAAAATTCCCCCTCAAACGCTAAATTGCCAGCCCAGCCCAGCTGGAAGCAAACAAAAGCTGTATTTACAAGCAGAACTACAATCTGAAAGGAAATCCAATGAATATGTACAAAATATCCAGGGTTTACAACATCTACAGGTATTTACAATTTACAAGCAGCACAAGAATCCCTCTGGACAAAACCAGGGGGACTCCTAATAGCTTCCCCTTCCCTGCCCCCTCCCTCTACCCACCCTGTACATGGGACAAGAGAAAGAGCAGAGAGTTGTGTGTTAATATGCAGCCACAACAAGAATGCATTCAAGGTCAGCAAAGCCAGCAGGAGCACAAGTTAGTATCTGCCAGAGTGAGGAAGCTCAAAAAGAGAGAAAGTTGGTGTACACAACCAGCTTACAGAATCATAGACTCACAGAATTGTCAGGGCTGGAAGGGACTTCAAGGATCAGCCAGGTCCAACCCCCTGCCATGGGCAGGGACACCTCACACTACAGCAGGTTGCTCACAGCCACATCCAGCCTGGCTGCAAACACCTCCAGGCATGAGGCTGCCACCACCTCCCTGGGCAGCCTGTGCCAGGCTCTCACCACCCTCATGGAGAAGAACTTCCTAACATCCAATCTGAATCTACCCCTTTGTAGTTTTGCTCCATTCCCCCAGTCCTGTCACTCCCTGACACCCTCAAAAGTCCCTCCCCATCTTTCTTGGAGCCCCCTTCAGATCCTGGAAGGCCACAAGAAGGTCTCCTCAGAGCCTTCTCTTCTCCAGCCTGTACAACCCCAACTCCCTCAGTCTGTCCCCACAGCAGAGCAGCTCCAGCCCTCTGCTCCTCCTCGTGGCCCTTCTCTGGACATCTTCCAGCACCTCCAGATCCTTTTTGTTACAGGAGTTCCAGAACTGGACACAGAGCTCCAAGTGGGCTCTCACCTGTTTTTTATCTATTCAGTGGCATTGTTCAGAACTTACAATTATCTTTATTGTCACATCCAGTGGTAATTTATTTACATTCTGTTACTTTCTGTTCAAGATCTGTGGAAAATTACCCAGTCACAGCTGAAACTACCACAGCTTCCAGGCTTGATCCCTGCGCTCTCGATGCCACAGCAAGAAGTGTGTGTTTGCAGCGACAGCACACCCTCTGTTGGGGTGATGGGAGGCACAGGCATCAGCAGTCCCTTCCCTGCCTGAAGGGCTGGCAGAGCAAGCTGGTGTTTGCAGCTGGATTCCCAGCAGGCAGCGCAGGGCGCAGCGAGAGTCGGTGTTCTTTGTCTAGTGAGCAGAGCGGCAATTTCTGACAGGAGTGGAGGTTTCAGCTTGTCCTGGTCAAGGAGAGGCTGGTTCAGGGCTGCTGAGTTTGGGCAGCATTCAAGTCCAGGTGTGCACAGTGCTGTCTTTGACAAGATTGAAGGCCAGGGATGGATGCAAGGTCACACTTGTACAGTTCCCCTTGTTCCTGTGCTGCACACACTGCTCTGTGTGACAGCCTGAAAGCCTAAATATTTTGCCCATCATCCTCTCCTCATTGCAGGGTGTGATGGTTTGAGCTTTACTGGAGTCCAAAAGCTTGAGGAAACAGATTTAGACTCCCTCCCCTCTCCCCTTTCCCTATAGGGTAAAGCAAATTAGGCAGGAGAGAGGAGAGGTGAAATCATGAAAGAAAATGGTCTGGAGTCGGTTTGGAAATTAAAACAAAGGTAATTTTTAAGCAGTATCTATATCCATATATAGCAGTAACAGGGAAGGTTACAAAGGTACAAGGAAAAGGGTAAACAGAAAAATCTACAAACCCAGCCCCACCTGGCATTGGATTCCCTCGATGCAAATGGATTCAGTCCTTCAGAAAGTGGGGATGCAGCGTGGAAAGGCAAGGCCCTGGCCACGTGGTGAGTGCAGGAAGCAGCAGCAGCAGCAGATGACCTCTCTCCAGCAGGCAAGGCAAGGAAAAGAGCAAGAGCTCAGCAGTGTGTCTCCTTAAACAGGCTTTGCTGGACAGGAAGGGGGAGTGGAATAGACCTTTGACCCCAAGGGGACCCCTCCTCCTGCGAGGGGGAAACCATGTCTCTCTCTCTGCCCACCTGGATCAGGGTTCTTTTATCCACCTGGGAGCTGGGTTCTTTTAACACACACACACACACCCCCATTAGGGCCACGAGGATGAGCAGAGGGCTGGAGCACCTCTCCCATGAGGACAGACTGAAAGAGTTGGGGCTGTTCAGTCTGGAGAAAAGAAAGCTTATTGTGGCCTTCCAGTATCTGAAGGGGGCTACAAGAAGGCTGGGGAGGGACTTCTCAGGGTGTCAGGGAGGTATTGGACTGGGGGTAATGGAATGCAGCTGGAGGTGGGGAGATTCAGGCTGGAGGTGAGGAGGAAGTTCTTCCCCATGAGAGTGGTGAAGCCCTGGAATGGGTTGTCCAGGGAGGTGGTTGAGGCCCCGTCCCTGGAGGTGTTTAAGCCCAGGCTGGATGAGGCTCTGTCCAGGCTGATCTAGTGTGGGGTGTCCCTGCCCATGGCAGGGGGTTGGAACTAGATGATCCTTGTGGTCCCTTCCAACCCTGACTGATACTATGATTCTGTCAAGGATGGATGTAAGCTGGGACATAGGGTTCTGCTGTCCTGCCTGGAACACCACAGACTGCTGCTCAGGATTCTCTGGTGGATGGCTGGTTACATGTAATCAATTGATAGCTAAGGAAATCAAATGCTGTTATAACATTTATTTGATGCTGCTTAAAACAAGACTCTCTGTAGATTAGTGAGGGTAAATCCTGTAGCTTCCCTGCAAGCCATATTGATTTATATCAAACCCAAGTAATGCATATTGATTCATACATGTTATCCTGCTGGGGTGTGTGACAGACCCTCCAACAGCATCTCCTGGCTTGGCTGGGCTTCCTGGTAATGACATTAATGCCTCACAATAAATCCACCGTAACAGTTCTCCAAATCCTAGCAGCACTGCTGCAGGACTTGGCTGTAGGGCAGTTTGCAAATAGCAGGGTAATGATGTTTGACAATGCTGTTTTGTCCTCTGAGTTAGGGGAAGAACAGTTGCAGATATTTACAGAATCATAGAAACATTCAGGTTGGAACAGTCCCTCAGGATCACCAAGGCCAACCCAGAACCCTACTCTACAAGGGTCACCCCTAAACCATAGCCCCAAGCACCACATCCAAACCACCTTGAAACACAGCCAGGCTTGAGGACTCCACCACCTCCCTGGGCAGCACATTCCAATCCCTGACCAATCCTGATGGGAAAAAATTCTTCCTAATGTCCAGTCTAAACCTACCCTGCTGCAGCTTGAGGCTGTTCCCTCTTGTTCTGTCACTAATTACCTGTGAGAAGAGACCAGCAGCAGCCTCTCCACAAGGTCCTTTCAGGTAGTTGTAGACAGCAATGAGGTCTCCCCTCAGCCTCCTCTGTTTCACACTAACCATCCTCAGCTCCTTCAGTTGCTCCTCATCAGATTTATTCTCCAGGCCCTTCACAGCTTCCTTGCCCTCCTCTGCCCTGGCTCCAGCACCTCCACATCTCTCTTGTGTTGAGGTGCCCAAAACTGGACACAGCACTCGAGGTGTGGCCTCCCCAGAGCTGAGTGCCAGGGGACAATCCCCTCCCTGCTCCTGCTGGACACAGCATTGCTGATCCCAGCCAGGAGGCCTTTGACTTTCTTGGCCAGCTGGGCACACTGCTGGCTGCTCTTCAGCTGCTTGTCCATCAGCACCCCCGGGTCCCTTTCTGCCAGCAGCTTTCCAGCCACACTGCCCCAAGCCTGTGGCATTGCTTGGGGTTGTTGTGACTCAAGTGCAGGACCTGGCACTTGGCCTTGTTGAAGCTCATTCTGGTATTACTGGCTGTGGATCCAATCCATCCAAGTCCCTCTGCAGAGCCTCCCTACCCACATGATTATATTGCTAATGTTTAGAATAGAATAGAATAGAATAGAATAGAATAGAATAGAATAGAATAGAATAGAATAGACCAGGTTGGAAGAGACCTTCAAGATCATCACAGCCAACCTATCATCCAACACCACCTAATCAACTAAACCATGGCACCAAGCACCCCATCAAGTCTCCTCCTGAACACCTCCAGTGATGGTGACTCCACCACCTCCCTGGGCAGCACATTCCAATGGGCAATCACTCTCTCTGTGAAGAATTTCTTCCTAACATTCAGCCTAAACCTCCCCTGGTGCAGCCTGAGACTGTGTCCTCTTGTTCTGGTGCTGGTTGCCTGGGAGGAGAGACCAGCCCCCACCTGGCTACAACCTCCCTTAATAGGAATGTTGTTAAGTAGCCAGGTAATGTGCAGTGTGGCTGTTTGTGTTGAACAGGAGCAGAATAGTCTCTATTTGAACGGCAACATTTGGAGCTATATGGGCTTGTGCAGACATTTTATTGGCTGCATCTTATGAGAGTCAGAATTTTCTGCTTTCTGGTGGGTACTCTTGTAGCATCTGCTTGAAAGCACTTCACCCAGCTACACTTTAGAGATCTGATTTTTGCTTTAATTGCAAGTGTCTTGCATGTATGGCAACAATAGAGACAGTACAGGCTGGGAGGGGATCTGCTGAAGAGCAGCCCTGTGGAGAAGGAGCTGGGAGTGCTGGTGGACAGCAAGTTCTGCATGGGACAGCAATGTGCCCTGGGGGCCAAGAAGGCCAATGGGGTCCTGGGGTGCATTAAGAAGAGTGTATCTGGCAGATCCAGGGAGGTTCTCCTCCCCCTCGACTCTGCCCTGGTGACAGTTCTGGGCTCCCCAGGTCAAGAGGGACAGGGATCTGCTGGAGAGAGTCCAACCTGTCACCACAGACCTCATGACTAGACCATGGCACCAAGTGCCACATCCTGTCCCCTCTTGAACACCTCCAGGGATGGTGACTCCACCACCTCCCTGGGAACATTCCTCTGCTCCTTTCTCCCTTTTGTACAGGGGCGTCTGGGGAGGAAGGGAGGGAGAAGCCAGTAGATTCCCTTGGTGAAAAGACCAGGGTGGTCCTTGTGCTGTGTGTTCACTGTAAACCCCTGCAGATACTGTACCTCCTGGATGTTTTGCACACATCCATTGCATTCCATTGCAGATTGTAGTTTTGCCTGTAAATACAGCTTCCATTTGCTTCCAGCTGGGCTGGGCTGGCAAAGTTCATGTTGGGGGGCAATTTCAACCCATGTAATACCAGTTTGCTGGAGTTGTTTGCCTCCCTCCTGGCCAGGCACTCGCCAGCAGGCTTGGGCAACTGGTATCTATTCTTTTATTTCTTTTTCATTAACACTTCTCCAGAGTCATTTCCTAATGAGATCAAGGACTGTGTGATTTATAACCCCGAAGCTGAGGAGGTTACAGTTTATTACATTAATAGAGTGCTCGCTGCTAAACCTCTGAGATCCGCTTAGTCATCTCGGGAGGGGAGAAACTTCCCCCACCGCTTGGAAGGATGTATTCAAAATCATGACTCCAGTCACCTGCTTTCAGCTTAAAGGAGCTGATGAAGATCAACCTTAGGAAGGGAGGCTGAGCTACCTGGGGCTTTATAATCTGGAGAAGAGAAGACTCAGAGGGGATTTAATAAATGTTTATCAATATCTGAGGGCTGGGGGTCAGGAGGGAGGGGACAGGCTCTGCTCACTTGCTCCCTGGGATAGGGCAAGGAGCAATCACAGTATCACCAAGGTTGGAAGAGACCTCACAGTATCACAGTATTACTAAGGTTGGAAGAGACCTCGAAGATCATCGAGTCCAACCTGTCACCACAGACCTCATGACTAGACCATGGCTCCAAGTGCCACATCCAGTCCCCTCTTGAACACCTCCAGGGACCGTGACTCCACCACCTCCCTGGGCAGCACATTCCAATGGCGAATCACTCTCTCTGGGAAGAACTTTCTCCTCACCTCTAGCCTAAACTTCCCCTGTTGCAGCCTGAGACTGTGTCCTCTTGTTCTGGTGCTGGTTGCCTGAGAGAAGAGGCCAACCCCTTCCTGGCTACAACCACCTTTCAGGTAGTTGTAGAGAGCAATGAGGTCTCCCCTGAGCCTCCTCTTCTCCAGGCTAAGCAACCCCAGCTCCCTCAGCCTCTCCTCACAGGGCTGTGCTCAAGGCCTCTCCCCAGCCTTGTTGCCCTTCTCTGGACACCTTCAAGTCTCTCAATGTCCTTCCTAAACTGCTGTGCCCAGAACTGGACACAGGACTCAAGGTGTGGCCTAACCAGTGCAGAGTCCAGGGGCACAATGACCTCCCTGCTCCTGCTGGCCACACTATTCCTGATGCAGGCCAGAATGCCATTGGCCTTCTTGGCCACCTGAACACACTACTGGCTCATGTTTAGGCAGCTGTCAATCAGCACCCCCAGGTCCCTCTCTGTTTGGCAGCTCTCAGCCACTCTGACCCCAGCCTGTAGCTCTGCATGGGGTTGCTGTGGCCAAAGTGCAGCACCTGGCACTTGGATTTGTTGAATGCCATCCTGTTGGACTCTGCCCATCTGTGCAGTTGGTCGAGGTCCCTCTGCAGGGCCCTTCTGTCCTCTAACTGACCAACATCTGCTCCCAACTTGGTGTCATCTGCAAATTTGCTGATGACTGTCTCAATCCCCTCATCCAGATCCAATGGATGTGAGGGGCAGCACAGGAGGTTCCACCTCGACAGAAGGGGGAACTTCTTCACTGTAAGGGTCACAGAGCACTGGAACAGGCTGTCCAGAGAGGTTGTGGAGTTGTCTCCTCTGAAGGCTTTCAAGGCCCATCTGGATGTGTTTCTCTGTGACCTGAGCTACATTGTATGGTCATGCTCTGGCAGGGGGTTGGACTTGGTGATCTTTCTGGGTCCCTTCCAACCCCTGACATCCTGTGAGCCTGTGAACTTCTGGATTTGAATTGAAACCAGGGAATCTGCTGCCTTGAGAACAGTATTGCCTGATGCCATTAAAGGTTTATAATCCTTTAGAATTTTCCTGAGCCATGCTTCCCTCCTTCATTTCCTGTGGGTGGCAAATAGAGTAGCACTAACCCTGTCTCTGCAACCCACCAGCAGCCAGCAGTGAGGCTTTCCCTGGCTATTCCCATGGTCTCAGACACTGGCATGCCACAACTAGAAAAGAACAGAACAGAACAGAACAGAACAGAACAGAATAGAATAGAATAGAATAGAATAGAATAGAATAGAATAGAATAGAATAGAATAGAATAGAAGCAGTGCATAAATAAATACTCCTACAAATTGAGTATTGGAGATTTGAGGAGAAAAAGCAGTGCACTCTGGATATCAGTTACAAAACTCTTCTGCAGTAATAATAAGTAGACACATTTTATCCTGCAGGATCTTCCCTCTCATTGAAAACTGAGGAAAATTGAGGTAATGACTGTTGACATTTCCAGGGATATCACAGGCTCACAGGATGTTAGGGGTTGGAAGGGACCTCCAGAGATCTTCCATCTCCAACCCCCCTGCCACAGCAGGACCATAGAATCCAGCACAGGTCACACAGGAACACATCCAGATGGGGCTGGAAAGTCTCCAGAGGAGGAGACTCCACAACCTCTCTGGGCAGCCTGCTCCAGGGCTCTGGGACCCTCACAGTGAAGAAGTTCCTCCTGATGTTGAGGTGGAACCTCCTGTGCTGCAGTTTATATCCATTGCCCCTTGTCTTATCCCAGGGTGTAACTGAGCAGAGCCTGTCCTTGTCCCTTCCTTCCTAACCCCAGCCCTCAGATATTGATAGACATTGATCAGATCCCCTCTCAGCCTTCTCCTCTCCAGAATAAACAGCCCCAGGGCTCTCAGCCTCTCCTCACCAGGCAGTGCTGCAGTCCCTTCAGCATCCTTGTAGCCCTCCCTTGGTCTCTCCCCAGCAGATCCCTGTCCCTCCTGAACTGTGGAGCCCAGAACTGGATGTAATATTCCAGGTGAGGTCTCAGCAGGGCAGAATAGAGGGGAGGAGAACCTCACTAGATCTGCTGGACACACTCCTCTTAGTGCACCCCAGGATCCCATGGGAAGTGTGACTGCCCTTGGTATGCCAGTGTGAGCTCAGCTGTTGTTATTATTTTGCCTCTAATAAAAGTGTGGACATACAGTGTTTCTGTTTGTGTTTAGTCCAGTAAGAGTTATGGAGACAGAATCAGCATTTCTCTATGCTTCCAGGCTTTGGAATTCCAAGAGCATTACCTTGGCAGTTCAAGCCCATCCTAGCAGCTGCTAGCTACTGAAAGGATATTTATGGCAGTACTGGGAACTGGTTTGTACAAGCTGCAGTCACTGAAACTTAGGGTAGCTGAGAGTTTTCAGTTATTCTAAGTAGTATCTCCTGGTGTTTTGTTCTGTCTTTGACCCACTCTTGGTCTGACCATATGGAGATGGGACCTGTATGAATAGTGCAGTCAGCAGGACCAGAGAAGCGGTTGGCCCCTCTGTACTTGGCTCTGGGGAGGCCACACTTTGAGTACTGGGTTCAGTTTTGGGGCCCTCATTGCAAGAAAGACATTGAGGTCTTGGAGTGAGTCCGGAGGAGGGCAACAATACTGGTTCAGGGTCTGGAGAACAGGGCTGGTGAGGAGCAGCTGAGGGAACTGGGGTTGCTTAGGCTGGAGAAAAGGAGCCTCAGGGGAGACCTTATTGTGCTCTACAACTAGTTGAAAGGAGGCTGTAGTGAGGTGGCTGTCGGTCTCTTCTCCACAGTAACAAGTGATAGCATGAGATGAAGTGGCCTCAAATTGCACCATGGCAGGCTTAGATTGGATATTAGAAGAATATTCTTCACTGAAAGTGTTCTCAAACATGGGAATAGGCTTCCCAGGAGACAGCTGAATCATCCTCCCTGGAGGGGTTAAAAGTTTGCTGATGACACCAAGCTGTGTGGTGCAGCAGACAGCTGGAGGGAAGGATCCATCCAGAGGGACCTGGACAGGCTGCAGAGCTGAGCCCATGGCAACCTCATGAGCTTCAACCAGAACAAATGCAAGGTCCTGCAGTTGGGTCAGGGCAATCCCAGACACTGATATAGGCTGGGCAGGGATTGGCTTGAGAGCAGCCCTGAAGAAAAGGCCTTGGGGGTGCTGGGGGAGGAGAAGCTCAACAGGAGCCAGCAGTGAGCACTTGCAGCCCAGAGAGCCAAGCAGAGCCTGGGCTGCAGCAAGAGAAGTGTGGCCAGCAGGGTCAGGGAGGGGATTCTCCCACTCTGCTCCACACTGGGGAGACCACAGCTGGAGCTCTGTGTCCAGTTCTGGAGCCTCTGTGCCAGGAAGGATCTGGAGGTGCTGGAAGGTGTCCAGAGAAGGGCCACGAGGATGAGCAGAGGGCTGGAGATGCTCTGCTCTGGAGAGAGACTGAGGGAGTTGGGGCTGTTCAGTCTGGAGAAGAGAAGGCTCTGAGGAGAACTTCTTGTGGCCTTCCAGGATCTGAAGGGGGCTCTAAGAAAGCTGGAGAGGGACTTTTGAGGGTGTCAGGGAGGGATAGGACTGGGGGAATGGATCAAAACTAGAAATGGGTAGATGCAGATTGGATGTGAGGCAGAAGTTGTTCCCCATGAGGGTGGTGAGAGCCTGGCACAGGTTGCCCAGGGAGGTGGTGGCAGCCTCATGCCTGGAGGTGTTTGCAGCCAGGCTGGATGTGGCTGTGAGCAACCTGCTGCAGTGTGAGGTGTCCCTGGCCATGGCAGGGGTTGGAACTGGCTGATCCTTGAGGTCCCTTCCAACCCTGACAATTCTGTGATTCTATGAAAGGACAGAGAGATGTGGTGCTGAGGGACATGGTTTAGCACCAGATTGTGTAGAGTTAGGGAGCTGTTGGACTAGATGGCCCTGAGGGTCTTTGGCAACCCAAACAATTCTCTAATTCAATAAGACTGGTTTGCAGCCTGGCTCTGAAGTGCGGGACCAGGGCTGGGGATGAGAGACCTTCGGCAGCCAAAGCCAGGCGTACGCACAGGCAGGAGGCTGAGGGCTGCTCTGAGGCATTCAGAGCTCTCCTGTTTGGTCTCTTTCTGATCCAGATCATGAGGAAGTACCCTAGGAAAGGAGAGGGTTCACCCTCGCCTTGAGCTTAGCTTTAGCCATGGATTTACAGCAGTATTTATAGTGCTGGTGGCTTTCTCTGGGTTGTAACCCAGACAGGTCCTTTCCCAGCACTAACAGTGGGTTATATCCTCTCAAGAGGTTTCAGTTTTGCTCTGACTGCCGTTAGTAATTAAACCCTCCTTCGGTTACAAGGCAGAGTGGGAAGAGACCTGGGCAATATACATGTTCATATTCAGTTCTGAATGCTCTTTGAATGCTTCCTTGCTTTATCATTCCTAATCGCATACTACAAAGAGAGTAACATGTTCACATTCTTTAGACTGGAACTGAAAATCATCTGGCTCTTTCTAGCCACCAGCTGTCTTTATCATCACCTCACAGAAACCTTGATAGGGTTCAGGGGAAACAGAATTTTGCAGTCCTTAATTTTAGAAGTTAATTTCTCCTTGCTTCTTTGGGGTAAACCTGGCTAGAAGCGGATCCACCAATGCCACGTTCTCCTAAACCATGCAGCAATGTGATAGTATGATCAGAGTAGCACAGACAACAGGAGTTAGCTATTGTATGGCCACAGAGTGTACCTGATTGTGGACTCTTGTGGTGTTTGGAATCTGGACTAACTCTGTGGAAGGCTCTTAATTCTATTAACTCTGCACAACGTTCTTGGCCTTATGGCCACGAGAGCCAATGGGATCCTGGGGCGCAGCAAGAAAAGGAGGGCTAGGGAGGTTCTTCTTCCCCTCTGATCTGCCCCAGTGAGACCACATCTGCAATCCTCTGTCCAGTTTTGGGCTCCCCAGTTCAAGAGAGACGGTGGAGGGGGCCAAGCTCTTTTGGGTGCTGCACAGCAATAAGCCAAGGAACAATGAAGACAAACTTGAACAGAGAAGGTTTCAGCTCAACATGAGGAGAAACTTCTTTCGAGTGAGGGTGGCAGAGCCCTGGAGCAGGCTGCCCAGAGAGGTTGTGGAGTCTCCTTCTCTGGAGCCTTTCCAACCCCCCCAGATGCATTCCTGTGCAGCCTGCCCTGGGTGATGCTGCTCTGGCAGGGGGTTGGACTGGATGATCTCTGGAGGTCCCTTCCAACCTCTAATGTACTGTGGTGGTGTAAACCAGTAGGTATTGGAATTAGTAGCAGTACTTGGAGACTAGTCTTTACCAGAAATTCTACTGCTTTGCTACTAAGCAGATAAATAACAAAGATTAATTGAAATTGCAAAGTGCCTACTGTGTGAAGAGGCAACAGCTGTATGTGGGCAGTTACATCCAGACAGATAATGTGGGGCTGGATTAGTCAGCTTTGTAGGCAGTCCCAGAAGCATTACTGTGAGAAAGGAGAGGAGAAACAGGTCTAGACTTCCTTTCTGGAAAAAGCAAAACAAATGGAAATATGGAGTTTTGTATTAGCTGAGCATCAATGAAGCATCAGAACTGCCACTGGCTGCCAGTTTTGCTTGAATTATGGGTCATGGGATAGGAAGGGAAGCGCTCCAAACTCCTGTCTAATAATCTGACAGAGAAAAGGGAGGTTGTCGCTGTAAGGGTGCAGGGTGGCACCCACAGCAACGAGGACAGAGTTCAAGCAGAGTATAGGCAGAGCCCAGATTGAGAGCCCCTGCCCGAGGAGGCAAGCCCATGAGAGTGAAGACTCCCCCAAGCAGCTCATATTTGTAGCTCTGCTCTTAGTGTGGCTGCAGGGGATTGGTTAATGATGTGGCTGCAGGGAATTGGCTAATGAACTTTTCTTTACAAACGAACTTTTCCACAGCAAACTCCTGGCCAAGCTGTCAGCCCCTGGCTTGGACAGGAGCACACTGCATTGGGTTAGGAACTGGCTGGAGGCTGAGCCCAGAGAGTGGTGGTGAATGGTGCCACAGCCAGCTGGCAGCCAGGCACTAGTGGTGTGCCCCAAGGATCAGTGCTGGGCCCCATGCTCTTCAACATCTTTATTGATGATCTGGGTGAGGGCATTGAGTCCATCATCAGTAAATTTGCAGATGACACCAAGCTGAGGGCAGGAGTTGATCTGCTGGAGGGCAGAGAGGCTTTGCAGAGGGACCTCGACAGGCTGGACAGATGGGCAGAGGCCAAGGGCAGGAGATTGAACACATCCAAGTGCCGGGTTCTGCACATTGGCCACAGCAACCCCAGGCAGTGCTACAGGCTGGGGTCAGAGTGGCTGAGAGCAGCCAGGCAGAGAGGGACCTGGGGGTGCTGGTTGATGGTAGGCTGAACATGAGCCTGCAGTGTGCCCAGGCAGCCAAGAGGGCCAATGGCATCCTGTCCTGCATCAGGAAGAGTGTGGCCAGCAGGAGCAGGGAGGTCATTGTGCCCCTGTCCACTGCACTGGTTAGGCCACACCTTGAGTCCTGTGTCCAGTTCTGGGCCCCTCAGTTTAGGAAGGATGTTATCTTGCTGGAAGGTGTCCAGAGAAGGGCAACGAGGTTGGTGAGGGGTTTGGAACACAGCCCTGTGAGGAGAGGCTGAGGGAGCTGGGGTTGCTTAGCCTGGAGAAGAGGAGACTCAGAGGAGACCTTCTTGCTCTCTACAACTACCTGAAGGGAGGTTGTAGCCAGGCAGAGGTTGGTCTCTTCTCCCAGGCAGCCAGCACCAGAACAAGAGGACACAGTCTCAGGCTGTGCCAGGGGAGGTTTAGGCTGGAGGTTAGGAAGAAGTTCTACACAGAGAGAGTGATTGCCCATTGGAATGGGCTGCCCGGGGAGGTGGTGGAGTCACCATCACTGGAGGTGTTCAGGAGGAGACTTGATGGGGTGCTTGGTGCCATGGGTTAGTTGATTAGGTGGTGTTGGATTGGTTGATGGGTTGGACGCGATGATTGTGAACGTCTCTTCCAACCTGGTCTATTCTATTCTATTCTATTCTATTCTATTCTATTCTATTCTATTCTATTCTATTCTATTCTATTCTATTCTATTCTATTCTATTCTATTCTATTCCATTCCATTCCATTCCATTCCATTCCATTTCATTCCATTCTTACTAGCTAGTGCTCCTTATTAAGTCAGCATAGCTGACTCCTATCTCACCTATTAGAGTTACTTGTTAAGCTACCACAGGTGGTTCCTATCTCATCTTGCCTTGCAGTTTGTCATCTTCAATCATTCAGTCTGGGGCTCACAACCTCCCACAGGGGGACACAATCCCCCCAGGAGGTGTCTGTTTCACTCCAAGGGACTTCATGACCCTTTATCATCAGTGAGTGTTAATATCAAGTAAGCACCAGTGATGCGAGCATGGCTTCACCCTGCCCTTACCTGGCCTGTCAGAGGGGAATGAAGGCTGCTGCTGCAGTGGGCTCTGAAGTGCTTGTTGTGTGAAAGGAGTTGTTCACACATGGAGGACTAAGCACCTGCACTTTGAGAGGTGCTGTTTTTCCCAACAACTAATCTTGGTCATTAAGAGTCTCAGAAGTAATTTTAAACCCTACATTAGTGCTCCCCAGGTGAAACTGAAGCAGTTTTCTAATGGTGCTGAGCCTTGGGCTCCTTTCAAATTCATTGCCATGGAAGTTTGTACTCACAGGCTCACAGGATGTTAGGGGTTGGAATTGACCTCTGGAGACCTTCCAGTCCAACCCCGCTGTGAGAGCAGGACCATAGCAGAATGAGCAGAATCCAGCACAGGTCACACAGGAACACATCCAGATGGGGCTGGAAAGGCTCCAGAGAAGGAGACTCCACAACCTCTCTGGGCAGCCTGCTCCAGGGCTCTGGGACCCTCACAGTGAAGAAGTTTTTCCTTATGCTGAGGTAGAACCTCCTGTGCTGGAGTTTATACCCACTGCCCCTTGTCCTATCCCAGGGTGCAACTGAGCAGAGCCTGTCCCCCAGCCCTCACATATTCATAAACATTTAATGAGCCCCTTCTCACTCCTCCCCCTCCAGACTGAAAAGCCTCTCAGCCTCTGCTCATAGGGCAGTGCTCGTTTGGTTTCATCACACGTTCCCGGCTGCCCCCATCCATCTCCTGAGCACGTGCACCTCTCTGCTGCCTTCTTTTACTTTGAGTTTTGCAAGTAATGTTTGCCAGAATGTCAGCAGCAAAGAAGAAAGGGAGGAGTTTGCCAGAAGCTTAGGGATGCTGGGCCTGGAAGGGCCATGTCCTTCACAGTCAAATCATGGAAACTTTGCCTTCCAACTGATGCTCTCCTGGTGCCAGGCCAAAAGGGTGCAGTGCTTCACACGTCAGGATGAGAAAGGCAGAGTGGACAAATGGGGGCTTTAGGAAATGGAGGCTCTCTGACTAGCCAGATATGATTGGGGTTTGACATTTATTTTTGCTTTTTGTGTCTGATTTTGCTGCTTCAGTCTCTAAACAGCCTGTGAAGAGCTGGGAAGTCATTACTGCTAACAGTGGGTGAGAGTTTCCTTGGTTTGCTTTAATCTGCTAAACTTGGGCTGGCTGGAGTGACTGAGGGAAGCTATTCTGTCAGTTCCACTGAGCCTGGTCATTGGATCACATTTGCAGGGGAAAAAAACAACAAACAAAGAAACCCTAGAAATACATTAAAAAAAAGAAAAAGGAAGGAAGGCAGGGAGGAAGGGAGGAAGCAAGGAAGGAAGGGAGGAAGCAAGGAAGGAAGGGAGGAAGCAAGGAAGGAAGGATGAAAGAAAGGAAGGGAGGGAGGGAGGAAGGGAGGGAGGAAGGAAGGGAGGGAGGGAGGGAGGGAGGGAGGAAGGAAGGAAGGAAGGAAGGAAGGAAGGAAGGAAGGAAGGAAGGAAGGAAGGAAGGAAGGAAGGAAGGAAGGAAGGAAGGAAGGAAGGAAGGAAGGAAGGAAGGAAGGAAGGAAGGAAGGAAGGAAGGAAGGAAGGAAGGAAGAGAAAAGCAAACCAATTCTGTAGTCTGTGTCCATAAACTTCCTTTCAGTCCATCTTCTGAGTTGAGATGAAACACCACCATGGAGAAAGAAAGGATGAGCACATGAACTTCAGATGGTGGACTAGCCTCTTTTCTTCATTGTTCATAGGTTTGGCAGTCCTCAAGGAGTCTGTAGGGTAGTATTGAAGTATTCATTTGGACATTTTGTCCTACTTCAGAAAGTTGACAACGAGCCAACACCAAGAGTGTGTGTGGCCAGCTTGGGCCAGGGAGGGAATTCTCCCGCTCTGCTCCACTCTGCTGAGACCACAGCTGGAGCTCTGTGTCCAGTTCTGGAGTCCCTAGTAGAAGAAGGATCTGGAGGTGCTGGAAGGTGTCCAGAGAAGGGCCATGAGGATGAGCAGATGGCTGGAGCTGCTCTGCTGTGAGGACAGCCTGAGGGAGTTGGGGCTGTTCAGTCTGGAGAAGAGATGGCTGCGAGAAGACCTTTTTGTGACCTTCCAGTATCTGAAGGGGGCTCCAAGAAAGCTGGAGAGGGACTTTTGAGGGTGTCAGGGAGGGATAGGACTGGGGGGAATGAAGCAAAGCTTAAAGTGGGTAGATTCAGATTGGCTGTTAGGAAGAAGTTGTTCCCCATGAGGGTGGTGAGAGCCTGGCACAGGCTGCCCAGGGAGGTGGTGGCAGCCTCATGCCTGGAGGTGTTTGCAGCCAGGCTGGATGTGGCTGTGAGCAACCTGCTGTAGTGTGAGGTGGCCCTGCCCATGGCAGGGGTTGGACCTGGCTGATCCTTGAGGTCCCTTCCAACCCTGACAATTCTATAATTCCATGAATTCTCCTTTCCAGTGGCATTTGGTGCCATACTGGCTTTTATTGATTATTGGCTAGTAACCTAAGTCCATGCCACAAGGTAGGATGAAGAGATTAACAGCCTTGAAGGAGTTCAGAAGTCGAAAGATGAGGCAAACTGTAGTCAAGCCTGCTGTAGAGGTCTGGACTGCAGTGCCTAGTCAGCTCAGTGACGGTGGCAGGTGGGAATTGCCTGTCTTAGCTGAGGTGTAGTCCTGCTGCTATGTATTATGCACATTCTGCTGGTGCTGCAGGGTGAATTTTTTCTCGCCTCAAACGAATTTCTGCACTGTTTGCATCTGTGATACAAACCAAAGGCCTGAATGCAATTTTCTTTTCCTTTTCTATAATTCAAACTTCAGACCTTGATGTGCTGCTGTGGAACCGATTGATTGTGCAACTCTGAGATACCAGTTGCGATTTTGTACTTCAATTATGCTCAGCTCTTATCTTTAGTTTTATCCTTCCCGAGCTTCTTGCAGTAAAGGTCTTTGTTACTATCTGCATCGTGAGGAGCACAATTGGCTTGCAGAGCGCTGACAGAACGATGTTATTCAAGGAGCACTTGAGTGACTGCGAAAGGAATCAAATGTAATCTTGTGAATTGTTTTTTCTTATTGCTTAATTAAAACACTGGAGTTGGGAAAAAGAAAGAAAGAAAGAAAGAAAGAAAGAAAGAAAGAAAGAAAGAAAGAAAGAAAGAAAGAAAGAAAGAAAGAAAGAAAGAAAGAAAGAAAGAAAGAAAGAAAGAAAGAAAGAAAGAAAGAAAGAAAGAAAGAAAAAAGAAAGAAAGAAAGGAAAGAAAAGAAAGAAAGAAAGAAAGAAAGAAAGAAAGAAAGAAAGAAAGAAAGAAAGAAAGAAAGAAAGAAAGAAAGAAAGAAAGAAAGAAAGAAAGAAAGAAAGAAAAAAGAAAAAGAAAGAAAGAAAGAAAGAAAAAAAGAAAAAAAGAAAGAAAGAAAGAAAGAAAGAAAGAAAGGAAGAAAGAAAGAAAGAGGAAAGAATGAAAGAAAGAAGGAAAGAGAGAAAGAGAGAAAGAAAGAGCGAAAGAAAGAAAGAAAGAAAGAGAGAGAGAGAAAGAAAGAAAGAAAGAAAGAAAGAAAGAAAGAAAGAAAGAAAGAAAGAAAGAGAAAGAAAGAAAGAAAAAGAAAGAAAGAAAGGAAGAAAGAAAGAAAGAAAGAAAAAAAGAAAAAAGAAAGAAAGAAAGAAAGGAAGAAAGGAAGAAAGAGGAAAGAATGAAAGAAAGAAGGAAAGAGAGAAAGAGAGAAAGAAAGAAAGAGGGAAAGAAAGAAAGAAAGAAAGAAAGAAAGAAAGAAAGAAAGAAAGAAAGAAAGAAAGAAAGAAAGAAAGAAAGAAAGAAAGAAAGAAAGAGAGAAAGAAAGAAAGAGAGAAAGAAAGAAAGAAAGAAAGAAAGAAAGAGAGAAAGAAAGAAAGAAAGAAAGAAAGAAAGAAAGAAAGAAAGAAAGAAAGAAAGAAAGAAAGAAAGAAAGAAAGAAAGAAAGAAAGAAAGAAAGAAAGAAAGAAAGAAAGAAAGAAAGAAAGAAAGAAAGAAAGAAAGAAAGAAAGAAAGAAAGAAAGAAAGAAAGAAAGAAAGAAAGAAAGAAAGAAAGAAAGACAAAGAACGAACCCGGTTGTGTTATGACTTGTGCACTTTGTGTCTGTGTGGAGGAATGAGACAGCATCTTGGTCCCGTGTCTGAAACAGCCATCAAATTGAAACCAAATAACAGGGATTTTTGTAATCAGGGAAGTCTCCTGCTGTAATTGAAGGAAAGCACGTTCTGCATTAGGATAGATCAGTGTCTCAGGCTGCCTTTGTGGACAGTGAAACAAAACCCTAGGTCATCCATCTTTTTCTTCCTCTTTCCTATCAGCTACAATATTCCTCCCTTCATTCTGGTCGTCTTCCTCCCCTCAGGCTGCGGCTGCAGGTGCAGTGCTGGGATGGTTTCTGTCAGGAATGTTGTTCAGCACCATTCTGCTGCTTTGGTGGAACAAACAGGAGCCTCCGCCTGGTTTCAAACGCTGAGCGCTGTGATCCTGTCTCAGCAGTGTCCTCAGCTGCTGCAGCAAGGTTGGCATCTAAAAGAAAACACTACCCACTTCAAAGCAAATGATACCAAAGCTCTTTCAGTCAAAGCTGACGGGAGAGGTGGGCGCTGACAGGGTGCTGTGACTTGAACGCCGAAGCAGCAAGAATTACACCGCCCTGCTTGCCTGAAAGAGGTGTCGGAGGAAGAGAGGACATACCACGCTGGTAGTTTGGTAGGCTCAGCCCTAATTTCTGTTAGCCAGCTAAAACCTTCCAGCAGGAGGCCAAGTCAGCTGGCCAGCTGAACAGGAAGGCCATACCTGTGCCTTCTGCCTGGCAAGGAATGACTTAAGCTAGCGGCGTGGCCCTGGGCAGCCCTGCCCTGCTTGTGCAGGGGACTTGGAGCAAACGCTCTCAAGAGATCTCCTAGCTTCAGCTGTTCTGTGATCTGAATTGAACTGTGTATTCAGCTTGCTTCTCTTAAAGTGAGCCACTGTTTTACAACAGTCATGTCTAAGGTGATTACTACCTGTAGTACAGCAGCAAGTAAGTGTGGTAGTTGGGTGGGGTTTAGGAGCGAGGGCTGATTGCCTGTACAGAATGTTTCCATTCCCTGGAGTGTATAAAATGGTCTGAACATCAGAGGTGGAAAGTATTTTCTTTGGAGTTTCATAGTTTTGGGGTTTTTTTTAGGGGTGGGAGGTTTTAGAGTTGAGTTGAGACATGCTGGAGGGAAAGGATGGGAAGAGGGACCTGGACAGGCTGGAGAAGAGTGCCCAAGCAACCTCATGAGGTTCAAAAAAACCAAGGGCAAGGTCCTGCAGCTGGGTCAGGGCAATCCCAGGCACTGATACAGGCTGGGCAGGGACTGGCTGGAGAGCAGCCCTGAAGAAAATGCCTTAGGGGTGCTGGGGGAGGAGAAGCTCCACAGGAGCCAGCAGGGAGCACTTGCAGCCCAAAGAGCCAAGCAGAGCCTGGGCTGCAGCAAGAGAAGTGTGGCCAGCAGGGCCAGGGAGGGGATTCTGCCCCTCTGCTCCACTCTGCTGAGACCAGAGCTGGAGCTCAGCAGGAGAGTTCTCATGGATTTCCTGGGAGCAGCATGTAGAAAGCAGTGAGCTGCTTTCAAAAGGAATGTCTGCACAGCCTGGGCCATGAGTCTCTTTTCCTACTTCTACTTCTGCTGAAGAAGAGAAGCAGCAGGATTTGAACCTCAATCTGTCAAATGCAGATAGACTCATTAGTCATTGATTTTATGTGGTGACTCACCAGGTGACCCAGCCTTACCTTTTCATGCTCGTCTTGCACAACAAATTAAAACTGAGCCTGCTACTCAGAAGCAAAATGAGACTGAAATCTACTGACAGGCTTTCCTTGCAATTAAGTCTTAAAGTTTATCAGCTGGCTTTTGGGCTGGCTGTCTTAAGGCAGATTTAGAGATGCAAATCTGAGCTATTCCAACTTCTGGTAGCAACAAACCAGAGCTACAGTGAGCTTGCAGGTGAAAAAACCCCACAAAACAAATCCTTTTGCATAGCTGCTGAAATGTTCTATAGTTCTGCCATAGAGACTTCTGAATGACTTTACACCACACTTCACTTACTGATAACAAACTTCATTAGAGTAGCCACAGTACTGGGAAAAGTACTGTGCACTACAGTCTGGAGAGAAGGTGGCTGCGAGGACACCTAATTGTGGCCTTCCAGGATCTGAAGAGGGCTACAAGAAAGCTGGGGAGGGACTTTTGAGGGGGTCAGGGAGGGATAGGACTGGGGGGATGGAGCAAAACTAGAAATGGGAAGATTGAGATTGGATGTGAGGAAGAAGTTGTTCCCCATGAGGGTGGTGAGAGCCTGGCACAGGCTGCCCAGGGAGGTGTTTGCAGCCTCATGCCTGGAGGTGTTTGCAGCCAGGCTGGATGTGGCTGTGAGCAACCTGCTGCAGTGTGAGGTGTCCCTGCCCATGGCAGGGGGCTTGGAACTGGATAATGCTTGAGGAGCCTTCCAACCCTGACAATTCTATGATTCTATGACATCTCTGTAAGGGTAACCTAATGACCCTGAGATGCAATGACTGCTGCTTGCTCAAGGTAAAATTAGTCTATGTTCTACTCAGTGGCACAGCAGCTCCATGGTGCTGTAGTACTAAATGTTGTTTAGCCAGCTGGTAAATCAGTGAGAAATTCTGAGTCCTCATCCCTTTTAATGCAACAACTTGAAAAGGCAAGGAAAGAAATGGTGGAAATGCTTCCTGGTTTTAAATTCCAATTCAAGTTTTACCTTCTGTCAAGACCTCCTTCATCTACCGGGAGCAAAAATGTATTTATTGCTTTTTAGTTTCACAAATGTTTTCTACTCTGTCTTACTCCCTTTGTGCTTTGAAGGGGTGACCTTGGACCTTTTCTTTTCAAGTGTTTCTGCATTGCTTGCTTCCACGGTTAATTTCCTGTGAGGATTTAAGGCAGTGTGTGGGGACATGGTTAGCCATAACATGAGGGAACATATTTTGTTCCAGCTGCTCTTTCTAGCTGTCAACAGATGGGGTAAAGCTACAGGCCAGATGCAATTGACATGATACTGCTGTTTAAATCTGCTTAATATCTTCAGAACAATGTCCCTTTTACTCCCTTCATTGTGTCCATTCCCATATCTGACCTAAACAAGGAGCATGTGCTCTTGTAGCCAAGAAGGCCAATGCCATTCTGGGGTGGATTAGAAGGGCTGTGGATAGTAGCTTGAGAGAGGTTCTCCTCCCACTCTGCTCTGCCCTGGTGAGGCTGCAGCTGGAATATTGTGTCCAGTTCTGGGCCCCTCAGTTCAGGAAGGACCTCAGGGAACTGCTTGAGAGAGTCCAGCACAGAGCCACAAAAGTGCTGAAGGGAGTGGAACATCTTCCTTATGAGGAGAGCCTGAGGGAGCTGAGGGCTCTGGAGCTTGGAGAGGAGGAGCCTGAGAGGTGACCTCATTGCTGTTGCTAAAGCTGTGCAGGGTGAGTGCCCAGAGGCTGGAGCCAGGCTCTGCTGGGGGATGCCCAAGGCCAGCACAAGGGGCAGTGGTGGAAGCTGAGGCAGAGGAAGTGCCATGGGAACAAGAGGAAGAATTTCTTCCCTGTGAGGGTGACAGAGTCCCGGAAGAGGCTGCCCAGGGGGGTTGTGGAGTCTCCTCTCTGGAGATATTCCAACCCCACCTGGATGTGTTCCTGTGTGATCTGCTCTAGGTGCTCCTGCTCTGGCAGGGGGCTTGGACTGGATGAGCTTTTGAGGTCCCTTCCAGCCCCTAACATCCTGTGATTCTGTGACAAAACCAAACAGCTTAGAGAACTGGTCTAAAGTCTTGAAAATGAGGACATTTATGATATTTTTGTGTTACAGGTGGCAGAGAAGCAATGGGCAAGAATATTGCTGGTGGCTGCCAAGGCTGCTGATCTCTCTGTTTAGCTGTGTGTCTGTTTAAGATGTGGATTGCTAGATGATGCCTGTGGTAGACATCAAGATTAGTATAGATATTATTCAGTGACATGCAAAAGTTCTGAAGTAATACATAATGTTTATCCTGGTCCATGTCAGGAGTCACTGGGTGCTCCTGCAGTGCTATCAGGAGTGGTTTTGATGAGAAACTGGAAGTGTGGCCAGCAGGGCCACGGAGGGGATTCTCCACCTCTGCTCCATTCTGGTGAGATCACACCTGAAGCACTGTGTCCAGTTCTGGAACCTCTGTTCCAGGAAGGATCTGGAGGTGCTGGAATGTGTCCAGAGAAGGGCCCCGAGGACGAGCAGAGGGCTGGAGCTGCTCTCCTGTGAGGACAGACTGAGGGAGTTGGGGTTGTTCAGTCTGGAGAAGAGAAGGCTCTGAGCAGACATTCTTGTGGCCTTCCAGGATCTGAAATGGGCTACAAGAAAGCTGGGGAGGGACTTTGAGGGTGTCATGGAGGGATAGGACTGGGGGGAATGGAGCAAAACTAGAAGTGGGGAGATTCAGACTGGATGTTAGGAAGAAGTTGTTCCCCATGAGGGTGGTGAGAGCCTGGCACAGGCTGCCCAGGGAGGTGGTGGCAGCCTCATGCCTGGAGGTGTTTGCAGCCAGGCTGGCTGTGGCTGTGAGCAACCTGCTGCAATGTGAGGTGTCCCTGGCCATGGCAGGGGGTTGGACCTGGCTGATCCTTGAGGTCCCTTCCAGCCCTGACAGTTCTGTGATTCTATGATTCTATAATAGTAGCAGGACATTTTTCTTCTTGGAAGTAGCAGGAGGACAGTTCTCACAGCTCTCTGTGTTTTGCCCATGGGCAGATGCTACACAGGCATTTAGGAAAATTGCATTTGTTCAGTGTTGCTGGTAAGGCAGAAGTTCTGGTTGTTTTCTGAGGTGTCCCCAATGTGTAAGCACAAAATTCCAGTGCTGTGCATAGAGCACGGGCTTACTGCTTTGTACAGAATGTTTGATGTAAGCAACCTTGTCAAACAGATGAAAAATTCCCCACAAATGTGAAAAACTGATAGGCCTTGGCTGTAGCTTGAAAAGCTGCTGACCCTGATAGGGATCTAAATTGTTCATGATTCCATCAAATCAACAGGGAAAAATTTTGTGCATCTTGGTATCATGGGGGGCATTCAGAGGAGTTTGTCCAGCAGATCCAGGGAGGTTCTTCTCCCCCTCTGCTCTGCCCTGCTGAGATCTCACCTGGAATATTGCATCCAGTTCTGGGCTCCCCAGTTCAAGAGGGACAGGGATCTGCTGGAGAGAGTCCAAGGGAGGGCTACAAGGATGCTGAAGGCGTTGGAGTACTCCCTGGTGAGGAGAGGCTGTGAACCCTGGGACTGTTTATTCTGGAGAGGAGAGGACTGAGAGGAGATTTAATAAATGTTTGTCAATATCTGAGGGCTGGGGGTCAGGCAAGAAGGGACAGAGACAGCTTCTGTTCACTTGTGCTTGGGATAGGACAAGGGGCAGTGGGTATAAACTCCAGCACAGGAGGTTCCATCTCAGCATAAGGAAAACTTCTTTACTGTGAGGGTCCCAGAGGCCTGGAGCAGGCTGCCCAGAGAGGTTGTGGAGTCTCCTTCTCTGGAGCCTTGACAGCCCTGTCTGGATGTGTTCCTGTGTGACCTGTGCTGGATTCTATGGTCCTGCTCTGGCAGGGGGGTTGGACTGGAAGGTCTCCAGAGGTCCCTTCCAACCCCTGACATCCTGTGAGCTGTGATCTTTGGCTTCATTCCAAATCAAAAGACTGCATTTTTGAAAGTGAAGGAATTGGATCTTCATTGTCACTTCCACTCCAGCTTACTTGGTGCTCCAGCGATCAGACGGCGATGGTAAATGTTGGGGTTGCCCAACTCAATACATCCTGTTTTTCAGGAGTGCTAGCCATCTGCCCACTGGGTTTGGGCAGAATCATTCTTCTGTTCCAGAAATGTTGACTTAAATCTTAATTCCTCAGCCAGTTAAATCTTTTATTTACTGGAGAGCTATCATTTAACAATAATTGTCCCAGTGTGTGAAAACTAGAATGGTAGAAGTGCCTGTAATGCAAAAAGGAAAGCGGTTTAAAAGATGAGAAGGTCAAAAGTTAAGCTAACCTGAGCCCCAGTCCAGCAAGCAAATGTGAGAGAAACTTTGATTAGCCTCAGGAGGTGTGGGTATGATGCTGGTCTTGTTAGTTAGCCATATCAGGAACAGTGAAAGGAGGAATCAGTAGTAGTAAGCAGAATAAAACCACTCCAGTGCTGTCAAAGCTATCACTTTATTGTTTTAAGATGCCATAGCAATTGTTTTCTTGATTTCTGTTAATGTGTGTCAGACTGTAATGGGCCATTAAGCACTTGAGGAGAGCACATGAGGAGAGGCTGAGGGAGCTGGGGTTGTTTAGCCTGGAGAAGAGGAGGCTCAGGGGCAACCTCATTGCTCTCTACAACTACCTGAAGGGAGGTTGTAGCCAGGAAGGGGTTGGCCTCTTCTCCCTAGCAACCAGCACCAGAACAAGGGGACACAGTCTCAAGCTGCACCAGGGGAAGTTTAGGCTGGAGGTGAGGAGAAAGTTCTTCACCAAGAGAGTGATTCGCCATTGGAATGTGCTGCCCGGGGAGGTGGTGGAGTCACCGTCCCTGGAGGTGTTCAAGAGGGGACTGGATGTGGCACTTGGTGCCATGGTCTAGTCGTGAGCTTTGTGGTTACAGGTTGGACTCGATGATCTTTGAGGTCTCTTCCAACCTTGGTAATACTGTGATACTGTGATACTTGCCTTGACCATGGCTATAGTGGTTTAGTGCAAGGGCTAAGCTGCCTGCTCCCCAGAACAGAAGTGAGGGAAAAGTAACACAGAAAAGCTTGGGATTGGAACACACAAAGTGAGATAAGAAGGGACTTACTGAGGCAAAATCAGATAATCATAGGGCAAAATGCACAATTCCCTCAGCCTATTTGCAGAGCAATCATGGGGCAAAGCAGCAGCAATCAGGAGTAAGAGAGACAAAAGCCCAAGCCAGGAAACTGCTCCCCCATCCCTCCTTGTCCTGCCAACATCCCTGTGGAAAAGACAGCACCCAAGAACCTGGAACGCAGAAGCAGCAACCAGAGCAGGAAGCCTCCCACGTTGCAAACTGCACCTCAAGCACTGTAACACTTTGCCCCATCCAGCATGTTGATGTTGAAGCTGGCATGGCTGCAGCATGGTGTGGAGAGCAGCAGCAGGCTCCACTCAGCCCACGAAGGTGCTGAGACATTTGAGAAAAGCATGCTGGGTTACTGCTTAGTGGAACTAATTGTGGAAGTGAAGTCATGATGATGGAAGTCTTCCAGAACTTCCTTGAGTAGCGTGTGACCTGTACCGCTAAGGCTGCAAGCCCAGGACTGTGTTTCGATGCGGCTTTATGGCGAGGTCATGCCAATTGCTTGGCTGTGTGAGTGGAGCATGGCCATAATGTTCACACAGATCATAGAATCATTGAACAGCTTAGGCTGGGAGAGACCTTAGAATGTGCTGCCCTGGGAGGCGGTGGAGTCCCCAGCCCTGGATGTGCTTCAAGGTGGTATGGCTGTGGTACTTGGGGCTATGGTTTAGGGGTGAGCCTTGTAAAGCAGGGTTCTGGGTTGGACTTGGTGATCCTGAGGTTCTTTGCCAGCCTGAGTGTTTCTGTGATAATAAGTATGCACTCCTTAGAGAGAAATTTTTAGGGAAGTAGTTTTTAGCTGTTGCTAACAACAACTTGATGCTGTTGCAGAGTATAAAGACAAATGGAAAACTAGAATAGAATAGAATAGAATAGAATAAAATAGAATAGAATAGAATAGAATAGAATAGAATAGAATAGAATAGAATAGACCAGGTTGGAAGAGACCTTCAAGATCACCACATCCAACCCATCAACCAATCCAACCCACCAAATCAACTAACCCATGGCACCAAGCACCCCATCAAGTCTCCTCCTGAACACCTCCAATGATGGTGACTCCACCACCTCCCCAGGCAGCCCATTCCAATGGGCAATCACTCCCTCTGTATAGAACTTCATCCTAACCTCCAGCCTAAACCTCCCCTGGCACAGCTTGAGACTGTGTCCTCTTGTTCTGGTGCAGGTTGCCTGGGAGAAGAGACCAACCCCCACCTGTCTACAACCTCCCTTCAGGTAGCTGCAGAGAGCAATGAGGTTGCCCCTGAGCCTCCTCTCCTCCAGGCTAAGCAACCCCAGCTCCCTCAGCCTCCCCTCATAGGGCTTGTGTTCGAAACCCCTCACCAACTTCGTTGCCCTGGGACTGGAATGGGGCTGAAGAGGTAATCTTCTTGCCCCAGGTTATTTCCTGTGTACAGTTCCTATCAGACAGGTGTCTTGCCTGTTTGAATTGCAGACTTTCCACATCCTCCCCAGGCAGTTTCTTACACTCTGTTACTTTTTTTCACTGTTTAAAAGTTTCCATTATATTCCATATGCATTATTCCTGCTGTGAGCTGAATCCCTCTAATGAACACATGGAAAACATGCTCTCTGTAGCAGCCTTTTATGTACCTGTGGATTATTAGCATCCTGCTTCTCCTCTGTCTTATCTACAGCCTGTCCTCAGTGCTGCTGCACATTGGGTATCTCATTGCTGAGATCTCAGATGAGAGGATTTTATCTCAGCTTCTTAAATGCTCTTTGGTGGTGCTTATCTGGAAACTTGCCAAGGCAGACACTATGTCCAGGCAGGCAGATGGGTAACTTTAGAGGACTGAAAAACCCCTCCTTGTGTAGCTGGCCTGCATCAAGAATAGTGTGGCCAGCAGGAGCAGGGAAGTCATTGTGCCCTATACTCAGCACTGGTTAGGCCACACCTTGAGTCCTGTGTCCAGTTCTGGGCTCCTCAGTTCAAGAAGGACATTGAGACACTTGAACGTGTCCAGAGAAGGGCAACAAGGCTGGGGAGGGGTCTGGAGCACAGCCCTGTGAGGAGAGGCTGAGGGAGCTGGGGTTGCTTAGCCTGGAGAAGAGGAGGCTCAGGGGAGATCTTCTTGCTCTCTCCAACTCCCTGAAGGGAGGTTGTAGCCAGGTGGGGGTTGGTCTCTTCTCCCAGGCAAGCAGCATCAGAACAAGAGGACACAGTCTCAGGCTGCACCAGGGGAGGTTTAGGCTGGATGTTAGGAAGTTCTTCCCAGAGAGATTGGCTATTGGGATGTGCTGCCCTGGGAGGTGGTGGAGTCACCATCACTGGAGGTGTTCAAGAGGGGACTGGATGTGGCACTTGGTGCCATGGTTTAGTAGTCATGAGGTCTTGGGTGACAGGTTGGACTTGATGATCTTTGAGGTCTTTTCCAACCTTGTTGATTCTATGATTCTATTCCAGGATTCTACTGCATTTCCAATCTCTTGAGGGCTGTTTTCATGCCCAACCTGTTGTCCCTAAGTGATGTTTTGTTCACTGTCTGCTATAGGTTTTCCAGTGACTTTTTGTCCCTCTTACATTCTGTTGCTGTTTGAAGGGGGAACTTTAGCCTAGTACCTGACTGCAAAGACTGAAAATAAATGACCACTGGATGTAAAAGGAAAATAATGCTAAGGTCTATATGCCTCATTGGGTTGCTAATGGGATAATAGAGCAGAGGCCTGAACAGCTCTTGCTCTCTTTCCTTCTTCTGTCACTTCTGATTTCAACTTTTGTCTTTCTCTTCCATGGCCTTGCCGGGGATCTCTGTTTTGACTCCTGTGTGAGGTAGCAGGAAGGAGGGAGGGAGTGGGGGAGGAGCTGAACAGTCCCCTGGATCCATCCAGGGGGGTCTGAGGAGTTTCTGTGCTGTTTATAAATTGTAAATGTATAGATATGTTCAGTTGTCTGGAGGTGTTAGGTATTGGGTAATAGGTTGGACTTGATGATCTCTGAGGCCTTTTCCAACCTGATTGATTCCATGACTCTATGATATTGTCCTTCCATTGTGTATTTTGTACATACTCATTGCATTTCATATTTCATATTTCTAGAGTTTAGTTAGCTTGTAACTAGAGCTCCACTGGCTTCCATCCCACACTGAGCTGGTCTGGAGATTCATTTTGGGGGTAATTCTCCCAAACTAGGTGGGGAGTACTTTCAGCCCACCACACAGTCAGACTGCCAAGGTGCTCCTGCTTGTGTACCTGCATAATGAGTAGTGTGCTTTTTAGAAGGGGCAGAGAACTAAGGTAAATTCACAACTTTCTTTTTTTTGCTTGGACAAAACACTTTCACATCTTTCTCAAAAGTAAGCTGCAAAATAAAATCTGAAAGCAGTTGTTAGTCAAATGGCTGCTTATAGGTGTGAAACTTAGATGAAGTGGTTATGGGTTGGCAAACAAACCCTGGAGGGTATAACCTGTTTGCTTAAAACCCAGAAAGGAACTCGTGTGAGGAAACACTAAGAACATAATTGGATTTTAACTTGTGGCTTGGGTGTCCAAGCACAACTGTCTGTTCAAGCACTTTGCCCAGCAGCATGGAGCTGCTGCACTTGTTGCTGGTGACCCCCACCCTGTCACCCAGTTAAACATTTAGTTGCTCTGCTTGCATGGCAAGAGTTCATTCCTCACCTCTGTTTTATCAGGTTCTTCGTCTTGTTTTTCAGTAGTTGGCAGCTTTAGAGTTCATCTTTCCTGGTGAAGAACAGTGAAGAATCACAGAACCACAGAAACACTCAGGTTGGAACAGACCCTCAGGATCACCAAGTCCAACCCAGAACCCTACTCTACAAGGCTCACCCCTAAACCACAGCCCCAAACACCACATCCAAACCACTTTCAAACACAGCCAGGCTTGGGGACTCCACCACCTCCCTGGGCAGCACATTCCAATCCTTGACCACTCTTGCCATGAAAAAATTCTTCCAAATGTCCAGTCTGACCCAGCTTGAGGCTGTTCCCTCTTCTTCTATCATTAATTACCTGTGAGAAGAGACCAGCAGCAACCTATCCACAAGGTCCTTTCAGGTACTTGTGGAGAGCCATGAGGATTCCCTCATCAGAAGCTTGAGTCTGGGTGTAAAGAGTTGTACTCTGGAGAGGAGGGCAGAAATTAACTTAAGGGGTAATGAGAGAGTAGTGGAACTTGGGTACATGTTCCCACAGCCCAAGCTTGACTATGTTCAAGGTTGATGGGGAGGGTCAGTGAGAGCTGCTGGCAGGATACACATCTCATGTTAGTCTGCAGGCTGTCTACATGGAGAATCACAGTGTGCTGATTGACAATCATTTCAGAAGCTTAATGATGAACCAAGTGTACAACCACTGTTTGGTTTCTGTTGTTTTGTGTGTGTTTTATTCTGTTTGTTTATTGTTGTAGTTGTGATTCTGTTTGCTTTGTTTCAGTTTTAAAGACTGCATGCAGGACAGCCCTGTGCTGTGGGAACAAAGCTGCTTAGGCTGTCCTTTGTTTTCGTTATTTGATGCCAAGCACGGGGAAAAAGAGGCAAGGATATAGGAAATAAAATATTCGGGAGAACTTTGCTTCAGAGAAGCAGCACTTGCTGAGTATGCAGAGAGGCACACAAGAATAGAATAGAATAGAATAGAATAGAATAGAATAGAATAGAATAGAATAGAATAGAATAGAATAGAATAGACCAGGTTGGAAGAGACCTATGAGATCATCAAGTCATCACCTATCACCCAACACCATCGAATCAACTAACCCATGGCACCAAGCACCCCATCCAGTCTCTTCCTGAACACCTCCAGTGATGGTGACTCCACCACCTCCCTGGGCAGCACATTCCAATGGGAAATCTCTCTTTCTATGAAGAACTTCTTCCTAACCTCCAGCCTAAACCTCCTCTGGTGCAGCCTGAGACTGTGTCCTCTTGTTCTGGCTGCCTGGGAGAAGAGATCAACCTCCACCTGGCTACAACCTCCCTTCAGGAAGTTGTAGACAGCAAGGTCACCCCTCAGTCTCCTCTTCTCCAGGCTAAGCAACCCCAGCTCCCTCAGGGAAACTAATCCACTCTTAAATCTAAAAGAGAAAATTAAGTGCAGCAAAGGTCTCCCTGAGCCTCCTTTTCTCCAGGCTAAGCAACCCCAGCTCCCTCAGCCTTTCCTCACAGGGCTTGTGTTCCAGACCCCTCACCAACTTTGTTGCCCTTCTCTGGACATGTTGCAGCATCTGAACACCCTTCTTGAATTGAGGAGCCCAGAACTGGACACAGGATTCAAGGTGAGGCCTAACCAGTGCTGAGCACAGGGCAGAATCACCTCCCTGCTCCTGCTGGCCACACTGTTCCTGATGCAGGCCAGGATGCCATTGGCCCTCTTGGCTGCCTGGGCACACTGCAGGCTCATGTTCAGCCTACCATCAACCAGCACCCCCAGGTCCCTCTCTGCCTGGCTGCTCTCAGCCACTCTGCCCCCAGCCTGTAGCACTGCCTGGGGTTGTTGTGGCCAATGTGCAGCACCTGGTACTTGGATGTGTTCAATCTCCTGCCCTTGGCCTCTGCCCATCTGTCCAGCCTGTCGAGGTCCCTCTGCAAAGCCTCTCTGCCCTCCAGCAGATCAACTCCTGCCCCCAGCTTGGTGTCATCTGCAAATGTACTGATGATGGACTCGATGCCCTCATCCAGATCATCAATAAAGATGTTGAAGAGCATGGGGCCCAGCACTGATCCTTGGGGCACACCACTGGTGACTGGTTGCCAGCTGGATGTGGCACCATTCACCACCACTCTCTGGGCTCAGCCTCTAGCCAGTTCCTAACCCAATGCAGTGTGCTCCCATCCAAGCCAGGGGCTGCCAGCTTGGCCAGGAGTTTGCTGTGGGGGACGGTGTCAAAGGCCTTGCTGAGGTCCAGGCAGACCACATCCACAGGCCTCCCCACATCCACCAGGCAGTCACCTGATCATAGAAGGAGATCAGGTTGGTGAGGCAGGACCTGCAAGCCTTCATGCTGCTTCTTTTCTGGCTCCCTTAGCTGATATAAAGGCCATCTCTGAGGAAGTGCTGGGTGGTTATGCTGTTAATCACACCATTGGAAATGTTTCACAGAGAAATATGGGGTTTCCAAGATATTGTTTTCTAATTAGCCAGCTACAGTTAATTGACTCATGAACAATTTTACCCTTAATTGCTGTCCCTCTGCTGATGTGAATAATATGGACCACCTTGTTGTACAGGAGAGTTATGAAGCTAGCTTAATGATGCTGTTTGTATCAAGAGGACACTGAGATAATACAATAAGAAATCCACAGAAAACCCATGAGGAAAGTAATGGCTGTGAATTCAGCACAGGGTTTGGGTTGTGTCCAGTAAATACACTGTGGCATTACACTCTGGGTGGTGAGGCAGCCCTGAGGAAAAGGACTTGGGGGTGCTGATGGATGAGAATCTGGACTTGAGCAGGCAGTGTGAGCTTGCAGCACAGAAGGACAAGGGCAGCCTGGGCTGCATCCAAAGTAGTGTGGCCAGAGATAGGGTGAGGGGGGATCCTGCCCTTTTGCTCTGCTGAGACCTCACCTGGAGTACTGTGTACAGGTCTGGAGCCCTCAATATAGGAAGGACATGGACCTGATGGACAGGATCCAGAGGAGGGACACAGGGGTTGGAGCAGCTCTGCTCCAAGGACAGGCTGAGGGAGTTGGGGGTGATCAGCCTGGAGAAGAGAAGGCTCCAGGGAGACCTAATAGCAGCCTGCCAGTACCTGAAGGGGGCTGTAGGAAGGATGGAGAGAGACTGTTTGCAAATGCTTGCAGGGACACGGGGCAATAGCTTCAAACTAGAGCAGAGCAGACTGAGATTGGATGTAAGGAACAAGTTCTTTACCATGAGGGTGGTGGAGCACTGGAAGAGGTTGCCAGGGAGGTGGTTGAGGCTCCTTCCCTGGAGATACTGAAGGTGAGGGCCCTGGTCAACCTGATCTAGTTGGGGATGTCCCTGCTGACTGCAGGGGGAGTTGGGCTGGATGAGCTTTGGAGGTCCCTTCCAGCCCAGCCCGTTCTGTGATTATGTGAATGTGGAATGAAAGAATTGAATAACTATCAATTGATTGCTATCCATATCCTGCTTTGAACAAAGGAGATGTCCACAGAAATAGGTATTTGAATGCAAGCTGAGGATATGCCATATGGCTAGAGAGGGAGTTTGTTGAGACAGGTGCATTTCTGGAATCTCCCTGTGTCTGAGATACTAAATTCTGTAAATGCTAAGAGTTTCCAGGAGCAGGTTGTGGAATTCCTGGTACCTGTATTTTGCAGGATGCCTAGCTTTAGTTTAGTCTCTTGCTGTAGAAAGCATACTGAGAATTTTCTGGAAGGAAAACAGGTGCTGGGATAATCATAAGGGTCATACATGGAAGAGTATCACAGTCTCACAGTATTACCAAGGTTGGAAGAGACCTCAAAGATCATCGAGTCCAAACTGTAACCACAAAGCTCACGACTAGACCATGGCACCAAGTGCCACATCCAGTCCCCTCTTGAACACCTCCAGGGATGGTGACTCCACCACCTCCCCGGGCAGCACATTCCAATGGCGAATCACTCTCTCGGTGAAGAACTTCCTCCTCACCTCCAGCCTAAACTTCCCCTGGCACAGCTTGAGACTGTGTCCCCTTGTTCTGGTGCTGGTTGCTAGGGAGAAGAGACCAACCCCTTCCTGGCTACAACCACCTTTCAGGTAGTTGTAGAGAGCAATGAGGTCTCCCTGAGCCTCCTCTTCTCCAGGCTAAGCAACCCCAGCTCCCTTAGCCTCTCCTCACAGGGCTGTGCTCAAGGCCTCTCCCCAGCCTTGTTGCCCTTCTCTGGACACATTCAAGTGTCTCAATGTCCTTATTAAATTGAGGGGCCCAGAACTGGACACAGGACTCAAGGTGTGGCCTAACCAAAGCAGAGTCCAGGGGCACAATGACTTCCCTGCTCCTGCTGGACACACTCTTCCTAATGCAGGCCAGGATGCCCTTGGCCTTCTTGGCCACCTGGGCACACTGCTGGCTCATGTTCAGGTGGCTGTCGATCAGCACCCCCAGGTCCCTCTCTGTTTGGCAGCTCTCAGCCACTCTGACCCCAGCCTGTAGCTCTGCATGGGGTTGCTGTGGCCAAAGTGCAGCCCCTGGCACTTGGATTTGTTGAATGCCATCCTGTTGGACTCTGCCCATCTGTTGAGCCGATCGAGGTCCCTCTGCAGAGCCCTTCTGCCCTCTAACTGACTGACATCTGCTCCTAACTTGGTGTCAACTGCAAATTTGCTGATGACTGACTCAATCCCCTCATCCAGATCATCAATGAAGACATTGAAGAGGATGGGGCCCAGCACTGATCCCTGGGGGACGCCACTGGTGACTGGCCTCCAGCTGGAGGTGGCAGCATTGACCACCACTCTCTGGGCCCGGCCTTCCAGCCAGTTCCCAACCCAGCGCAGAGTGTTGCTGCCCATGTCATGCATGTCATGGGCAGTATGTCACGCAGGTGAGGAAACAGTGCTGTGTAGTAAACATAATGCAAGTTATAGCAGATAAGGTGGTGGAGTCACCATCCCTGGAGGGGTTCAGGAGGGGATTGGATGTGGCACTCGGTGCCATGGTTTAGTCATGGGGTCTGTGGTGGACTCGATGATCTTTGAGGTCTCTTCCAGCCTTGGTGATTCTGTGATTCTGTAACTATGTCGGGAAGTAACTAAGAGCCTCTGTTGAATTTGCAGGCCCACACGTGCACTGGCGAGTGCTTGGTCAGCGGTGCCAGTGGACGTGGCATGCCCGCAGAGGTCAGACACACTTGTCAGGAAGCACAAGCAAAATGTGTTCGCTCAGCTCCAGCTGCATTGCTGCCTCCCCGTGCTGGCTGGGGAGCAGCTGTCAGGTCATTTCAGACCACAATTTAGACACTATAACTGACTGTTCATTGAGGAAGCTAATCAGAGGATCGATGAGAGGGGCAGCTTATTGACACGGTGCCGTTGCCCAAGCGCGTTCTGCAGCAATCCGCTCAAGTCCAGCAGCCTTTCAAGAGCAGCAGGAGCCAGAAGAATCAATACAGCAGCGGTACTCAATTCCACAAACAGGAGTTTCAAAATTAGGGAGACCTTATTTTGGCCTCTCAGTGCTTAAAGGAGAAAACAAGAGCTGGGGACAGACTTTTTGGCAGGGCCTGTTGTGACAGGGCAAGCAGTGCCGGTTGTAGGCTAAAAGAGGGTAGGTTGAGAATTTGTTTGCAGCGAGGGTGTTGAGACACTGGCCTAGGCTGCCCAGAGGGGTGGGAGATGCCTGATCCCTCAAAACATTCAGGTCCTGTTGGATAGGTCTCTGAGCAACCTGATCTGCTTGAATCAGAAATATTTTAAATCTGTGAGGTTTGGATATTCAGAATTTTTCTCATCTTCATGTTTTTAATGCTTTCTTCACTCCTGGGGTCAGAGTGGCTGAGAGCGGCCAGGCAGAGAGGGACCTGGGGGTCCTGGTTGATAGTAGGCTGAACATGAGCCTGCAGTGTGCCCAAGCAGTCAAGAAGGCCAATGGCATCCTGGCCTGTATCAGGAAGAGTGTGGCCAGCAGGAGCAGGGAGGTCATTCTGCCCTGTGCTCAGCACTGGTTAGGCCACACCTTGAGTCCTGTGTCCAGTTCTGGGCCCCTCAGTTTAGGAAGGAGGTTGACTTGCTGGAAGGTGTCCAGAGAAGGGCAACAAAGCTGGGGAGGGGTCTGGAGCACAGCTCTGTGAGCAGAGGCTGAGGGAGCTGGGGTTGCTTAGCCTGGAGAAGAGGAAACTGAGGGGTGACCTTATTGCTCTCTACAACTCCCTGAAAGGAGGTTGTAGCCAGGTGGGGTTGGTCTCTTCTTCCAGGCAAGCAGCACCAGAACAAGAGGACACAGTCTCAGACTGCATCAGGGGAGGTTTAGGCTGCTGGTTAGGAAGAAGTTCTTCATAGAAAGAGAGATTTCCCATTGGAATGTGCTGCCCAGGGAGGTGGTGGAGTCACCATCACTGGAGGTGTTTAGGAAGAGACTGGATGGGGTGCTTGGTGCCATGGTTTAGTTGATTAGGTGGTGTTGGGTGATAGGTGATGACTTGATGATCTCAAAGGTCTCTTCCAACCTGGTCTATTCTATTCTATTCTATTCTATTCTATTCTATTCTATTCTATTCTATTCTATTCTATTCTATTCTATTCCATGCCATTCCATGCCATTCCATGCCATTCCATTCCATTCCATTCTATTCTGCTGCCTGCAGGGAGGTTGGACCAGATGAGCTTTGAAGGTCCCTTCCAATCAAAACCATTCTATGATTCTAGAATTCTGTGATCCAGTGTGGGGAAAGTCTGTGCAGTGATCCAATATGGAGAAAAAACAAAGCAAACCAAACCACAAAATAATTAAAAAAAAACAAACAGGAAAGGGAAGGGAAGGTTTGGGAAGGGAAGGTTTGGGAAGGGAAGGGAAGGGAAGGGAAGGGAAGGTTTGGGAAGGGAAGGGAAGGTTTGGGAAGGTTTGGGAAGGTTTGGGAAGGGAAGGTTTGGGAAGGTTTGGGAAGGTTTGGGAAGGTTTGGGAAGGTTTGGGAAGGGAAGGGAAGGGAAGGGAAGGTTTGGGAAGGGAAGGGAAGGGAAGGGAAGGTTTGGGAAGGGAAGGGAAGGTTTGGGAAGGTTTGGGAAGGTTTGGGAAGGTTTGGGAAGGTTTGGGAAAGGGAAGGGAAGGGAAGGTTTGGGAAGGTTTGGGAAGGTTTGGGAAGGTTTGGGAAGGTTTGGGAAGGTTTGGGAAGGTTTGGGAAGGGAAAGGTTTGGGAAGGGAAGGAAGGGAAGGGAAGGGAAGGGAAGGGAAGGGAAGGGAAGGGAAGGGAAGGAAGGAAGGGAAGGGAAGGTTTGGGAAGGGAAGGGAAGGTTTGGGAAGGAAGGTTTGGGAAGGGAAGGGAAGGGAAGGTTTGGGAAGGTTTGGGAAGGGAAGGGAAGGTTTGGGAAGGGAAGGTTTGGGAAGGTTTGGGAAGGAAGGTTTGGGAAGGTTTGGGAAGGGAAGGGAAGGTTTGGGAAGGGAAGGTTTGGGAAGGGAAGGTTTGGGAAGGGAAGGAAGGGAAGGGAAGGGAAGGGAAGGGAAGGGAAAGGAAGGGAAGGGAAGGGAAGGGAAGGAAGGAAGGAAGGGAAGGGAAGGGAAGGAAGGGAAGGGAAGGAAGGGAAGGAAGGGAAGGAAGGAAGGGAAGGGAAGGGAAGGGAAGGTTTGGGAAGGTTTGGGAAGGGAAGGGAAGGGAAGGGAAGGGAAGGGAAGGAAGAAGGGAAGGAAGGGAAGGGAAGGGAAGGGAAGGGAAGGGAAGGTTTGGGAAGGGAAGGGAAGGTTTGGGAAGGTTTGGGAAGGGAAGGTTTGGGAAGGGAAGGTTTGGGAAGGGAAGGTTTGGGAAGGGAAGGTTTGGGAAGGAAGGGAAGGGAAGGGAAGGGAAGGGAAGGGAAGGGAAGGAAGGGAAGGGAAGGGAAGGGAAGGGAAGGAAGGAAGGGAAGGAAGGGAAGGGAAGGGAAGGGAAGGGAAGGAAGGGAAGGGAAGGGAAGGGCCCAACCAAAAAAAATTATCAAAAAATAAAAAATAGAAAAAGAAAATAAAAGAAAATTGATGAAAAGAAAAGAAAAGAGAAAAGAAAAGAAAAGAAAAGAAAAGAAAAGAAAAGAAAAGAAAAGAAAAGAAAAGATAAGAAAAGAAAAGAAAAGAAAAGAAAAGAAAAGAAAAGAAAAGAAAAGAAAAGAAAAGAAAAGAAAAGAAAAACTAAAACACACACAAACCCCCATCTGCAGAACAGGAGTGGGAGTGAGTGTTCAGTTTTCTTAGTGGACAAGAAGCCACAGGATTGTTCAGTGAGGTCTGAACGTTCTGGAGACATGGGTTTATAGTGGCCACTGATTAACTTCTCATGATGCTATCAAGTTGTTAGGCTAATGAGGGAAAGGACCAAGTCTAAGAGCAGTATAATTAAAAAAAGGCAGAAGAAATTCAGCCTAAAAAAAATGTGAGGAGTAGCAAATGGAAGTAGGAAAGAATGCACATTGCAGTCATGCCCAGTGATGGGTAACCAGTTCATCACTGCATGTTGAGAATGGGATGGAGGGGCTGCAGTGAATGATGCCAGGCCATTAGAAACTGTTGTGAAAATGGGGGGGGGGGAAGGGAGGGAGAGGAGGGAGAAAGCCAGAAATGTATTTTGTGGTTTTGTATACATTCACAGTAGGCTCGTGTCTTGAAGACAAGCTTAGGTATGTTAGAACTTGATGATTCAGCCTTTCTGGGCTGCAAGTGCACACTGGAAGCTCAATATGAGCCAGCAGCGAGCTCTTGTAGCCCAGAGAGCTGAGAGCTGACCAGAGCCTGGGCTGCAGCAGGAGAAACATAGCCAGCAGGGCCAGGGAGGGGATTCTCCCTCTCTGCTCCACTCTGCTGAGACCATACCTGGAGTACTGCCTCCAGTTCTGGAGCCCCTATTTCAAGAGGGATCTGGAGGTGCTGGAAGGTGTCCAGAGAAGGGCCACGAGGATGAGCAGAGGGCTGGAGCTGCTCTGCTATGAGGACAGACTGAGGGATTTGGGGCTGTTCAGTCTGGAAAAGAGAAGGTTCCAAGGAGACCTTGTTGTAGCACATCACTGGAGATCAGGAGTTTTAGAATGATGGCATGGGTATGGGGAAGGAGAGAGAACATGTGGATTTATGCTGAAAGGAAGCAAATCATGGTGGTGAAGAATGGGCAGGTATGAATGTACTGTATGAGGAAGGGTGAAGACATTGAGGAAGAGGAATGAGCAGAGCTGGTGGAAAGGGCAGGTGGCTGAAGGAGCAAGGATGGGGATGTGGCAGCAATGCCAAGCAGCACTCATGACATTTAGTAAACTAATGGCATGAAACACACAGGAGAATGGCACAGGAAGAGAGTTGCAAATGCACTTGTGTTGTGTGTAGAGCAGTATTTCCTTCTGGAATTGTTATTTAGCCTGCTGATTGTGGTACACTGCAGGTTAGCTGATGTGAAGGGCTAGACTGAATCTTTTAAAAGTACAAGATCAAAAAAACCAAACCCAACATTTAGAATCACAGAATTGTTAGTGTTGGAAGGGACCTTAAAGCTCATCCAGTTCCAAAACCCCTGCCATGGGCAGGGACACCTCACACTACAGCAGGTTGCTCACAGCCACATCCAGCCTGGCTGCAAACACCTCCAGGGATGAAGATTCCAACACCTCCCTGGGCAGCCTGTGCCAGGCTCTCACCACCCTCATGGGGAACAACTTCTCCCTGACATCCAATCTGAATCTACCCACTTCTAGTTTTGTTCCATTCTCCCCAGTCCTGTCACTCCCTGACACCCTCAAAAGTCCCTCCCCAGCTTTCTTGTAGCCCCCTTCAGATCCTGGAAGGCCACAATTAGGTCTCCTCAGAGCCTTTTCCTCTCCAGACTCAACAGCCCCAACTCCCTCAATCTGTCTCCATAGCAGAGCAGCTCCAGCCCTCTGCTCATCCTTGTGGCCCTTCTCTGGACACCTTCCAGCACCTCCAGATCCTTCTTCTACTAGGGACTCCAGAACTGGACACAGAGCTCCAGCTGTGGTCTCCCCAGTGTGAGGCAGAGTGGGAGAATCCCCTCCCTGGCCCTGCTGGCTCTGCTTCTCTTGCTGCAGCCCAGGCTCTGCTTGGCTCTCTGGGCTGCAAGTGCTCACTGCTGGCTCCTGTTGAGCTCCTCATCCCCCAGCACCCCCAAGGCCTTTTGTTCAGGGCTGCTCTCAAGCCCTGTTGGCTACCGTGTTTAAAGAAAGTAAGGAAGGAAATTTGAGAACCAGAGCTGTGCTGAGATGTATTTCAAGTACAGTTTAGCATGCAAGTGGTTTCTCATATGTATAAGAATGAGCTGGGGACCATCAGTTAGCTCAGTAGTCTGCCAGAGCCCAGGCTGCAATTTCAGTTCTGGTCCTGTCACAGGCCTCTCTTATATCAGTAGTGTATATATAGATATATTATTTTGGGTTTATGTTGCTTTGTTCTTTTATTCATCAGCTCTTTCTTTTGTCAGAGCACAGTCTGTTTACCTTGTTAGCATAGCAAGGAACAACAGAAACATCAAAATCTTCTGGGTATGTAAGCTAAAAGAAAACAGAAAATAATTCCTACCAACTCCTCTGCTGCATATTCTTTAAAAGCAACTTCCCCACTGAATGAACTGATATTATAGCTCTCCCAAGAGCTGGTGACAGAGAGGCTCACTTGTGGTGTCACTAGTGGTGTCCCCCAGGCATCAGTGCTGGACCCCATCCTGTTCATTATCTTCATAGATGATCTGAATGAGGGGATTGAGTCCATCATCAGTAAACTTGCAGATAACACCAAGCTGGGGCTAGGAGTTGATCTGATAGAGGGTAGGAGAGCTCTGCAGAGGGACCTCGACAGGCTGGACAGATGGGCAGAGTCCAAGGGCAGGAGACTGAACACATCCAAGTGCCAGGTTCTGCACATTGGCCACAGCAACCCCAGGCAGTGCTACAGGCTGGGGTCAGAGTGGCTGAGAGCAGCCAGGCAGAGAGGGACCTGGGGGTGCTGGTTGATAGTAGGCTGAACATGAGCCTGCAGTGTGCCCAGGCAGCCAAGAGGGCCAATGGCATCCTGGCCTGCATCAGGAAGAGTGTGGCCAGCAGGAGCAGGGAGGTGATTCTGCCCTGTGCTCAGCACTGGTTAGGCCTCACCTTGAATCCTGTGTCCAGTTCTGGGCTCCTCAATTCAAGAAGGGTGTTCAGATGCTGCAACATGTCCAGAGAAGGGCAACGAAGTTGGTGAGGGGTTTGGAACACAAGCCCTGTGAGGAAAGGCTGAGGGAGCTGGGGTTGCTTAGCCTGGAGAAAAGGAGGCTCAGGGGAGACCTTTGCTGCACTTAATTTTCTCTTTTAGATTTAAGAGTGGATTAGTTTCCCCTGGACAGGTGGTTCCTTTGATTACTAGCATGCATGATTTAATTTCCAGCCTTATATTCTAGCCAGCAGGTTGAGGGAGGTGATTCTCCTTCTCTACTCTGCTCTGGTGAGACCACAGCTGGAGCTCTGTGTCCAGTTCTGGAGCCTCTATTACAAGAAGGATCTGGAGGTGCTGGAAGGTGTCCAGAGAAGGGCCACGAGGATGAGCAGAGGGCTGGAGCTGCTCTGCTATGAAGACAGACTGAGGGAAATGGGGCTGTGCAGTCTGGAGAAGTGAAAGTTCCAAGGAGACCTTCTTGTGGCCTTCCAGGATCTGAAGGGGGCTCCAAGAAAGCTGGGGAGGGACTTTTGAGGGTGTCAGGGAGTGATAAGACTGGGGGGAATGGAGCAAATCTAGAAATGGGTAGATTCAGATTGGCTGTGAGGAAGAAGTTGTTCCCCATGAGGGTGGTGAGAGCCTGGCACAGGTTGCCCAGGGAGGTGGTGGCAGCCACCTGCCTGGAGGTGTTTGCAGCCAGGCTGGATGTGGCTGTGAGCAACCTGCTGTGGTGTGAGGTGTCCCTGCCCATGGCAGGGGGCTTGGAACTGGCTGATCCTTGAGGTCCCTTCCAACCCTGCCAGTGCTGTGATTCCATGCAGCATGTGTTGCAGATGACTCCTAAGCAGTTCTGTTGTTTATTTGTCCCGCTGCAGTGGGAGGCAGCTCCAAATAGAAAGTTCTGTGTTGTGTCTCTGTGGCAAGTTGAAATCATCCCCCCAAAAAGATTGGAGAATCCCCCTAAGAGTAAATCACCAGACTAGCACATGTGTGTTGGGAGCAGAATGAAGCTGTATTTACAAATCAAGCAAAGTCTAGGAATACAAAATACAATTATATACACACACATGTATTTACAATTAAGAAACAGCACAAGGACCCTCTTGAATTGTTCCCAGACCCCTCTGGACAGTCCAGGGGGCTGATTGCAACATCCTCTCTTTACCTCCTTTCACTCTCCCAGGACCTCACAGACCCAATCTATGCCAGCAGAAGGTCAGGAAAGTGCTAAGGGAGCAGTGCAAAAGCAGAGACTGCAGAGAGGAGAGGAAAGAGAGAGAAATGTTTATGCAGCTAACTTTTATCCTCATCAGCAACCCAATGGGATTATATGGATTTATCATTATTTTCCTTTTGTCTCCAATGGCCAATTTCATTTACTTTTCACTCAAATATCTCCAGAATGTTCCTATTCTTTTTATATAGTTAGGGCACTTGGTGCCATGGTCTAGTCATGAGGTCTGTGGTGACAGGTTGGACTTGATGATCTTTGAGGTCTCTTCCAACCTTGGTGGTACTGTGATACTGTGACACTAAGCTAAGGCACTTAGCTATAAACTATAACATACAAGCAAACTCTTAGACTAATCCTGGCCTTAGATGTCTGTATTTACATCACACAGTTCCAATGGAGAAAAAGAGTGTTTTCATTAGTTATTATTGTTCTGTGTCCAATGGTGATTTAATTACCTTTTTCAGTCTAAGTCTATGGAAAATCCCTACTCTTATTTTTCAATTAGGAACTAGGCCAAAGTTCCTACAAACCATAGCATATGGTTCCTTCAATCCATAGCACCAACAAAGCTGCCAGCTAATTGATAGCTGTCTGGTTGTACAAATGCCTGCAGCTATTGTCACCATCACTGGAGGTGTTTAGGAAGAGACTGGATGGGGTGCTTGGTGCCATGGTTTAGTTGATTAGGTGGTGTTGGATGATAGGTTGGATTTGATGATCTCAACGGTATTTTCCAACCTGGTCAATTCTATTCTATTCTATTCTTCCTCTTCTATTCTATCCTCTCCTCTATTCTATTCTATTCTCCTTCTATTCTATTCTATTCTATCTCCTCTCCTCTCCTCTCCTCTCCCTCTCCTCTCCTCTCCTCTCCTCTTCTCCTCTCCTCTCCTCTCCTCTCCTCTCCTCTCCTCTCCTCTCCTCTCCTCTCCTCTCCTCTCCTCTCCCTCTCCTCTCCTCTCCTCTCCTCTCCTCTCCTCTCCTCTCCTCTCCTCTCCTCTCCTCTCTCTCCTCTCCTCTCCTCTCCTCTCCTCTCCTCTCCTCTCCTCTCCTCTCCTCTCTCTCCTCTCCTCTCCTCTCTCTCCTCTCCTCTCCTCTCCTCTCCTCTCCTCTCCTCTCTCTCCTCTCCTCTCCTCTCCTCTCCTCTCCTCTCCTCTCCTCTCCTCTCCTCTCCTCTCCTCTCCTCTCCTCTCCTCTCCTCTCCCTCTCCTCTCCTCTCCTCTCCTCTCCTCTCCTCTCCTCTCCTCTCCTCTCCTCTCCTCTCCTCTCCTCTCCTCTCCTCTCCTCTCCTCTCCTCTCCTCTCCTCTCCTCTCCTCTCCCTCTCCTCTCCTCTCCTCTCTCCTCTCCTCTCCTCTCCTCTCCTCTCCTCTCCTCTCCTCTCCTCTCCTCATTCTATTCTATTCTATTCCAGGGCCTGAAGGGGTTCAGTGAGTCTTGAGTCTTCCTTCAAACATGCTAAAGCATCTCTTCCCTTTTCTTTCACTGGCTGTCTGAAGATTGCTTCTTGTGTGACAAGGAGATATGTTCCTTTTATATGGATAAGATTAGGGAAGATTAGGTATTTCTGAGGCCATCAATGAAAGCTGATGCTGTGCCATTTGGTTTGCAGGTAACTCATTTCTGTGTCATAGAGAAGCTTTCATAATACCCATTGCCCATTGGTGACTTAGATTCCCAGATAGGCCTTCACAGTAGTCTCAGTTTTTAGGTCTGATGCTGTGGCCAGATATGGTGAGTTACTTGGTTTGGCTGTGCTATGCTTACAGAGAGCTTAGGTCTTCTTTCCTGAGTGGGTTTTCTTGCATTGTGTTTTGAAATGCATTCTGATTCCCAGCAGAATGTTGGGTTTTTTTCCTCCAGATGGAGCCTTTTCCAGCTGTCATATTTATTTATCTTTTCCACATTTTCTGTGTAGAGTGAAGACAATTTGCTCTATCCCTCATTGTGTTTAGAGGCTTTTTGCTGGGCTTGTGATGTTACTTCCGTTATCATCGGTTCCTAGAGACCTTTTTATTCATAGTTCTGTGAAATGTTCAAACTGCTTATCTGCATCAGTTTTATCTGTGTGGCATAGTCTTGTTTGTCTAAGAGTAGTTATCAGCAGGGAAAGAACATTGCCTGTCAAAGAAGAATTGTCAGTGATAAAAGGCCTCCTGCAGAAAAGAAAGGGGAAGGGATATTTTACAATGAGCTGGAGAGATATGGAGGCCTAGATTCTGTATTTGTGGTTCTGGGGGCCTGATGCAGTTTTTATTGAGATAGTGGCTTCAGATGGAGAGACAGTGTTTAGTTTCAGGCATGGAGGGTTTGTCAGGAAATAGCAAACTGAGTTGGACTTCCCATGGGAATTGTGAGAGTCCTGAGAGATGCTCTACCATCTCTAGTGTATGCTGCACTGCCATTTAAGTCACTCCAAGCCAGGATCTGCCATCCACCCGAGATTTTATGTAAGTAATTTGTTTTAGTGAACCATCCCTGGGTAAAGGCAGAGCTGCATTTTAGGTCCTTCCATCCGTTTGAAGATTCTATACCAGTGTTGCAGAGGACTGACTAACTGAGTGTCCTGTTGGTCCAAGCCACTGCTCACATGCTGCCATCTTTCACTGGATGAATCACGGAGTCATAGAATCATAGAATAGAATTGTTAGGGGTGGAAGGGACCTCAAGGATCAGCCAGTTCCAAAACCCCTGCCATGGGCAGGGACACCTCACACTACAGCAGGTTGCTCACAGCCACAGCCAGCCTGGCTGCAAAAACCTCCAGGCATGAGGCTGCCACCACCTCCCTGGGCAACCTGTGCCAGGCTCTCACCACCCTCATGGGGAACAACTTCTTCCTAACATCCAATCTGAATCTACCCACTCCTATATTTTTTCCATTCCCCCCAGTCCTATCCCTCCCTGACACCCTCAAAAGTCCCTCCCCAGCTTGCTTGTTGCCCCCTTCACATCCTGAAAGGCCACAATTAGAAGACTAAAAAAAACCTAAAACCAACCAACCAAAACCCAACCAAACCCAAAACAACACAAAGAAGTGCTGATCTCATGGAATGCAGCAGTAAGTAGGCCTTCTGAGTGATAGTTGCACAGAAACACTACTGCAAACGATGTGTCTTAATCCTTCCAGTGCATAACGATGGAAGGGTTCCCTGCCCTAGGCCCTGCTGCTTGCTCTCAGATGCACTTGTCAGGAGAAAGCTCCGTGAGACCATCAAAACAGAGGTCTGAAGAAGGGAATATTTGTTTCCAGAGAGATTTGAAATGATGTGGTGAGTGATGTTACTGTTACCAGGTAACCAGAATATTTCATCTGAGTCCTTGAACTGTGTTTTGAGTGGCATCGTGGCCGTATTAATTACCTGTACAATGAGACAAATGCACCTCAAGACCCATAGCACAGAATCACAGAATGGGCTGGGCTGGAGGGGACCTCCAAAGCTCATCCAGTCCAACTCCCCCTGCAGTCAGCAGGGACATCCTCAATTAGATCAGGTTGCCCAGGGCCTTGTTGAGTCTCACCTTCAATATCTCCAGGGAAGGAGCCTCAACCACCTCCCTGGGCAACCTGCTCCAGTGTTCCACCACCCTCATGGTGCAGAACTTGTTCCTCACATCCAATCTCAATCTGCTCTGCTCTAGTTTGAAGCCATTGTCCCTGGTCCTGTCCCCTGTTTGCAAACAGTCTCTCTCCAGCCTTCCTGTAGCCCCCTTCAGGTACTGGCAGGCTGCTATTAGGTCTCCCTGGAGCCTTCTCTTCTCCAGGCTGAACACCCCCAGCTCCCTCAGCCTGTCCTTGTAGCAGAGCTGTTCCAACCCACTGATCATTTTTGTGTCCCTCCTCTGGACCCTCTCCATCAGGTCCATGTCTTTCCTGTACTGAGGGCTCCAGACCTGTACACAGTACTCCTGGTGAGGTCTCAGCAGAGCAGAGCAAAGTGGCAGAATCACCTCTCTGGCTCTGCTGGCAATGCTGCTTTGGATGCAGCCCAGGCTGCCACTGGCCTCTGAGCTGCAAGCTCACCCTGCCTGCTCCTGTCCAGCTTCTTCTCCATCAGCAGCCCCAAGTCCTTTTCCTCAGGGCTGGTTTCTATCACTTCCTCCCCCACTCTGTATTGCCAGTGAGGATTGTTCTGGCCCAGGTGCAGAACCCTGCACTTGCTCATGTTGAACCTCATGAGGTTCACCTGGGTTCACCTCTCCAGCCTGTCCAGGTCCCTCTGTATCATTATGATTTCTGTAAGGGAAATTGGAGCTCTGTGAATGGTACTATTTGAAGGGACCATTCTGAAAGTGCTAGCAGTGCTTTTCATACTGTCTAAACTTCTACTACTCGAAAAGTAACCTGCTGAGGGCAGGAGGGGCACACTGAGAACTTGGTGTGGTATTTGTGAACTGAATTAGTTTGTGCATGTTTTCATCTTTAGAGGTCCTGTAATTCTTTTCCCTCAAGCTGTGAGAGATAGAACTCACTTGTTTCATATCCATTGAAGGACTTTTCCTCAACTGCTGCTTCTGAAATGTGGAGAGTTCCACTTTCACATCAGTCTATTTATTTGTCCTTTTTTTTCTCTTTTATAAACACAATATATATACAAGCAAAGAGGGTTTTGTGCAGGCATGTTCTGGTGTCAAGTGTCAGCCTCATCAAGGGTTCTGTGTTACTAGACTAAATCCCACAGCACTTACAGGATGGCCAAGGGCTCAGGTCCAGCCAGCATGGATTTAGGAAGGGCAGGTCCTGCCTCACCAACCTGATCTCCTTCTATGCCCAGGTGACTGCCTGGTGGATGTGGGGCAGGCTGTGGATGTGGTCTGCCTGGATCTCAGCAAGGCCTTTGACACCATCCCCCACAGCAAACTCCTGGCCAAGCTGTCAGCCCCTGGCTTGGACAGCAGCACTCTGAGCTGGGTTAGGAACTGGCTGGAGGCTGAACCCAGAGAGTGGTGGTGAATGGTGCCACAGCCAGCTGGCAGCCAGGCACCAGTGGTGTCCCCCAAGGATCAGTGCTGGGCCCCATGCTCTTCAACATCTTTATTGATGATCTGGATGAGGGCATTGAGTCCATCATCAGTACATTTGCAGATGACACCAAGCTGGGGGCAGGAGTTGTTCTGCTGGAGGGCAGAGAGGCTTTGCAGAGGGACCTCGACAGGCTGGACAGATGGGCAGAGGCCAAGGGCAGAAGACTGAACACATCCAAGTGCCAGGTTCAGCACATTGGCCACAGCAACCCCAGGCAGTGCTACAGGCTGGGGTCAGAGTGGCTGAGAGCAGCCAGGCAGAGAGGGACCTGGGGGTACTGGTTGATGGTAAGCTGAACATGAGCCTGCAGTGTGCCCAGGCAGCCAAGAGGGCCAATGGCATCCTGGCCTGCATCAGGGACAGTGTGGCCAGCAGGAGCAGGGAGGTCATTGTGCCCCTGTACACTGCACTGGTTAGGCCACAGCTTGAGTCCTGTGTCCAGTTCTGGACTCCTCAGTTTAGGAAGGAGGTTGTCTTGCTGGAAGGTGTCCAGAGAAGGGCAACAAAGCTGGGGAGGGGTCTGGAGCACTGCCCTGTGAGGAGAGGCTGAGGGAGCTGGGGTTGCTTAGCCTGGAGAAGAGGAGGCTCAGGGGAGACCGTATTGCTCTCTCCAACTCCCTGAAGGGAGGTTGTAGCCAGGTGGATGTTGGTCTCTTCTCCCAGTCAGCCAGCACCAGAACAAGAGGACACAGTCTCAAGCTGCACCAGGGGAGGTTTAGGCTGGAGGTTAGGAAGAAGTTCTACACAGAGAGAGTGATTACCCATTGGAATGTGCTGCCCAGGGAGGTGGTGGAGTCACCATCACTGGAGGTGTTCAGGAGGAGACTTGATGGGGTGCTTGGTGCCATGGGTTAGTTGATTAGGTGGTGTTGGATGATAGGTTGGACTTGATGATCTTGAAGGTCTCTTCCAACATGGTTTATTCTATTCTATTCTATTCTATTCTATTCTATTCTATTCTATTCTATTCTATTCTATTCTATTCTATTCTATTCTATTTCTATTCTATTCCATTCTATTCAAACTTCCTGTTCATTCCAGGTTTTATACATTGTAGAGAGTTGAAACTAACCCTCAACAAACTGGAGAATTACCCCCAGAATAAATCACCAGACTCAGTTGTGCTGGAAGCAGAATGAAGCTGTATGTACAAATCAAGCAAAATCTAGGGATACAGCATGTAGTGAATATGTAGAAACCACATATACAGATATTTACAATTTAGAAACACAAAGACTCCCTTTAATTCTTCCCAGACCCCTCTGGACAGTCCAGGGGGCTGCTTGCAACATCCTCTCTTTCCCTCCTTTCACTTTCCCAGGACCTCACAGACCCAATCTACTCCAGCAGAAGGTCAGGAAAGTGCTAAGGGAGCAGTGCAAAAGCAGAGGTTGCAGAGAGGAGAGGAAAGAGAGAGAAATGCTTATGCAGCTAACTTTTATCCTCCTCACCAAACCAATGGGATTATATAGATCTATCATTATTTTTCTTTTGTCTCCAATGGCCAATTTTATTTATTCTGTGCACAAATATTGCCAGAATGTTCCTGTTCTTTGTTTATAGTTAGAACACTAAGCTAAGGCACTTAGCTGTAAGCTGTAACTGTGTTGGAGAGGTATTAGAATAGAATAGATAGAATAGAGTAGAATAGAATAGAATAGAATAGAATGGAATAGAATAGAATAGAATAGAATAGAATAGAATAGAATAGAATAGAATAGAATAGAATAGAATAGAATAAACCAGGTTCCAAGTGACCTTCAAGATCATTGCGTCCAACCTATCAACCAATCCAACACCACCTCATCAACTAACCCATGGCACCAAGCACCCCATCAAGGCTCCTCCTGAACACCTCCAGTGATGGTGACTCCACCACCTCCCCGGGCAGCACATTCCAATGGGCAATCACTCTCTCTGTGTAGAACTTCTTCCTAAACCTCCAGCCTAAACCTCCCCTGGTGCAGCCTGAGACTGTGTCCTCTTGTTCTGGTGCTGGCTGCCTGGGAGAAGAGACCAACATCTGCTATCTGCAACCTCCTTCAGGTAGTTGTAGAGAGCAAGAAGGTCACCCCTGAGTCTCCTGTTCTGCAGGCTAAGCAACCCCAGCTCCCTCAGCCTCTCCTCACAGGGCTTGTTTTCCAAACCCCTCACCAACTTCGTTGCCCTTCTCTGGACACCTTCCAGCAAGTCAACCTCCTTCCTGAACTGAGGGCCCCAGAACTGGACACAGTAAATGGCAAAGTTAAACCACAGCAACCAGAAGGTTTGCCTGATGCTTGGGAGTTTGTTTCCAGTAGTTTAGTCTCAGTGTTATTGATTGGATTACATGGGAAAATACAGGTAACCATGGGGTGTCAAGGCCTGAATATCAATTCTGCAATAGTCCCTCACACTCAGGGGATTTTTTTCTCTGAGGCTTAGGTATTACCTGCCATTCTGTACTGGGACCTGTGCTGTTTAATGCTTCTATCAGTAAACCAATGGGATTATATCGACCTTATCATTGTCTTTCTTTTGTCTCCAATGGCCAATTTTATTTACTTTTTACTCAAAGACGTCCAGAAAGTTCCTGTTCTTTGTTTACAGTATCACAGTCTCACAGTATCACCAAGGTTGGAAGAGACCTCGAAGATCATTGAGTCCAACCTGTCACCACAGACCCCATGGCTAGACCATGGCACCAAGTGCCACATCCAGTCCCCTCTTGAACACCTCCAGGGACGGTGACTCCACCACCTCCCTGGGCAGCACATTCCAATGGCGAATGACTCTCTCCGTGAAGAACTTTCTCCTCACCTCCAGCCTAAACTTCCCCTGGTGCAGCTTGAGACTGTGTCCCCTTGTTCTGGTGCTGGTTGCTAGAGAGAAGAGGCCCACCCTTTCCTGGCTACAACCTCCCTTCAGGTAGTTGTTATGGTTAGGACACTAAGCTAAGGCACTTAGCTATAAGCTATAACATACAGGTAAACTCTTAGACTCATCCTGGCCTTAGATATCTGTATTTACATAAAGGCAAACACACTTCCAATGGAGGAAAAGAGCCTTTTCATGATGGGGTGTTGAGGTAGGGCAAGTGGCAATGACACTTCACTGGTATTTCCAGTAGAAATCTTAATTCCTTTGGAGCTCTGCAGACACTGTGCTAAAAGAGACTGAGGAAACCTAATTACAGTGCCACAGTTAAACTTTCAGCTCTGCACTGACTAGGAAAAGCCTTTCTTTAATACATATTCTATTCATCTTCCCTCCTTACTGAAGCCCTAAACTTGAAAGATTCATTAATGTTTTCTGTAATTATATGTACTTTCAATAAAAATTTGTTTTTGCTTGATATAATTACCATTTGCATGTGGTAATTGAAATGAATTTGCTTATGTAAATCAGAATACTTCTTTAGCATATAAGCTACTTTTAATAGCCATGTAATTTCGTGGAGTTCTTTATTCCTTTAAACCAGATCTTGTTTTCTCATTTGCATATGCCCAACATGCAAATGACTTGTGCTGCCCGTATCTCACTAACATTTTGCTGGGTTTTAATTGCTAAACTTTTCGAGTGCTTTGAATGGGAGAGCTGCACTGTCGTTAACACTTGGGCAAATAGGGTTTGATTTTCTGGGCATTTACATAACAAAGAGACTTCCACTGACTCACGATTGAAAAAGCAGATTGAACAGCAAACCCGGCCCTGCTCCTCTTTCTTTCTAACAGACAACACATTTAGGCATCAGCCATACACCTTCTCACCCCAGTGCTCCTTCTAATGACACAAAGGAAGATCTAAAAGAGATCATAGAATCATAGAATCATAGAATCAGTCAGGGTTGGAAGGGACCACAAGGATCAGCTAGTTCCAACCCCTGCCATGGGCAGGGACACCCCACACTAGATCAGCCTGGACAGAGCCTCGTCCAGCCTGGGCTTAAACACCTCCAGGGACGGGGCCTCAACCACCTCCTGGACAACCCATTCCAGGCCTTCACCACTCTCATGGGGAAGAACTTCTTCCTCACATCTAGCCTCAATCTCCCCGTTTCCAGCTTCATTACGTTCCCCCTAGTCCTATCACTACCTGAGATCCTGGAAGTCCCTCCCCAGCCTTCCTGTAGCCCCCTTCAGATCCTGGAAGGCCACAATGAGGTCACCTGGGAGCCTTCTCTTCTCCAGACTGAACAGCCCCAACTCCTTCAGTCTGTCCTCACAGGAGAGGTGCTCCAGCCCTCTGCTCATCCTCGTGGCCCTTCTCTGGACACCTTCCAGCACCTCCACATCCCTCCTGTAATAGGGGCTCCAGAACTGGACGCAGTACTCCAGGTGGGGTCTCAGCAGAGCTGAGTAGAGGGGGAGAATCCCCTCCCTTGACCTGCTGGTCACACTTCTCCTGCTGCAGCCCAGGCTCTGATTGGCTTTCTGGGCTGCAAGTGCACACTGAGAGCTCCTGTTGAGCTTCTCCTCCCCCAGCACCCCCAAGTCTCTCTCCTCAGGGCTGCTCTCCAGCCAGTCCCTGCCCAGCCTGGATTTGTGCCTGGGGTTGCCTCCACCCAGATGCAGGACCCTGCCCTTGGTCTTGTTGAAGCTCCTGAGGTTGGCTTGTGCCCACCTCTCCAGCCCGTCCAGGTCCCTCTGGATGGATCCCTTCCCTCCAGCTGTCTGCTGCACCACACAGCTTGGTGTCATCAGCAACCTTGCTGAGGCTGCACTCATGCCACTGTCCATGTCACGCACAAAGGTGTTGAACAAGACAGGTCCCAGGACTGATCCCTGAGGGACTCCGCTTGTCACTGGCCTCCACTGGGACATGGACCCGTTGACAGCCACTCTTTGGGTGCGGCCATCAAGCCAATTCTTTATCCATCTAGTGGTCCATCCATCAAACCCATGTGTCACCAGCCTGGAGACCAGGAGGTGGTGCGGGACAGCGTCGAAGGCTTTGCTCAAGTCCAGGTAAAAAACGCTTTTGTCCCTCTGTCTTCCCCAGCCCTGTGGCTGGCTGAATGGCAGTGCCCTGAATCTGATGCAGTCAACTTGTAGTTGCTCTGTGTTCTTTTTTCTCCTATCTTATACTTCCAATATAGTCACTCACCATAGCTTTTGCTAGATGGAATGTGTTGCCGTAGGAGTTGAATCACAGTGTCATAACACGTTAGAGGTTGGAAGGGAGCTCCAGAGATCATCCAGTCCAACCCCTCTGCCAGAGCAGCATCACCCGGGGGAGTCTGCACAGGAATGCATCCAGGTGGGCTTGGAATGTACAGTTGTTTGAGCAGGGCTTGTTGTGACAGGACAAGGGGTGATGGTTTGAAACTAAAAGAGGGACATGCAGAATGGAGAAGGAAGAAACTGCTTACTGTGAGGGTGGTGAGACCCTGCCTCAGGCTGCCCAGACAGATGATAGCTGCCCCATCCCTGACAGCATCCAAGGTTGTTAGGAGCTGTGAGCGGCCTGCTCTAGTTGCAGACGTCCCTGCTGACTGTCAGGGCTTGGACTATTTAGGGACCTTTGTAGGTCCTTTCCTACCCAAACCACTTTGTTGAAGAGGCACTTTGAATATTTCATTCCTCACCAGTCCTTCGCTTAGTCTTTCTTCTTGCTCAGGTCTACTTTTGTTTATGGTCTTGTTTGACGTTTTTTGGCAGCTCTGTTAATTAAGCAGAAGTTATCCCTGATTAATGTACTGTAAGCTGCTTCTGAGGTGCTATAAATAATGTGGTGATTAATTGCTGCATCCAAAGGCAGTCATGGCTCAGTGTACTCCACAGATGGATTGTTTTGGTGAAATGATATCCCATTCTCGAAACAAACTGGAGACACCCATTGCAGGAAATCTTAGCACTCAGTTCTTCTGTTTTCATCCAAATAATTTATGTCTTTAGATCATTAGAGCAATTGCAAGAGGGAGGCCATTTTCAAAATGACACTTAGGAACAAGCTCTTCAGCATGAGGATGGTGGAACATGAAGGTTGCCCAGGGAGGAGGTTGGAGATAGTCAAGGTGAGACTCTTGCCCAGGACAGGGCTCTAGGCAAACTGATCTAGTTGGGGATGTCACATCTCAACCCTTAATAGAATAAACCAGGTTCCAAGTGACCTTCAAGATCATCATGTCCAACCTATCAACTAATCCAACACCACCTAATCAACTAAACCATGGCACCAAGCACCCCATCAAGTCTCCTCCTGAACACCTCCAGTGATGGTGACTCCACCACCTCCCCAGGCAGCACATTCCAATGGGCAATCACTCTCTCTGTATAGAACTTCTTCCTAACCTCCAGCCTAAACCTGCCCTGGTGCAGCTTGAGACTGTGTCCTCTTGTTCTGGTGCTGGCTGCCTGGGAGAAGAGACCAACATCCACCTGGCTACAACCTCCCTTCAGGGAGTTGGAGAGAGCAAGAAGGTCACCCCTGAGTGTCCTCTTCTCCAGGCTAAGCAACCCCAGCTCCCTCAGCCTCTCCTCACAGGGCTGTGTTCCAAACCCCTCACCAACTTCGTTGCCCTTCTCTGGACACCTTCCAGCAAGTCAACCTCCTTCCTAAACTGAGGGGCCCAGAACTGGACACAGGACTTAAGCTGTGGCCTAACCAGTGCAGTGGACAGGGGCAGAATGACCTCCCTGCTCCGGCTGGCCACACTCTTCCTGATGCAGGCCAGGATGCCATTGGCCCTCTTGGCTGCCTGGGCACACTGCAGGCTCATGTTCAGCTTACCATCGACCAGTACCCCCAGGTCCCTCTCTGCCTGGCTGCTCTCAGCCACTCTGACCCCAGCCTGTAGCACTGCCTGGGGTTGCTGTGGCCAATGTGCAGAACCTGGCACTTGGATGTGTTCAATCTCCTGCCCTTGGCCTCTGCCCATCTGTCCAGCCTGTCGAGGTCCCTCTGCAAAGCCTCTCTGCCCTCCAGCAGATCAACTCCTGCCCCCAGCTTGGTGTCATCTGCAAATGTACTGATGATGGACTCAATGCCCTCATCCAGATCATCAATATAGATATTGAACAGGATGGGGCCCAGCACTGATCTCTGGGGGACGCCACTGGTGCCTGGCTGCCAGCTGACTGTGACACCATTCACCACCACTCTCTGGGCTCAGCCTCCAGCCAGTTCCTAACCCAGCTCAGAGTGCTGTCTGTCCAAGCCAGGGGCTGACAGCTTGGCCAGGAGTTTGCTGTGGGGGACTGTGTCAAAGGCCTTGCTGAGATCCAGGCAGACCACATCCACAGGCCTCCCCACATCTACCGGGCAGTCACCTGATCATAGAAGGAGATCAGGTTGGTGAGGCAGGACCTGCCCTTCCTAAATCCATGCTGGCTGAGCCTGCTGACTGCAAAGGCTGTTGGACTGGATGAACTTTGGAGGTCCCTTCCAACCCAAACCATCCTGTGACTCTGTGAAAACAGACGTGTAATATCCCTTCCAGATTCTCTTGAAGATCATGAATTGGATTTGGAGGATAATAACAATATGTCTGAGCTCTGGAATATTCACCTTTGTTCAGCTCTCAAAAGAAAGAAAGAAACTACACAAAGAAAACACACTCCCTGAAGGATAAGGAACAGATTTTAATCCCAGTTAGCAAAAGGACTGAGGTTTTCTTCTTCTTTTGGCTTCTTTTCTTGCAAGTAAGGCACAAGATGCCCAGGCAGGAGTGTGTTTTATCTTTACATTGGTGAGATGCAGCTAGTGTCAGAGAAAAGGCTGACTACAGCGAGCCAAAATATTTATGTTAATGTTTCTGAATACATTGTCTTTATTTGAGATTAAGATTTTTAACGTGCTAGAGGGAAGGAGAGCTAAAATCAGGGAAGCTTTTCAGAATTGGTCCCTTTCAGTAAAGGAATTCTCTCGACTACAACAGCAGAACTTTTCTTCTTGCTTTTTTTTAAAGGTCTGCTTAACTATTTTGCTGCTACTAACCTTGACAGAGTGCCAATTAGCTCTTCCCACAACTGGGAAAGGAGTTTTTAGGTTGTGTGTTGTTGTGGTTTAAGCTTTTCCTGCAGCCCCAAAAAAGCCCAAATGGAACGGGTTTAGGTTGCCTCCCTTGCTCCTTTTCCTGGTAGGGAGAAAGCAAATTAGGCAGGAGGAGAAGAGAGAGGTGTAACTACAAAAGAACTGCCTTGAATCAATTTGGAAGTAAAAAGGTAAGTTTAACAAAAACTAAAAGGCACTTGAGGAAAAGGAGGGTGACAAAGGTACGAGGAAAGGGCATAAATAAAAATATATGCGAAACCAGGCACAGCTGGCAAAGGATTCTCCGGATGAGAGATGGATTCTCTTTAGATACAGTTCCCTTAGGTGTCTGGAACAGCATGGAGCAGGCCCCACCACATGGCTCACAGCTAACAGCAGCAGGATGTCAGCAAAGCGGGGGCAGGAGAAGAGAGAGAGGCAGGAAGTGGCTTCCCCTTAAACAGGGTTGTGGGCAGGGAGTGGGAGTGGAACAGACTTTGACCCGGGGACCCTTCCCCTGGGAGGGATCCCAAGTCTCTCTGCCTATCTGAGACAGGTTTTTTTGTCCACCTGGAGCTAGGTCCTTTTCAGCCCACCCCTCCTGGGCTGGGCTTAACCCAGCACATGTGTGTAGACATGCAAGCATGCACACAGAAAGGTGTGGGGAAGGGGTGGTCCTTGGCCGTATAGACAAAGCCCTGGTTTGAATTCAGCTCTCTCTCAGGATAGTTGCATATTTTCATGAGGATGGCCAGTTAGATTAACCTGCCTTGATGACTTTGGTACAGAGGTGGTCATGGCTCTTTGATGGCCATGAAGGGCTGCCCTGCCTGTTTGCTTCACAGTCTGCTGGGTCAGACTGGCTGAGTTTCAGGGACTGCAGCAGTGGAACAATGATTCAGAGTTCTTGTACTGCTGCTCTGCGTGAGAGAGGCTGTTTGTCCAGATGGGATCTCGCTGAAGGAGAAGCCTATGGGTTTATTCTGGAGAAGAGGGTAGGAATGACTGCTATTTATAGGACATTTCTGGTCTCAAATGCTTTGGATATCACTTTGCCATTGATCTTACTGCTCACGGCTGAGCCCGGGCTGAGTCACGAGAAGTTTGTTATAATGCAATAGAAACACAATGAAATCAGACTTGTGTTAAGACCCCATGTAATAAACCTGTTGTCCAGAAATAATGGAGGATTATTGTATTACAAACATGACATGCTGGTATTTCCCCACCTTTTAGGAGAACAACTTCCTGGAAATTCTTCACCTCCTAACCTAAATTTCCCCAATTTTTCTGGAACCCCAGTTGGTAAATCTCAAGTGCTGTCTCTGTTGAGAGCCTTGCTTCTTCAGCAACCAATAATATCATCCCTGCTCTAAACTGTAGGCTTCTTTGTTTCTACATGGTCTGATGGCAGTGAAATCCTTTGCTGACACTCTCAGGCCAGTTCTTTCAAGCATGGTATTTCAGAACTATGGTTTGGTTCAGCCTGGTAATGAAGTTGTGTTGATTCTAACATAAACCCACCATTCAACTCTCACTCTCCACCTCCAGCCTGGCCTCTCTTTATGACTTAATAGCAACAACCATAGAATCATAGAATTGTCAGGGTTGGAAGGGACCTCAAGGATCAGCCAGTTCCAACCCCCCTGCCATGGGCAGGGACACCTCACACTACAGCAGGTTGCTCACAGCCTCATCCAGCCTGGCTGCAAACACCTCCAGGCAGGAGGCTTCCACCACCTCCCTGGGCAGCCTGTGCCAGGCTCTCACCACCCTCATGGGGAACAACTTCTTCCTAACATCCAATCTGAACCTACTCATTTCTAGCTTTGCTCCATTCCCCCCAGTCCTGTCATTCCTTGACACCCTCAGAAGTCCCTCCCCAGCTTTCTTGGAGCCCCTTTCAGATACCGGAAGGCCACAATTAGGTCTCCTCAGAGCCTTCTCCAGACTGCACAGCCCCAACTCTCTCAGCCTGTCCTCATAGGACAGGTGCTTCTCTTCCAATCCTAAACAGACTTTAACCTCAGTGTTGAATGTCCCAGTGCACTGCACCACTTTGGTGGCAGAATAATATGCCGACATAAAGGTGAACTCTGGAGCAAAGCCAGCACAGCAATGGTGGAACAATCACAACAGCTTACTTTGGCCTAAGAAAGTCTCCTGCAAAGGGAGACAGATAGGCAGCTACAGGAGAAGATTTGGAGCATACAGAGCTCACTTCTTTCTGGACACGTGAGGCAGTATGCTGGTGGTGCTCCAAAGGTTTTCCCACCGTATGAATATACTTTACAACAGATACAGTAAATGTGTAATGATATAAAGAATAACATATCATAAAGGTGCTGGAGCAGGTCCAGAGGAGAGCAACCAGACTGGGGAAGGACTGGAGGGAAAGGCTGCTGAGGAGAGGCTGAGGGAGCTGGGGGTGTTCAGCCTGGAGGAGAGGAGACTCAGGGGGGACCTTATCACTCTCTACAACTACCTGAAGGGGGGTTGTAGCCAGGTGGGGGTCAGGCTCTGCTCCCAGGCAACTTGTGACAAGAGGAGAGGGCATGACCTGAAGCTGTGCTAGGGGAGGTTTAGGTTGGATGTTAGGAAGCACTTCCTGATGGAAAGGGGAATTAGAGATTGGAATGGACTGCCCAGGGAGGTGGTGGAGTCACCACCCCCGGTGGTGTTTAAGGTAAGATTGGATGTGGCACTCAGTGACATGATCTGTCCATAGGCTGGTCTTGATGATCTCAGAGCTGTATTCCAGCCTCAATAATTCTGTGACTCTGTGATAAAACATAAATAAATGATATAACTAGAAACAAAACCAAAGAATCTAATAAAGAATAAAGCAAAATATTCCATCAAGTATTTCCTTGGGTAGTACCAATGCAGAGCTCCTTCTGCAGTTTAGAATCCGCCCTACATTTGAAAGTGCTTCCATACAATATTTATTGTAAATGATTATGGTGGACTAATGTACTCCTGTTCATAAAGTGCAGATGGGGAACCTTGAGAGTGCAAGGAACAAAATATATAAGATAAATAAAGTGGCTATTGCAGCACTAATGTGTGTGCCCCGAGGATCAGTGCTGGGCCCCATGCTCTTCAACATCTTTATTGATGATCTGGATGAGGGCATTGAGTCCATCATCAGTACATTTGCAGATGACACCAAGCTGGGGGCAGGAGTTGATCTGCTGGAGGGCAGAGAGGCTTTGCAGAGGGACCTCGACAGGCTGGACAGATGGGCAGAGGCCAAGGGCAGGAGACTGAACACATCCAAGTGCCAGGTGCTGCACATTGGCCACAGCAACCCCAGGCAGTGCTACAGGCTGGGGTCAGAGTGGCTGGAGAGCAGCCAGGCAGAGAGGGACCTGGGGGTACTGGTCGATGGTAAGCTGAACATGAGCCTGCAGTGTGCCCAGGCAGCCAAGAAGGTCAATGGCATCCTGGCCTGCATCAGGAAGAGTGTGGCCAGCAGGAGCAGGGAGGTCATTCTGCCCCTGTCCACTGCACTGGTTAGGCCACACCTTGAGTCCTGTGTCCAGTTCTGGGCCCCTCAGTTCAGGAAGGAGGTTGAGTTGCTGGAAGGTGTCCAGAGAAGGGCAACAAAGTTGGTGAGGGGTTTGGAACACAAGCCCTATGAGGAGAGGCTGAGGGAGCTGGGGTTGCTTAGCCTGGAGGAGACTCAGGGGTGACCTTCTTTCTCTCTACAACTACCTGAAGGGAGGTTGTAGCCAGGCAGAGGTTGGTCTCTTCTCCCAGGCAGCCAGCACCAGAACAAGAGGACACAGTCTCAGGCTGTGCCAGGGCAGGTTTAGACTGGATGTTAGGAAGAAGTTCTACACAGAGGGAGTGATTGCCCATTGGAATGGGCTGCCTGGGGAGGTGGTGGAGTCACCATCACTGGAGGTGTTCAGGAGGAGACTTGATGGGGTGCTTGGTGCCATGGGTTAGTTGTTTAGGTGGGTTGGATTGGTTGATGGGTTGGACGCGATGATCTTGACGGTCTCTTTCAACCTGGTGTACTGTATTGTATATTTGTTCACAGGCTTTTGGAATTCTCAGGAATCCCTTCCCATGCTTTTCACATCCACTGTTTAAGTCAGGAATTTATGGGAAATCAGGTGCAGTCTACCTTCAGACTGCAAACAATTGCTAGTGAGAGCAGCAATAGATTTGCACACAGACGTTCTTGGAAGGACAGGAAGAGAAAGCTTCTGACCTTCAGAGGCACCCTCTTCTTTCTAATGGGAATTAAAAAGCAGCTCCCTGGGGGTTCAGCTGGCAGGGGGATGTGTTTCACTGCTTTGCTGGTGTCTGTGCAGTTAGTGTTTTCCTTGTGACTGTAGGACAAAATTGCTGTTGCTTGGTCACCCTCTATATAAGAAAGCAGAGAGAAAGCCTAAATCTTAAGGAGAGTGCCCCTCCTCCCCTCACCAAGAGCCAGAGATGATGAAGTCTAGCATCACTCCAGTCATTTCACAAGCCCTGGCTCCTACAAACAATGCCATGTGCTGCCAAAGGTTTGAGGAAACTGAAATGAGAAAAACAGTGAGAGGTCTTTTGGGTAAGGACAAAGGCACGAGAGCAGTGACAGAGCTAGGGGCATGCAGTGCTGCAGGTAGTGGGTAGGGAAATACCAGACTGACTGGGAAGAATGACTTAGTGATTTGTAAGGCAGTATCAAGGAGAAAAGGGCACCTGAGGACTTGCAACACAACTCTACAGCTCCCTGAAGGAAGGTTGGAGCAAGGAGGGGCAGCCTCTTCTCCTTGCTTGGTGGCAAGCAACAGGAGCAGAGGAAATGGTTCCAAGCTGCAGCAGGGGAGGTTCAGGCTGGATGCCAGGAAATATTTCTTCCCAGAGAGGGCTCTCAGCCATTGGAATGTTGTGCCCAGGGCAGTGCTGGAGTCCCCATCCCTGGAGGTGTTGAAGCAGTGTGTGGAGCTGGTGCTTAGGGCCATGGTTTAGTGTTGAGCCTGCAGTGCCGGGTGGAAGGTTGGACTGGATGAGCTTGGAGGTCCCTTCCAACCAGGTATTAACTGTGATTCTGTGGTCTGTAATTTCTGTACTGAAATGCACAAGAACACATGTGAATGCAGCTGCCAGCTGCTAACTGTGCAGTAATGTAGGTGAAGGTAAATGTTGAAGGGAAGAAAATCATTTTGGAGTGCACATCCTGTGACCCTTGAAAGAAAGATGCTGGCCCCATAGTGTGAGTGCCGTTAAGACATGAGCACTATCATGCTACTGCAGGAGGCAGGCTCTGCATACAAACCTGAGTGTCTTTGGGGCTGTTAAACCTTAGCAGCAAGTATTGCTTCACTGCATCCGGTTTGGCCATCACACCATCACAGGATGTTAGGGGCTGGAAGGGACCTCTGAAGGTCATCAAGTCCAACCCCCCTGCCAGAGCAGGACCAGAGAACCCAGCACAGGTCACACAGGAACACATCCAGACAGGGCTGGATAGGCTCCAGAGAAGGAGACTCCACAACCTCTCTGGGCAGCCTGCTCCAGGGCTCTGGGACCCTCACAGTGAAGAAGTTCCCTCTCATGTTGAGGTGGAACCTCCTGTGCTGCAGTTTATATCCATTGCCCCTTATTTACCCCAGGGTGCAACTGAGCAGAGCCTGTCTCCTCCCTCCTGACCCCCAGCCCTCAGATATTGATAAACATTTATTAAATCCCTTCTCAGTCTTCTCCACTCCAGACTTCAAAGGATTACAAGGTAATAAGGAATGTGACATTACAAAGATTTGAACTTCAGAGTTGCCAGTTGATCACTATCCCTAGAGATGGGTGCTGTAACAAAACCAAGAAACTGATTTGTTTGGTTTTTTAATGGGAGGTTGGCCATGAGCCAGCAATGTGCTCTTGTGGCCAAGAAGGCCAATGGCATCCTGGGGTGGATTAGAAGGGCTGTGGTTAGTAGGACCAGAGAGGTTCTTCTTCCCCTCTATTCTGCCCTGGTGAGGCCACATCTGGAATATTGTGTCCAGTTCTGGGGCCCTCAGTTCAAGAAGGAACTCGGGGAACTGCTTGAGAGAGTCCAGCACAGAGCCATGAGGGTGGTGAAGGCAGTGGAACATCTTCTGTATGAGGAGAGCCTGAGGGAGCTGAGGGCTCTGGAGCTTGGAGAGGAGGAGCCTGAGGGTGACCTCATTGCTGTTGCTAAAGCTGTGCAGGGTGAGTGCCCAGAGGCTGGAGCCAGGCTCTGCTGGGGGATGCCCAATGCCAGCACAAGGGGCAGTGGTGGAAGCTGAGGCAGAGGAAGTGCCATGGAAACAGGAGGGAGAATTACTTCTCTATGAGGGTGACAGAGCCCTTCCCGGGGGGGGTTGTGGAGTCTCCCTCTCTGGAGATATTCCAACCCCACCTGGATGTGTTCCTGTGTGATCTGCTCTAGGTGCTCCTGCTCTGGCAGGGGGGTTGGACTGGATGAGCTTTTGAGGTCCCTTCCAGCCCTTTAGTTCTTGGGTTTGTGTTTCTGTGGGATTTTTTGTTTGGTTGTGCATTTGGGGTTTTGTTTGTGCTAGCTTTGCTGCTGTCTGTTGGTGCCTGCTTTTTACTCATCCTTGCAAGATCAGGGTTAAGCCCCTGTCCTGTTGAAGGGACTCAGATCCTTCTCCTTGCCCACACAATTATCTTAAATCCCTCATGTGCCCTCTGCCATCTTGGGAAGCTAAAAATGCCAGTCTAGGTTTTTTTTTTTTCCCAATTTTCTTGATGCCTGTTGTTAAGATGTGGTTTATTTTTTGAAGTGAACTGAGGTAGCACCCTCCAAAATATAACATTTTCTTTTCTGTGAGCCTGAGCTCTTTCTTTGCCAGGTGGCCTCATTTGCCATCTAGAATGCAATAGATCACCTGTCAAAATATCTGTATCTCTATCTGTCTATATTTAAATTATCATCCAGCTAGAGGAGTTATGGAGTCACCTTCCTGAAATTTAGAATTCAAGGTAACATTAATTTGAAAAGGCAGTGTGGAAGTAAAGTTTTATGGCATCTGCTTCTTATAAAGGTGACAGCTTTTACAGGGGCCCTTTTTAACCTGGGAGAAGGTGAATTACAGTTTCTGAGGACACATAAAAGTCACAGCCAAGCTGCATTTGCTGGAGGACACTCAGTTTCTCGTGCCAGTGGGGATTGTTACTTTGCAGGACACTTCCAGAGACTTAGCAAATCTCAAGTCACATTTAGCTCTTCTGGACAGTTGTTTGTTTCTTTGCATTTTTTACCTAAGGGGTAAGTGAGTAGAGGAAAACTACAAACCCAATGACAATAGTTAAGGCACATGTGGAATGATTCTGATGTGGAAGGGAAGGGATGCCATCCAGAGGGACCTGGACAGGCTGCAGAGCTGGGCCCAAGCCAAGCTCATGAGGTTCAGCAAGACCAAGTGCAAGGTCCTGCAATCCCAGGCACTGATACAGGCTGGGCAGGGGCTGGCTTGAGAACAGCCCTGAAGAAAAGGCCTTGGGGGTGCTGGGGGAGCAACCTTGGGGTTGCCCACCTGTATGTATTCCTCAGAGCCCTGCCCTGGGTGATGCTGCTTTTGGCAGGGGAGTTGGACTTGATGATCTCTGGAGGGCCCTTCCAACCCCTAAAGTTCTGATTCGGATTCTGGCAGGAGAAGCTCAACAGGAGCCAGCAGTGAGCACTTGCAGCCCAGAGAGCCAAGCAGAGCCTGGGCTGCAGCAAGAGAAGCAGAGCCAGCAGGGCCAGGGAGGGGATTTTCCCCTTCAGCTCCACTCTGCTGAGACCACACCTGGAGCTCTGTGTCCAGTTCTGGAGCCTCTGTGCCAGGAAGGATCTGGAGGGGCTGGAAGGTGTCCAGAGAAGGGCCACGAGGATGAGCAGAGGGCTGGAGCTGCTCTGCTATGGAGACAGACTGAGGGAGTTGGGGCTGTTCAGTCTGGAGAGGAGAAGGCTCTGAGGAGACCTTCTTGTGGCCTTCCAATATCTGAAGGGGGCTCCAAGAAAGCTGGGGAGGGACTTTTGAGGGTGTCAGGGAGTGACAGGACTGGGGAGAATGGAACAAAACTAGAAATGGGTAGATTCAGATTGGATGTCAGGGAGAAGTTGTTCCCCATGAGGGTGGTGAGAGCCTGGCACAGGCTGCCCAGGGAGGTGTTGGAATCTTCATCCCTGGAGGTGTTTGCAGCCAGGCTGGATGTGGCTGTGAGCAACCTGCTGTAGTGTGAGGTGTCCCTGCCCATGGCAGGGGGGTTGGAAGTGGATGATCCTTGAGGTCCCTTCCAACCCTGACACTTCTATGATTCTATAAGACCTTTTCTGTCCAATGTCAGTAAAGAAAATAGACCTAAAACTGGACTAAAATGTGTGCTCTTCAATAGATGGTTAAAGCATTTAAGGTCTGTCTTTTATTTTTGCTTTGGGGAAAACCACTCCCCAAATGTTCCCCAGCTATCTAAGAAGTGAAGAATCAGATCATAATCATATGCAGTGGTTTGGCCTTGGGTGGGTGCCAAATGCTCACCAAAGCCCTTAGATGGACAGGGGAACATGTAACCAAAGGCCCCTAATAAGACAGAAGCAATTTAATAATGCAGAGACAAAGCAAAGTGGAAGGAAAAGCAAACCAGGCTGTTACTCTCTACTGCCCATCAGCAGACAGTGTTTGGTCATCCCAGTAGGCAGGGCTCCAATGTGCAGAGTGGTTGCTCCAGGGGGCAGATGCCACCAAGGAATGTCCCCACACTGCCTTCTTTCACTTAGCTTTCCTGTCTGAGCTAACATCATCTGGCATGGAATGCCCCTTTGGCCAGGCTGGCTCAGCTGGCCTGGCTGTGTCCCCTCCCAGGATCTTGCCCACTCCTCAGTGTATGCTTGGGGTGGGGAAATGTTGGAAAAGCAGAGCCTGGGTGCTCAGCTCAGCAGCAGCCAAACCCCTGCTGTGTGATCAACACTCAGCTACAGCACTGCAAAACACAGCGCCAGAAAGATGCTCTTGGGAGAATTAGCTCCAGCTCAGCCCAACCCAATTCATCATCTGCCTTAAAATTTTGAGTAGCTAACTTGAATCACTGTGTCCACCTGAAGCAAGTGGGATCATGAGCTTAAAATGAAATCATGTGTTCATGCAGCTCATAGTGCAGAGGTATTCTGAAGTGTGCTGTTTCTTAAAGTTTGTATTTATTGTATGGGGCTGACACAGAGGTATCTTGGGGTGCAGCAGGAAAAGTGTGGCCAGCAGGGCTAGGGAGGTTCTGCTCCCTCTCTACTCTGCCCTGCTCAGACCACACCTGCAATCCTGTGTCCAGTTCCAGGCTCTCCAGCTCAAGAGAGACAGAGACCTGCTGTAGAGAGTCCAAGGGAGAGCCAGGAGGATGCTTAGGGGACTTGAGCATCTCCCCTGGGAAGAGAGACTGAGAGCCCTGGGGCTGTTTAGTCTGGAGAAGAGAAGGCTGAGAGAGGATCTGATCAATGCCTATCAATAGCTGAGGGCTGGGAGTCAAGTGGAGGGGGCCAAGCTCTTTTGGGTGGTGCACAGCAATAAGCCAAGGAACAATGTTTGTTTATTTGTGCACAGCAATAAGCCAAGGAGCAGGAGGCTGGGGAGACCTTATTGCTTTCTACAATACCTGAAGAAGGTTGTGGACAGGTGAAGGTTGGTCTCTTCTCCCAGGCAACCAGAACAAGAGGACACAGTCTCAAGCTGCACCAGGGGAGATTTAGGCTGGATGTTAGGAAGAAATTCTATACAGAGAGAGTGATTGCCCATTGGAATGGGCTGCCTGGGGTGGTGGTGGAGTCCCCATCACTTGGAGGTGTTCAGGAGGAGACTTGATAGGGTGCTTGGTGCCATGGTTTAGTTGATTAGGTGGTGTTGGATGATAGGTTGGACACTGATCTTGAAGGTCTCTTCCAACCTGGTCTGTTCTATTCTATTCTATTCTAATGGAGACAAACTTGAACACAGAAGGTTTCAGCTCAACATGAGGAGAAACTTCTTTACAGTGATGGTGCCAGAGCCCTGGAGCAGGCTGCCCAGAGAGGTTGTGGCATCTCCTTCTCTGGAGACTTTCCAAGCCCCACTTGGATTCATTCCTGTGCAGACTCCATTGAGAGATCCTGCTCTGGCAATGGGGTTGGACTGGATGATCTCTGGAGGTCCCTTCCAACCTCTAATATGTTCTGATGAGGTGTGACAAAGTGTGCCACAGCTGCGGTGTTGAGGAACATTTTCCAATGCACAGGGCGAGCCTGCAGTCTGATCCTCACTTTGCATGTGTATGGTGCACACTCTGGACAGTTATGAAGAGACAAAGGTATCAGCAGTTCTGTGAGGGAAAACACTCCCTAACTCCCAGGACTGCAGTCAATTAGAAGTTATTTGTCTTTCCAGATCTGCAGCATAGGCTTCATGTTCCAGTTCTGTCTGTGGTGGGTTGGGCGGCTGCCAGATGCCCACCCCGCGGCTGTCTCACTCCACCTCCTCAACAGGACAGGAGGAGAAATGAAGCTGAGAAAACACGTGGGTCGGGCTAAAGACAGGGAGATCACTTAGCTATTATGTCATGGGCAAACCAGGCGTGAGGAAAATTAGTTTGATGTCCTGCCAATAGAAAATAGAGTGGGATAGTGAGAAACAAACACCTTCGCGTCCCTCTTCTCCTCCCCTTGCTTCTGCCTCGCCTTCATTTCACTCCTTTGTTCCCAGCTCCTCTGTCTACTCCCCACTGAGTGGTGCCAGAAGGATGGAGACTGGGACCTGCAGTCAGTCTGGTGCTTGGGCTTCAAAAAAGCATCCAGAGAATATTTTTGAGAGATGGTAGAGGGATTTTCCTCATTTTTGCAAGAGGAAGAGTAGCATTAACTTGTGTCTCTTGGATGTGGCTGGCTTGTGAGAGTAATGGAAGCTACAGTACAGAAGAAAGCATCATAGAATCATAGAATTGTCAGCATCATGCACATCCATCTTTGACTGGAATATGTTTGGAAGATTCTTATTTTGTTTTGAAGATTCTATGAACCTAAAGCTCATCACAGAATTGTAGAGTCATACAACCAACCAGGTTGGAAAAGACCTCAGAGATCAAGTCCAAACTATTACCTAACACCTCCTGACAATGAAACCATGGCTCCAAGTGCCACATCCAAGCCTTTTCTGAACACCTCCAGTGATGGGGACTCCACCACCTCCCTGGGCAGCACATCCCAATGGCCAATTACTCTTTCTGGGAAGAACTTTCTCCTCGCCTCCAGCCTGAACATCCCCTGGCACAGCTTGAGACTGTGTCCTCTTGTTCTGGTGCAGGGTGCCTGGGAGAAGAGACCAACCCCCACCTGGCTACAACCTCTCTTCAGGGAGTTGCAGAGAGCAATAAGGTCTGCCCTGAGCCTCCTCTTCTCCAGGCTAAGCAACCCCAGCTCCCTCAGCCTCTCCTCACAGGGGCTTTTGTTCAAAACCCCTCCCCAGCTTTGTTGCCCTTCTCTGGACATGTTGCAGCATCTGAACATCCTTGAATTGAGGAGCCCAGAACTGGACACAGGACTCAAGGTCTGGCCTAACCAGTGCTGAGCACAGGGCAGAATGACTTCCCTGCTCCTGCTGGCCACACTGTTCCTGATGCAGGCCAGGATGCCATTGGCCTTCTTGGCCCCCTGGGCACACTGCAGGCTCATGTTCAGCTGGCTTATGTTCAACATCAAAAAGAATCAAGAAGGACTTTCTTCCTTTGGGAGCATTAAGTGGAGAGGACACTTTGAGCAGCCAGATTGTTTCTGAAACAACCCAAGCTTGTGAAGCCATCACTGTTTAAAAAAAGCCTGAAGTTTCTTTCCTAATCACAGAACTGTCAGGGTTGGAAGGGACCTCAAGGCTCATACAGTTCCAAGCCCCCTGCCATGGGCAGGGACACCTTACACTACAGCAGGTTGCTCACAGCCCCAGCCAGCCTGGCTGCAAACACCTCCAGGCATGAGGCTGCCACCACCTCCCTGGGCAACCTGTGCCAGGCTCTCACCACCCTCATGGGGAACAACTTCCACCTGACATCCAATAAAATATCGATAATCCCACATTGCAAATTTGTGGTAACTGTTAGGGTTTTTCATATTCAACAAATCAAACACTGTTGTGAAGCTTTACTCTTTTCTTAGAGTGATAAAAAAATTGTGGATTTCCTCAAAGTCCTCTTTCCTGTTCAGTGCTTTTCCCAGGAATGACTGAGGGATTAACCTGGTGCTTATTTACAGGGAACAAAACAGGGCCACGGCTGCAACAACTGCTTTATGACTATCAGATTAATAGCTGTAGGGAGATGTTGTCAGTGGAACACAGTCAGATGTTGAAGGTGAATGCCTAAATGCCAGAGATCATGCTGCTTCTGGGCTGCTGCCAGGGCTCAGAGGGGTAGGGCAGTACTGAGTATTTCTACAGAAGAAAAGGATGTTGGGGATTTAATGTGAAGGAAAAAGACCAAACAACCACCACCAAAAACCCCACCCTTTATATTTTGCAAACATTAACTCTTTAGAGCTATGAGTGTGGTCAGTAGGTTGAGAGAGGTTCTCCTCTCCCTCTACTCTGCCCTGGTGAGGCTGCATCTGGAATATTGTGTCCAGTTCTGGGACCTTCAGTTCAGGAAGGACCTCAGGGAACTGCTTGAAAGAGTCCAGCACAGAGCCACAAAAATGCTGAAGGGAGTGGAACATCTTCCTGATGAGGAGAGCCTGAGGGAGCTGAGGGCTCTGTAGCTTGCAGAAGAGGAGCCTGGGAGGAAACCTCATCAATGTTGCTAAAGCTGTGCAGGGTGAGTGCCCAGAGGCTGGAGCCAGGCTCTGCTGGGGGATGCCCAATGCCAGCACAAGGGGCAGTGGTGGAAGCTGAGGCAGAGGAAGTGCCATGGAGACAGGAGGGAGAATTATTTCTCTGTGAGGGTGCCAGAGGCCTGGAACAGGCTGCCCAGGGGGTTGTGGAATCTCCCTCTCTGGAGATATTCCAACCCCGCCTGGATGTGTTCCTGTGTGACCTGCTCTAGGTGCTCCTGCTCTGGCAGGGGGGTTGGACTGGATGAGCTTTGGAGGTCCCTTCCAGCCCCTGAAAATTCTGTGATTTTGTGAAAACCTGTTAGTTACTGAACAAACCTAATTGCTAAGTAATCAGCAGTTAGTGATTTATTCTTGGTTCCAGAAAGGGATATTTTTTCCCCTCAGGTGAGAGCACTGATAGGTAGGACTGGCTGGAACATATTAGGGTTCAAGAAGTTTTACCTTAAAATAACTTCAGTTATCAAATCAGCAATGTTATTTCTACCACCCCAAATGCTGCACAGAATTAAGTGTTGCAGATGGCAATTTATCTTTAAGTAGTCCTCAATATGGATGTATTCTGGGAGGGACTGAGATTTCTCCCTCTGGCTTTGTGCAGCTAGACCTAGAAAGGACAGATCTTTCTGTACTGTGAGTACAGCAAAGTGCAAGTCAGCATCCTGATTGATATTCCAGGCTTTGGTGGGAAGGACTGAAAGATAATGCTTTTGGCTAGATGCACAGGGTGGAAAACCATGTGTGTTTAAGGTTCTCCTGTCGCCATCAGAGAGCTCAAGCGTGTGGTTGGAAAGCTCTGACTTGGAGAGGGACCTGGGGGTTCTGCTTGACAGTTGATTAACTATGAGCCAGCAGTGCCCAGGTGGCCAAGAAAGCCAAAGGCATCCTGGCTTGGATCAGAAACAGGGTGGGCAGCAGGGACAGGAGGTGACCATCCCCCTGTGCTCAGCACTGGGGAGGCCACAGCTCATATGCTCTGTTCAGTTCTGGCAACTCACTACAAGAGGAACACTGACGTTCTGGAGCATCTCCAGAGAAGGGCAATGAGGCTGTTGTTGCTGGGTATTGTTGTTGTTTTGTTCCTGGCTTTTGGCTGTTGTTGCTGGGTTTTGTTGTTGTTTTTTTTTTCCTGGTTTTTGGTTGTTGTTGCTGGGTTTTGTTGTTGTTTTGTTCCTGGCTTTTGGCTGTTGTTGCTGGGTTTTGTTGTTGTTTTTTTTTCCTGGTTTTTGGTTGTTGTTGCTGGGTTTTGTTGTTGTTTTGTTCCTGGCTTTTGGCTGTTGTTGCTGGGTTTTGTTGTTGTTTTGTTCCTGGTTTTTGGTTGTTGTTGCTGGGTTTTGTTGTTGTTTTTTTTTCCTGGTTTTTGGTTGTTGTTGCTGGGTTTTGTTGTTGGTTTTTTTTCCTGGCTTGTGGCTGTTGTTGCTGGGTTTTGTTGTTGGTTTTTTTTCCTGGTTTTTGGTTGTTGTTGCTGGGTTTTGTTGTTGGTTTTTTTTCCTGGTTTTTGGTTGTTGTTGCTGGGTTTTGTTGTTGGTTTTGTTCCTGGTTTTTGGTTGTTGTTGCTGGGTTTTGTTGTTGGATTTTTTTCCTGGTTTTTGGTTGTTGTTGCTGGGTTTTGTTGTTGTTTTTTTTTCCTGGCTTGTGGCTGTTGTTGCTGGGTTTTGTTGTTGGTTTTTTTTCCTGGTTTTTGGTTGTTGTTGCTGGGTTTTGTTGTTGGTTTTTTTTTCCTGGTTTTTGGTTGTTGTTGCTGGGTTTTGTTGTTGGTTTTGTTCCTGGTTTTTGGTTGTTGTTGCTGGGTTTTGTTGTTGGTTTTTTTTCCTGGTTTTTGGTTGTTGTTGCTGGGTTTTGTTGTTGGTTTTTTTTTCCTGGTTTTTGGTTGTTGTTGCTGGGTTTTGTTGTTGGTTTTGTTCCTGGTTTTTGGTTGTTGTTGCTGGGTTTTGTTGTTGGATTTTTTTCCTGGTTTTTGGTTGTTGTTGCTGGGTTTTGTTGTTGTTTTTTTTCCTGGTTTTTGGTTGTTGTTGCTGGGTTTTGTTGTTGGTTTTGTTCCTGGTTTTTGGTTGTTGTTGCTGGGTTTTGTTGTTGGATTTTTTTCCTGGTTTTTGGTTGTTGTTGCTGGGTTTTGTTGTTGTTTTTTTTTCCTGGCTTGTGGCTGTTGTTGCTGGGTTTTGTTGTTGGTTTTTTTCCTGGTTTTTGGTTGTTGTTGCTGGGTTTTGTTGTTGTTTTTTTTTCCTGGCTTTTGGCTGTTGTTGCTGGGTTTTGTTGTTGGATTTTTTTTCCTGGTTTTTGGTTGTTGTTGCTGGGTTTTGTTGTTGGTTTTGTTCCTGGTTTTTGGTTGTTGTTGCTGGGTTTTGTTGTTGGTTTTTTTTCCTGGTTTTTGGTTGTTGTTGCTGGGTTTTGTTGTTGTTTTTTTTTCCTGGCTTGTGGCTGTTGTTGCTGGGTTTTGTTGTTGGTTTTTTTTCCTGGTTTTTGGTTGTTGTTGCTGGGTTTTGTTGTTGGTTTTTTTTCCTGGTTTTTGGTTGTTGTTGCTGGGTTTTGTTGTTGGTTTTTTTTCCTGGTTTTTGGTTGTTGTTGCTGGGTTTTGTTGTTGTTTTTTTTTCCTGGCTTTTGGCTGTTGTTGCTGGGTTTTGTTGTTGGATTTTTTTCCTGGTTTTTGGTTGTTGTTGCTGGGTTTTGTTGTTGGTTTTTTTTCCTGGTTTTTGGTTGTTGTTGCTGGGTTTTGTTGTTGGTTTTTTTCCTGGTTTTTGGTTGTTGTTGCTGGGTTTTGTTGTTGGTTTTGTTCCTGGTTTTTGGTTGTTGTTGCTGGGTTTTGTTGTTGTTTTTTTTTCCTGGTTTTTGGTTGTTGTTGCTGGGTTTTGTTGTTGGTTTTGTTCCTGGTTTTTGGTTGTTGTTGCTGGGTTTTGTTGTTGTTTTTTTTTCCTGGCTTGTGGCTGTTGTTGCTGGGTTTTGTTGTTGGTTTTTTTTCCTGGTTTTTGGTTGTTGTTGCTGGGTTTTGTTGTTGTTTTTTTTTCCTGGCTTTTGGCTGTTGTTGCTGGGTTTTGTTGTTGGATTTTTTTCCTGGTTTTTGGTTGTTGTTGCTGGGTTTTGTTGTTGGTTTTTTTTCCTGGTTTTTGGTTGTTGTTGCTGGGTTTTGTTGTTGGTTTTTTTTTCCTGGTTTTTGGTTGTTGTTGCTGGGTTTTGTTGTTGGTTTTTTTTTCCTGGTTTTTGGTTGTTGTTGCTGGGTTTTGTTGTTGGTTTTGTTCCTGGTTTTTGGTTGTTGTTGCTGGGTTTTGTTGTTGTTTTTTTTTCCTGGTTTTTGGTTGTTGTTGCTGGGTTTTGTTGTTGGTTTTGTTCCTGGTTTTTGGTTGTTGTTGCTGGGTTTTGTTGTTGGTTTTTTTTTCCTGGTTTTTGGTTGTTGTTGCTGGGTTTTGTTGTTGGTTTTTTTTCCTGGTTTTTGGTTGTTGTTGCTGGGTTTTGTTGTTGGTTTTTTTCCTGGTTTTGTTGGTTGTTGTTGCTGGGTTTTGTTGTTGTTGTTTTTTTTTCCTGGTTTTTGGTTGTTGTTGCTGGGTTTTGTTGTTGGTTTTTTTCCTGGTTTTTGGTTGTTGTTGCTGGGTTTTGTTGTTGGTTTTTTTCCTGGTTTTTGGTTGTTGTTGCTGGGTTTTGTTGTTGGTTTTTTTCCTGGTTTTTGGTTGTTGTTGCTGGGTTTTGTTGTTGGTTTTTTTCCTGGTTTTTGGTTGTTGTTGCTGGGTTTTGTTGTTGTTTTTTTTTCCTGGCTTTTGGCTGTTGTTGCTGGGTTTTGTTGTTGGTTTTTTTCCTGGTTTTTGGTTGTTGTTGCTGGGTTTTGTTGTTGGTTTTTTTTCCTGGTTTTTGGTTGTTGTTGCTGGGTTTTGTTGTTGGTTTTTTTCCTGGTTTTTGGTTGTTGTTGCTGGGTTTTGTTGTTGGATTTTTTTCCTGGTTTTTGGTTGTTGTTGCTGGGTTTTGTTGTTGGTTTTTTTTCCTGGTTTTTGGTTGTTGTTGCTGGGTTTTGTTGTTGGTTTTTTTTCCTGGTTTTTGGTTGTTGTTGCTGGGTTTTGTTGTTGGTTTTGTTCCTGGTTTTTGGTTGTTGTTGCTGGGTTTTGTTGTTGGATTTTTTTCCTGGTTTTTGGTTGTTGTTGCTGGGTTTTGTTGTTGTTTTTTTTTCCTGGCTTGTGGCTGTTGTTGCTGGGTTTTGTTGTTGGTTTTTTTTCCTGGTTTTTGGTTGTTGTTGCTGGGTTTTGTTGTTGTTTTTTTTTCCTGGCTTTTGGCTGTTGTTGCTGGGTTTTGTTGTTGGATTTTTTTCCTGGTTTTTGGTTGTTGTTGCTGGGTTTTGTTGTTGGTTTTTTTTCCTGGTTTTTGGTTGTTGTTGCTGGGTTTTGTTGTTGGTTTTTTTTCCTGGTTTTTGGTTGTTGTTGCTGGGTTTTGTTGTTGGTTTTGTTCCTGGTTTTTGGTTGTTGTTGCTGGGTTTTGTTGTTGTTTTTTTTTCCTGGTTTTTGGTTGTTGTTGCTGGGTTTTGTTGTTGGTTTTGTTCCTGGTTTTTGGTTGTTGTTGCTGGGTTTTGTTGTTGTTGTTTTTCCTGGTTTGTGGCTGTTGTTGCTGGGTTTTGTTGTTGGTTTTTTTTCCTGGTTTTTGGTTGTTGTTGCTGGGTTTTGTTGTTGTTTTTTTTTTCCTGGCTTTTGGCTGTTGTTGCTGGGTTTTGTTGTTGGATTTTTTTCCTGGTTTTTGGTTGTTGTTGCTGGGTTTTGTTGTTGTTTTTTTTTCCTGGTTTTTGGTTGTTGTTGCTGGGTTTTGTTGTTGGTTTTTTTTCCTGGTTTTTGGTTGTTGTTGCTGGGTTTTGTTGTTGGTTTTTTTTCCTGGTTTTTGGTTGTTGTTGCTGGGTTTTGTTGTTGGTTTTGTTCCTGGTTTTTGGTTGTTGTTGCTGGGTTTTGTTGTTGTTTTTTTTCCTGGTTTTTGGTTGTTGTTGCTGGGTTTTGTTGTTGGTTTTGTTCCTGGTTTTTGGTTGTTGTTGCTGGGTTTTGTTGTTGGTTTTTTTTCCTGGTTTTTGGTTGTTGTTGCTGGGTTTTGTTGTTGGTTTTTTTTCCTGGTTTTTGGTTGTTGTTGCTGGGTTTTGTTGTTGCTGTTTTTTTTCCTGGTTTTTGGCTGTTGTTGCTGGGTTTTGTTGTTGGATTTTTTTCCTGGTTTTTGGTTGTTGTTGCTGGGTTTTGTTGTTGGTTTTTTTTCCTGGTTTTTGGTTGTTGTTGCTGGGTTTTGTTGTTGGTTTTTTTCCTGGTTTTTGGTTGTTGTTGCTGGGTTTTGTTGTTGGTTTTTTTCCTGGTTTTTGGTTGTTGTTGCTGGGTTTTGTTGTTGGTTTTTTTCCTGGTTTTTGGTTGTTGTTGCTGGGTTTTGTTGTTGGTTTTTTCCTGGTTTTTGGTTGTTGTTGCTGGGTTTTGTTGTTGGTTTTTTTCCTGGTTTTTGGTTGTTGTTGCTGGGTTTTGTTGTTGTTTTTTTTTCCTGGCTTTTTGGTTGTTGTTGCTGGGTTTTGTTGTTGGTTTTTTTTCCTGGTTTTTGGTTGTTGTTGCTGGGTTTTGTTGTTGGTTTTTTTTCCTGGTTTTTGGTTGTTGTTGCTGGGTTTTGTTGTTGGTTTTTTTTCCTGGTTTTTGGTTGTTGTTGCTGGGTTTTGTTGTTGGTTTTGTTCCTGGTTTTTGGTTGTTGTTGCTGGGTTTTGTTGTTGGATTTTTTTCCTGGTTTTTGGTTGTTGTTGCTGGGTTTTGTTGTTGTTTTTTTTTCCTGGTTTTTGGTTGTTGTTGCTGGGTTTTGTTGTTGGTTTTGTTCCTGGTTTTTGGTTGTTGTTGCTGGGTTTTGTTGTTGGATTTTTTTCCTGGTTTTTGGTTGTTGTTGCTGGGTTTTGTTGTTGTTTTTTTTCCTGGCTTTGGCTGTTGTTGCTGGGTTTTGTTGTTGGTTTTTTTTCCTGGTTTTTGGTTGTTGTTGCTGGGTTTTGTTGTTGGTTTTTTTTCCTGGTTTTTGGTTGTTGTTGCTGGGTTTTGTTGTTGGTTTTTTTTCCTGGTTTTTGGTTGTTGTTGCTGGGTTTTGTTGTTGTTTTTTTTTCCTGGTTTTTGTTGTTGTTGCTGGGTTTTGTTGTTGTTTTTTTTCCTGGTTTTTGGTTGTTGTTGCTGGGTTTTGTTGTTGGTTTTTTTCCTGGTTTTTGGTTGTTGTTGCTGGGTTTTGTTGTTGGTTTTTTTCCTGGTTTTTGGTTGTTGTTGCTGGGTTTTGTTGTTGGTTTTTTTCCTGGTTTTCTGGGTTTTGTTGTTGGTTTTTTTTTCCTGGTTTTTGGTTGTTGTTGCTGGGTTTTGTTGTTGTTTTTTTTCCTGGCTTTTGGCTGTTGTTGCTGGGTTTTGTTGTTGGTTTTTTTTCCTGGTTTTTGGTTGTTGTTGCTGGGTTTTGTTGTTGTTTTTTTTTCCTGGTTTTTGGTTGTTGTTGCTGGGTTTTGTTGTTGGTTTTTTTTTCCTGGTTTTTGGTTGTTGTTGCTGGGTTTTGTTGTTGGTTTTTTTTCCTGGTTTTTGGTTGTTGTTGCTGGGTTTTTTTTTCCTGTTTTTGTTGGTTTTTTTGTTCCTGGTTTTTGGTTGTTGTTGCTGGGTTTTGTTGTTGGTTTTTTTTTTTCCTGGTTTTTGGTTGTTGTTGCTGGGTTTTGTTGTTGGTTTTTTTCCTGGTTTTTGGTTGTTGTTGCTGGGTTTTGTTGTTGTTTTTTTTTCCTGGCTTGTGGCTGTTGTTGCTGGGTTTTGTTGTTGGTTTTTTTCCTGGTTTTTGGTTGTTGTTGCTGGGTTTTGTTGTTGTTTTTTTTTCCTGGCTTTTGGCTGTTGTTGCTGGGTTTTGTTGTTGGATTTTTTTCCTGGTTTTTGGTTGTTGTTGCTGGGTTTTGTTGTTGTTTTTTTTTCCTGGTTTTTGGTTGTTGTTGCTGGGTTTTGTTGTTGGTTTTTTTCCTGGTTTTTGGTTGTTGTTGCTGGGTTTTGTTGTTGTTTTTTTTTCCTGGTTTTTGGTTGTTGTTGCTGGGTTTTGTTGTTGGTTTTTTTCCTGGTTTTTGGTTGTTGTTGCTGGGTTTTGTTGTTGTTTTTTTTCCTGGTTTTTGGTTGTTGTTGCTGGGTTTTGTTGTTGTTTTTTTTTCCTGGCTTTTGGCTGTTGTTGCTGGGTTTTGTTGTTGGATTTTTTTCCTGGTTTTTGGTTGTTGTTGCTGGGTTTTGTTGTTGGTTTTTTTCCTGGTTTTTGGTTGTTGTTGCTGGGTTTTGTTGTTGGTTTTTTTTCCTGGTTTTTGGTTGTTGTTGCTGGGTTTTGTTGTTGGTTTTGTTCCTGGTTTTTGGTTGTTGTTGCTGGGTTTTGTTGTTGTTTTTTTTTCCTGGTTTTTTTGTTGTTGCTGGGTTTTGTTGTTGGTTTTTTTCCTGGTTTTTGGTTGTTGTTGCTGGGTTTTGTTGTTGGTTTTTTTTCCTGGTTTTTGGTTGTTGTTGCTGGGTTTTGTTGTTGGTTTTTTTCCTGGTTTTTGGTTGTTGTTGCTGGGTTTTGTTGTTGGTTTTGTTCCTGGTTTTTGGTTGTTGTTGCTGGGTTTTGTTGTTGTTTTTTTTTCCTGGTTTTTGGTTGTTGTTGCTGGGTTTTGTTGTTGGTTTTTTCCTGGTTTTTGGTTGTTGTTGCTGGGTTTTGTTGTTGGTTTTTTTCCTGGTTTTTGGTTGTTGTTGCTGGGTTTTGTTGTTGGTTTTTTTCCTGGTTTTTGGTTGTTGTTGCTGGGTTTTGTTGTTGTTTTTTTCCTGGCTTTTGGCTGTTGTTGCTGGGTTTTGTTGTTGGTTTTTTTCCTGGTTTTTGGTTGTTGTTGCTGGGTTTTGTTGTTGTTTTTTTTTCCTGGTTTTTGGTTGTTGTTGCTGGGTTTTGTTGTTGGTTTTGTTCCTGGTTTTTGGTTGTTGTTGCTGGGTTTTGTTGTTGGATTTTTTTCCTGGTTTTTGGTTGTTGTTGCTGGGTTTTGTTGTTGTTTTTTTTTCCTGGCTTTTGGCTGTTGTTGCTGGGTTTTGTTGTTGGTTTTTTTTCCTGGTTTTTGGTTGTTGTTGCTGGGTTTTGTTGTTGTTTTTTTTTTCCTGGTTTTTGGTTGTTGTTGCTGGGTTTTGTTGTTGGTTTTGTTCCTGGTTTTTGGTTGTTGTTGCTGGGTTTTGTTGTTGGTTTTTTTTCCTGGTTTTTGGTTGTTATTGCTGGGTTTTGTTGTTGGCTTTGTTCCTGGCTTTTGGCTGTTGTTGCTGGGTTTTGTTGTTGGTTTTGTTCCTGGTTTTTGGTTGTTGTTGCTGGGTTTTGTTGTTAATGGATTTTTCTTGTGTTTATTTTGTTGGGTTTTTTGTTGTTGTTGTTGCTTTTGTTTGTTGTTTGGTTTTGGTGTTTCTCTTGTTGTTGGTTGTTGCTGTTGTTTTTTGTTATTATTGTGTTTTGATCTTTTTTGTTGTTTTTGGGCTTGGGTTTTTTTTGTTCGGTGGTAGTTTTTTGGTCTCGGGGTTTCCTTGTTGGGGTTTGTTGTTGGGGGTTTTTTGGGTTTTGTTGTTTGGTTTGTTTTATTGGTTTTTTGGGGCTTGCTTTTCTGTTGGTGGTGGGGTTTTTATTGTCTGGGTTTTGGCTGGAGGTTTTGGAGGTATTTTTTTTCTTGGTGGTGGGGGTTTTGTTTATTTTTTTCTCTCTAGTGGTAGCTTAGTGGAAGCTTTTGTTTGTTTGGTTGGTTTTGTTTGGTTTTTTCCTGGCTAGGCATTCATTTTTCACCTGGACCAATGTGGTGGGTCGAATTTCCCCCACCCCAACATTAACTTTGCCAGACCAGTTCAGTTGGAAGCAGATGGAAGCTGTATTTACAGCAAAACTACAATCCACAATGGAATGTAATGGATGTGTGCAAAACATCCAGGAGTCACAATATCTACAGGGATTTACAATTAACAAACAGCACAAGAACCCCCTGGTCAAAGACCAAGGGAAGCTACTAGCTTCTCCTTCCCTGCCCTCACTTATCCCCCTGTTAAAAAGAGAGAAGAAACAGCAGCAGAGAAGTTAATACCAAAACAATGCAGCCAAGGTAAAGCAGAAGCAAGTTGGTATCTCTCCCAGAGCAAAGAAGAGAGAGAAGAAGAGAGATTGTTGTGGTACAACCAGCATTAGTCCTCATCTCTTCCAATGGATTGTTTAGAATTGTCTTTGTTTTTCCTTTTCGCACCCAATAGTGATTGATCTACATTTTACTACTTTCTGTTCAAGATCTGTGAAAAAACTTTAAAGGCATAGCCTACACCTGCCAGAACTTCAACCTGTCCAGATGAAGGGCAACAAGGCTGGGGAGAGGCCTTGAGCACAGCCCTGTGAGGAGAGGCTGAGGGAGCTGGGGTTGCTTAGCCTGGAGAAGAGGAGGCTCAGGGGAGACCTCATTGCTCTCTACAACTCCCTGAAGGGTGGTTGTAGCCAGGAGGGAGTTGGTTTCTTCTCTCTAGCACCCAGCACCAGAACAAGAGGACACAGTCTCAAGCTGCACCAGGGAAAGTTTAGGCTGGAGGTGAGGAGAAAGTTCTTCACCGAGAGAGTCATTTGCCATTGGAATGTGCTGCCCGGGGAGGTGGTGGAGTGTTCAAGAGAGGACTGGATGTGGCACTTGGTGCCATGGTCTAGTCATGAGGTCTGTGGTGACAGGTCGGACTCGATGATCTTCGAGGTCTCTTCCAACCTTGGTGATACTGTGATAGTGTAACCAAGAAGCCATCGCACCGTAAGTCGAATCGTCCTTAGAAGTGCCGGAACACCCGTTTCAGAGGTAAAATTCTCTCAGGCATGATTACAGTGTGAATTGATTCAGGAAACTGGTCATCTGGCTAGAAAACAGTGTTGTGACTCGGGAAGGGCAGAGTGTACTGAAGATGTTGAAATCCTCCCAAATCAGCTGTTCCTTTCCTAATGCTGGTCTTATGCAGACAATGACGGAATGAGATCTGTGGAGTATTAATAGTGGAGAGTAAACAGATGCTCTGCAAAATGGGTTTCATATGCAAAGGTGGATTTGTTTAAGGCAAAGAAATAGGGTTAGATCCTCATCTAATATAAACCCAAAATAGCTCCATGGAGAGCGGCAATATAGATGCTGAAAAACAGTTCTGTATCCGTGGATGTATTTTTAGCACACAGCAGAGGAGCAGTAGCAGTAGATGATCAAAATACAGCATTATTTAATACAATTAGACTGATCTTTGCATAATCAAATTGTGAAGTGCTTACTTCTGTGCCTTTTTGTTATTTGCTCTACAGTTGTCTTTACTTTTGTTTTTTTAATTAATTCCTTTTGTTGTGGATGGAAAGAAGAGCCAGGAATAGGAATTCTGGAGTCAAGACTCTTTAGAATCACAGAGCTGTCAGGGTTGGAAGGGACCTCAAAGATCAGCCAGTTCCAACCCCACTGCCATGGGCAGGGACACCTCACACTGCAGCAGGTTGCTCACAGCCACATCCAGCCTGGCTGCAAACACCTCCAGGCATGAGGCTGCCACCACCTCCCTGGGCAGCCTGTGCCAGGCTCTCACCACCCTCATGGGGAAGAACTTCTTCCTACCATCCAATCTCAATCTCCCCATTTCTAGTTTTGCTCCATTCCCCCCAGTCCTATCACTCCCTGACACCCTCAAAAGTCCCTCCCCAGCTTATTTGTAGCCCCCTTGTAGTGGGTTGAGATAGCCACCCTCCCCACCACGGGCAAAATGACGACTCCAACAAACGGATTGCAAAAGTGATGGAAAAGTTTAAATAGAAGAAGTGAAGGTGCACAAAAGAAACCAGAAACAGTGAGAGAAGTAACCGCAACACACACCCGGATGAACCCCATCCCCACCTGAGGGTGGGCCCAAGACCCCCAGGGCTCGTTCTTCCCCCCACTGCTAGGCTAGTCTCGGCTGGCCAGGCCTGAGACCGCCCATCCCCCTGGCCTTGGGCCTAGCCAGGCCCAAGGCCGGGAGACGTCTCCCCCAGTTACCGGGCGGCGGCGAGGGAAGAAAGAGAAAGAGGCGGACCCCACGCAAGGTCTTATAGCGGTGCAGGGGATTGTGGTAGGAGATACACGGTTTTCCTGTGTCCACCCACTGGGCTGGACTCCTGGACACAGGAAGTGTGCCATGCAGCAGAGGGCACCCAGCCCAAACCACCACACGCCACCCCTTATCTCATACCACAACCCCCTGCACCCAAACACATCATCATATTAGAAATCCCTGATGACGCGTCCGGCAGGGTCCATATCTTCTTCTGGGCGTCCAAACAGTCTCTCTCAGGCTCAAGCATCAGTCCAGTCCAGTTCTTCCTCTCTCATCCAGTGGAACCTCCCAGCGATGCAGATTTCACTCTTCTGCAGTGCAGGTTCTCCATGGATCCGTTGGACATCCTGGCCACCTGGAAAAGCCTCACAACCTCTCAGCCAAGCTCTTCTTCTTATTCACGTTTTACTCAGCGGCATATCTCCACCCCTGGGGCAAGCCAGTCGGAACAATCCGGCTCCACGACTGCTTTTCCGATCCCCAGGGTGCCGCAAACCGACCGCCTCCGACCGCGGTCCAGGCTACCCAAACGCCTATCAGGGTACTTCGCCCCCCACACCGGGCGTTCACGTACCGAGGCGTAGCAATGTCCGGCTGCACGCCCCCGGAAGAGGGAGGGGCTGCGCCACAGCCCAACTGAGAGGCAGGGAGGCGGAGCCAGGTGCTCGGCGCCATTTTTCGGTACTGTCCGAAAAGCATGGGGGAGATTAGAGCCAAGCCCACTGCAGCCCGAGCGCCGGCCGGCGTCCGCTACCGCGGCCACTCAGCACACAGCAGAGCCCGGCCGCCTCTACCGCCGCGGTACAGGATCAAAATCACCTCCACCCCTCGGGCACTCCAACAGCTTCCCCAGCGAAAGCCACAAGCGCGTTCTCAGAGCCTTTGAAAACGGCTTTCCAGCTGGGGTCCCCGTTCGCCCCTCCTGGGTCTCGGGGGCTATCTCGCCCGCCCGCCCGCTGCGGCTGGCTCCATCCTTGCAGCGAGACGGACCTCATCTGACCTGCTCGCCGCTGCCCCTCCCCCGCCTCACCCCCGCCGCTTCCACCGCCCGCGGAGAGGAAAGGGTGGGGGAGGGGCAGGTCCCGCGTTCTTAAGCGGCAACCCCCGACGCACCAGGTGTCCCCCTGCAATCCACAAGAACCCACACGATCGCCCCGGCAGCAAAGCTTGAGCCCCCCCGACCTTCCCAAACCGAAAACCGACGCCCAGAACTAAATTTAAACCATCCATCATTTGCAATCCGATCTGCAGGTCGCCACACCAACCAGCCCCACGTTGGGCGCCAAAAATGTAGTGGGTTGAGATAGCCACCCTCCCCACCACGGGCAAAATGACGACTCCAACAAACGGATTGCAAAAGTGATGGAAAAGTTTAAATAGAAGAAGTGAAGGTGCACAAAAGAAACCAGAAACAGTGAGAGAAGTAACCGCAACACACACCCGGATGAACCCCATCCCCACCTGAGGGTGGGCCCAAGACCCCCAGGGCTCGTTCTTCCCCCCCCACTGCTAGGCTAGTCTCGGCTGGCCAGGCCTGAGACCGCCCATCCCCCTGGCCTTGGGCCTAGCCAGGCCCAAGGCCGGGAGACGTCTCCCCCAGTTACCGGGCGGCGGCGAGGGAAGAAAGAGAAAGAGGCGGACCCCACGCAAGGTCTTATAGCGGTGCAGGGGATTGTGGTAGGAGATACACGGTTTTCCTGTGTCCACCCACTGGGCTGGACTCCTGGACACAGGAAGTGTGCCATGCAGCAGAGGGCACCCAGCCCAAACCACCACACCCCTTCAGATACTGGAAGGCTACAAGAAGGTCTCGTGGGAGCCTTCTCTTCTCCAGACTGAACAGCCCCAACTCCCTCAGTCTGTCTCCATAGCAGAGCAGCTCCAGCCCTCTGCTCATCCTCGTGGCCCTTCTCAGGACACCTTCCAGCACCTCCAGATCCTTCCTGGAACAGAGGCTCCAGAACTGGACACAGAGCTGCAGGTGGTGGTTTTTCATGGCTGTTGGTGTTTTTTTGGTGGTGGTGGTGTTGCTGCTGGCTTTTTTTTGTTGCTGGGTTTTGTTGTCGTTGGGTTTTGCTGTTCCTTTTGGATATTTGCCTGACTGGTAAATCTAAAGCTCATGCAGTGTGACCTTTGTATATTAAAGGTCATCTAGTCCAACCCCCATGTGCTCAGCAAGGACATCCAACAGGACATGCCCAGTGGTGGGGCAGCTGCTACCTCTCTGGGAAGCCTGTGCCAGTGCCTCAGCACCTTCGTTGTAGAGCAGAGGGACACGGTTTTAGCACCAGACTTTGACAGAGTTGGAGTTAGATGACCTTAAAGGTCTTTTCCAACCAAAATGATTCTATCATTCTCCTGTACTGAGCAATCTTGTCACTGACAGCAGTAAGACACAACTTTTGATTTGGCCCTCGTTCATGAAGGCTTACATTTGCTAATGATACCTTTAGGCTGAAGGTTTGGTTTGGCACCACTCCTCTGGACAAAAGTAAGAAGAGCACTGAAATGTTTTTTAAGATAGGGAGTTGGGGCAGCTCAGGCTGGCTGCCTCCTGTTCCTGCCACATGAGCTACACCTCCGGTGTCCTGAGTGCCCAACCCAGCAGGTGTGCACAGGAAACAGCCTATTCCATACCCATCAATCCTGCACCCTATACATCTCTCTGCAAAGTCATTCTCTGCCTCTTCCTTCCCTCTCTGCTCCCCTGGGAGATGCTCCCTATCGGGGAACGCTGGGGGAGGATCTGAAGGCTCTTAGGCCTGGCTGGGCCTAATGCCAGGAGGAGAAGGGGGAGGGGCAGCCCCAGACCCGGCCAGCCCGAGGCCAGCCTAGCAGTGTTGGGGGGAGGGGAAGAAAGAGCCCTGGGGGTTTTGGGTATACCCTCAGCTGGGGAGAAGGGACGTGCTGGGGGCCTTTGGGTGTGCTGTAAGGGACTCTGTATGCCTTGGGAGTCTTTTGTCACTGTGCTTTGTAGCATCTGCAAAACACCAATTGCTTTCCCATTCAAACTTTCCATCACTTCTGCAATCCATCTGCGTGAGTGTCATCCTTTTGCCCCTTTCCCGGGGCAAGGGAGGATCTGCCTGGTCTCAGAGCAGGGCATCAGTGCCACTGTGCTGTCCTCCAGCCGCAGCGGTGACTGTTTATTAGTTGTTGGAATCCGAGGCGATTCCTGTAATAACCGAATGAAAAATGTCCTGCAGCCCCTTTCAGCCCATCTCAGTATAACATTTTTGGCTAAAACACAAGACAAATTAGTGGTGATTGAATTTAATTATGACTGCACAAGACCAAATCTGCAAGGGCAGAATGACTATGCAAAGAAGCGTAGTACCAAGGCGGCTGTGAGCGGCTTTATGAGGTGGTTTTACGTATGGTGCATGAAGCTGAAAGTATGCTTCCACTAATGGAGCTGGGCATGACCTAAATATACTCTGATTTATTGTATTGGATGGGAAAGAGTAAATTTTGATCAAAATGCCCCAGTTAGGCAAAACCACTGCCTCATTGTTGGCCCCGTTGGAGCTCTACAGACTCAGGACGTGATATTTTTGCCGCGTCCCCACTCTTCAGCTGTGCATGAAATACACAGCATTTACCTGCTTGGAGCGGTAGGAAGGTGGCTTGCTCTGTGTGGGGGATGAGAAAAATACTGCTTTGTCTTGCTAGACTCTGCTAAGTTCCCTGCCTGGGAAGAGAAATGGCATCATTTGTACACAAATGATTTCAGCACAGCCTATGAACTCAGAGCCTTTAAACACAGCCATTTAATCATGCAAGTATTATGGAGGATTTTGAATGTAGCCTTCTTAAACCTGGGGGCTGGGGAGCAAATACTGTCTGTATCAGAGTGCAGTGTGTGTTCCTTGTCTGCTCTTTTCACACACCCTTGAATTTAGGAGTGGGATGACATTAAGAGCATTATGCTGCGGTTAATTGTAAACCTCCCAGGAGCAGGAGCGAACCAGCAGGTTGCTGTGGCTTTATTATGAAGCACAGCATCATTCAAAACATTATATAAATAAAGCTATTTTACATTCAGTGTGTTGTCACTGAAGGCCAGATCCCCGGAGAGGATATCTGCAGTAGAAGCGCAGGCTTGGAAAGGGAGGAGAAGCGAAATGTGTGTGTGGGTGGGGGGGGGGATTGTGGGAGAGAAAGGAAAGAGAGAGAAATACAGATCTTAACAATAATACAAATAAACCTCCAGAGATACCTGTGGTAACAGTTTTTAAAATAGGCCTTTAAAATGTAGATGGCCTGGAGAGCTTCTGTGTGCCCTGGGAAGAATTGTAAGGCAAAAGCAGCCGAAGGATATGGAGTGCTTCTGCCAGTCTACCTTGTCTGCTGTCTGTACTTTATGTCAGCTGCGAGTTAAGCGAGTATAGATCCCTCTCTGGCATCCACATGCAGCAGTTTCATTTTGAGCTTGCTTCTCTGTCACCTGCTCTGTAGTTTGGCTTTCCACCTCTATTCCAACCTTGCAGCTCTTCCCTTCTTTTAAAGTTGATGTGGTTTTTTTTTTCCCCTCATGTTTTTGGTAAATGGAGTTTAACCCAGTTCCTGCCTGTAAAACAAACCCATTCGTTGTGAAAGACGCAGGGGAAAGAAGTGCACCTCTGAAGGGGGTATTCCTGTTAGGCCGAGATCCATATACTCATGTTTAAATCACAGACTCACAGAATGTTTGGGGCTGGAAGGGACCTCGAAAGCTCATCCAGTCCAACCCCTGCCAGAGCAGGAGCACCGAGAGCAGATCACACAGGAACACATCCAGGCAGGTTTGGAATAGCTCTAGAGAGGGAGACTCCAAAACCCCCTGGGCAGCCTGCTCCAGGGCTCTGGCACCCTCACAGGGAAAAGTTTTCCTCATGTTTCCATGGAACTTCCTAAGCACCAGCTCCACACACTGCTTGAACACCTCCAGGGATGGGGACTCCAGCACTGCCCTGGGCACAACATTCCAATGGCTGAGAGCCCTCTCTGGGAAGAAATATTTCCTAGCATCCAGCCTGAACCTCCCCTGCTGCAGCTTGGAACCATTTCCTCTGCTCCTGTCCCTTGCCACCAAGGAGCAGAGGCTGCCCCTCCTCGCTCCACCTTCCTGTGAGGTAATTGTAGAGAGCAATGAGGTCTCCCCTCAGCCTCCTCTTCTCCAGCCTGAACACCCCCAGCTCACTCAACCCCGCCTTGTAGCCCAGGGGCTCCAGGCCCTTCTCCAGCCTCATTGCCCTTCTCTGGACAGGCTCCAGCCCCTCAATGTCCTTCCTGCAGAGAGTGGCCCAGAACTGAACACAGCACTCCAGGTGTGGCCTCCCCAGTGCTGAGCACAGGGGGATATTCAGCTCCCTGCTGCCCAAAGTATTTCTAATACCTGAGCAATCGAAATCCTGAGCAACTGCTCAGACCTCTCTCAGACCTGTAGTAAGATTCTCTCATCCTGATGGCTGCTTGAGCTCTGGCTCCTCAGCCATAGAGGAGCTGTTGTAAGCATTCTCTCCCATTATATGCACTTAACACACAGTGTTAGACCCTTTGGCTCCTTAACAGAGAATGCCTATGTCTGCCCTCCCTTAGCTGAGTCAATGCTAAATAAACCACACTGTCTGGATCTTCAAAATGTTATGAATTGCCCTGTATCACTAGTAACTGCACTGTGTGTCCAAACAGGAGTTGAGTTCTTTGAGGCTGCTGTAATTGGATTAGGAAAATTCAGTCTTGATCAAATTCATCACTGTAATCAAGTTACTAAACAATTCATGATGCTCTTGATAACTCTGGAGGAATAATAAATGGCTTTCTATGAAGGACTGAAGAATAGCTGACCCTGCTCTGGGTGGGAGGCTGGACCAGATGACCTGCTGAGGTCCCTTTGAACCTAACTTACTCTATGATAAGTTATTAACATACATTTCCAAATAGACCTTCAACTAGCATGATTCAGGGGTCTTTCTTACTCAGAAACAATGAGTCTGGGTTACCTCACACCTACCCTGGACTTTTTTGTCACATATGACCTTCTTTTTCTAACTAGCAAATTTCAGTTGTTATGCTATGTCCTAATACACTTATCTTTCACCTGGGGCCTTAGATTATTATCACTGTACCACAGAACATTAGAGGTTGTAAGGGACCTCCAGAGATCATCCAGTCCAACTCCCCTGCCAGAGCAGCATCACCCAGGGCAGTCTGCACAGGAATGCATCCAGGGGGGTTGGAAAGGCTCCAGAGAAGGAGACTCCACAACCTCTCTGGGCAGCCTGCTCCAGGGCTCTGCCACCCTCACTGCGAAGAAGTTTCTCCTCACGTTGAGCTGAAACCTTCTCTGGTCAAGTTTGTCTCCATTGTTCCTTGGCTTATTGCTGTGCAGCACCCAAAAGAGCTTGGCCCCCTCCACTTGACCTCAGCTCTTGATAGACATTGATCAGATCCCCTCTCAGCCTTCTCTTCTCCAGACTCCACAGCCCCAGGGCTCTCAGTCTCTCTTCAGAGGGGAGATGCTCAAGTCCCCTAAGCATCCTCCTGGCTCTCCCTTGGACTCTCTCCAGCAGGTCTCTGTCTCTCTTGAACTGGGGAGCCCAGAACTGGACACAGGATTGCAGGTGTGGTCTCAGCAGGGCAGAGCAGAGGGGGAGCAGAACCTCCCCAGCCCTGCTGGCCACACTTTTCCTGCTGCACCCCAGGATCCCATTGGCTCTCTTGGCCCCCAGGGCACATTGCTGTCCCATGCAGATCTTGCTGCCCACCAGCACTCCAAGATCTTTCTCTGTGGAGCTGCTTTCCAGCAGAAAGTATTTGTTATGCCTCAGGAATCTTCACAGCATTCCAAAGCAGTGTAGATTCCAGTTGTAAAACAATCAGTGACACAGCTAGGGAAAGAATCCAGGAGTTCTAAGCCTTAATTTTGTCCTGTAATGGCTTATTTCACTTTTTCAGCCACAACCAGTGTGCTGATTTGCTGTGCATCAGGCTGTGGATGCTCCTCACAGCTTTTGGCTTCAATAACCATCTTTATCTTTACTCACAATTTGTATTAGATGTAGAGTTAGTTGAAAGACAAGAAAAAAAGAAAAGAAAAGGAAGGAAAAGAAAAAGAAAGGAAAGAAAAGAGAAAAGAAAAGGAAAAAGAAAAGAGAAAATAAAAGGAAAAGAAAAGAGAAAATAAAAGGAAAAGAAAAGAGAAAAGGCAAGGCAAGGCAGGGCAGGGCAAGGCAGGGCAGGGCAAGGCAAGGCAAGGCAAGGAGGAAAGGAAAGGAAAGGAAAGGAAAGGAAAGGAAAGGAAAGGAAAGGAAAGGAAAGGAAAGGAAAGGAAAGGAAAGGAAAGGAAAGGAAAGGAAAGGAAAGGAAAGGAAAGGAAAGGAAAGGAAAGGAAAGGAAAGGAAAGGAAAGGAAAGGAAAGGAAAGGAAAGGAAAGGAAAGGAAAGGAAAGGAAAGGAAAGGAAAGGGAAGGGAAGGGAAGGAAGGGAAGGGAAGGAAGGGAAGGGAAGGGAAGGGAAGGGAAGGAAAGGGAAGGAAAGGGAAGGAAAGGAAAGGAAAGGAAAGGAAAGGAAAGGAAAGGAAAGGAAAGGAAAGGAAAGGAAAGGAAAGGAAAGGAAAGGAAACCCACTCTATGGCAGGAGGGTTGGAACTGGCTGATCCTTGAGGTCTGTTCCAACCTGACAATTCTATGATTCCATGATTTCACAGGCTGGACAGATGGACAGTGTCCAGCATGATGGCATTTAACAAGCCCAAGTGCCAGGCGCTGCACTTTGGTCACAACAACCCCATGCAGAGCTACAGGCGGCGGTCAGGCAAAAAGGGACCTGGGGGTACCGGTTGATAGTAGGCTGAACATGAGCCAGCAGTGTGCCCAGGTGGCCAAGAAGGCAAATGGCATCCTGGCCTGCATCAGGAACAGTGTGGCCAGCAGCAGCAGGGAGGTCATTCTGCCCTGTGCTCAGCACTGGTTAGGCCACACCTTGAGTCCTGTGTCCAGTTCTGGGCCCCTCAGTTTAGGAAGGACATTGAGACACTTGAAGGTGTCCAGAGAAGGGCAACAAGGCTGGGGAGAGGCCTTGAGCACAGCCCTGTGAGGAGAGGCTGAGGGAGCTGGGGTTGCTTAGCCTGGAGAAGAGGAGGCTCAGGGAGACCTTTCTTGCTCTCTCCAACTCCCTGAAGGGAGGTTGTAGCCAGGTGGGGGCTGGTCTCTTCTCCCAGGCAGCCAGTACCAGAACAAGAGGACACAGTCTCAAACTGCGCCAGGGGAGGTTCAGGCTAGAGGTGAGGAGAAAGTTCTTCACCGAGAGAGTGATTGCCCATTGGAATGTGCTGCCCAGGGAGGTGGTGGAGTCACCATCCCTGGAGGTGTTCAAAAAAGGCTTGGATGTGGCACTTGGAGCCATGGTTTAGTTGTCAGGAGGTGTTGGGTGACAGGTTGCACTTGATGGTCCCCCAAGTCTTTTCCAACCTTATTGATTCTATGATTTTTCCTTTTGTATCCAGTGGTCAGTTATTTACTTCCTACTATTTTTCTACTCAGAGCCCCTGGAAATTTCCTGGGCATCATCCTGTAACTGTGACAAAAAGAAAAGAAAAGGTGGACTGGATGCATGTGAATCAGATGCAAGTGAGCAGGCATGGCTGCTCTTCCAAACAGGGAAACTGCATAACTGTGTCATGCACTATGACATTGAATATAGTCCTTCATGACATGCAGCATGGGCATATATGAAACAGGTCACAACATCAATAGCTGAGGGGCGAGCAGCTGATGTCGTTTCCCTGGGGCTTAGCAAAGCCTTCGACACTGTCCCGCACCACCTCCTGGTCTCCAGGCTGGTGACACATGGGTTTGATGGGTGACCACTAGATGGATACAGAACTGGCTTGATGGCACCACCCAAAGAGTGGCTGTCAATGGGTCCATGTCCCAGGGGAGGCCAGTGACAAGCAGAGTCCCTCAGGGATCAGCCCTGGGACCAGGCTTGTTCAACATCTGTGTGGGTGCCATGGACAGTGGCAGTGAGTGCAGCCTCAGCAAGGTTGCTGATGACACCAAGCTGTGTGGTGCAGCAGACAGCTGGAGGGAAGGGATCCATCCAGAGGGACCTGGACAGGCTGGAGAGGTGGGCACAAGCCAACCTCAGGAGCTTCAACAAGACCAAGGGCAGGGTCCTGCATCTGGGTGGAGGCAATCCCAGGCACAAATCCAGGCTGGGCAAGGACTGGCTGGAGAGCAGCCCTGAGGAGAGAGACTTGGGGGTGCTGGGGGAGGAGAAGCTCAACAGGAGCTCTGCTGAGACCCCACCTGGAGTACTGCCTCCAGTTCTGGAGCCCCTATTCCAAGAGGGATCTGGAGGTGCTGGAAGGTGTCCAGAGAAGGGCCACGAGGATGAGCAGAGGGCTGGAGCACCTCTGCTGTGAGGACAGACTGAAGGAGTTGGGGCTGTTCAGGCTGGAGAAGAGAAGGCTCCCAGGTGACCTCATTGTGGCCTTCCAGGATCTGAAGGGGGCTACAAGAAGGCTGGGGAGGGACTTCTCAGGGTATCAGGTAGTGATAGGACTAGGGGGAATGGACTGAAGCTGGAGGTGGGGAGATTCAGGCTGGAGGTGAGGAGGAAGTTCTTCCCCATGAGAGTGGTGAAGCCCTGGAATGGGCTGTCCAGGGAGGTGGTTGGGGCCCTGTCCCTGGAGGTGTTTAAGCCCAGGCTGGACGAGGCTCTGGCCAGGCTGATCTAGTGTGGGGTGTCCCTGCCCATGGCAGGGGGGTTGGAACTAGATGATCCTTGTGGTCCCTTCCAACCCTGACTGATACTGTGATACTATGTAAGGTCTGGGTGGGGGAAATGTGCAGAGGGGCAAAGACATGCTCCTTGCATTCTGCTTGTGCTAGCTCGGTATTTTCTGTCTCAAAATCATCAGTGCAGGCCTAAAAAGGAGCCTTTGGAGTTTAAAACATAGAGTGTGTCACAAGAACAGCCCGAGGAAGGAGACACGATGGGAAAGGAAGAAGGATCATCCTCTGTTTGCCCTTTGCATTCATCAGCATCTTTGGCTCTGTCTGCTGGCACAAGTTAGGGGGAAAATAGCATCGAGATGAAACGAAGCTTCTGTGAGGCCAAAAGCAGCCTCACCTTCTGCAAGTCACAATGAGTGCTAGATGAAATATCTGTTGGAATACCTTTTTAGGAGCAGCTGAGTGGCCCAGATGGCTTTTTTTGCTGCCTTTGAACTACTCACAGTTCAGTCTTAATGTTTGCCTCTCTAGGTCTGAGAAGGTTCAAGTTTACTAACTGTGGGAAAAGAAGTCGGGGTTTTGTCCTTTGATATTAATTTGTTGCTCTTTCCTTTTTGTTTGCTTGTTTTTTGTTGTTTGGGTGTTTTTTTGGGGCTGTTGGTGGTGGTGTTTGGGTTTTTTCTTAATTTCTTTCTCAATGTACTTGATGCACTTCAAGCTATTACTGTCTCCTTTGAGTAAGTCCAACCCAGATGCAAAATTGCCTTTGTCCTTGTTGGTCCTGCAGAAATGTGGACACTGATATCATAGAATGGCCCAGGCTAGAAGGGACCTCCAAAGCTCATCCAGTCTGAGCTCCCCACAGTCAACAGGGACATCCCCAACTAGATCAGGTTGCCCAGGGCCTCATCCAGCCTCACCTTGAATAGTTCCAGGGATAGGACCTCAACCACCTTCCTGGGCAACCTGTTCCAGTGTTCCACCATCCTCATAGTAAAGGGTGATGGAACACTGATCTCAATCTGCTCTTCTCTAGTTTGAAGCCATTGTCCCTCGTCCTGTCCCTGCAGGCCTTTGCAAACAGCCTCTCTCCAGCCTTCCTGTAGCCCCCTTCAGGTACTGGCAGGCTGCTGTTAGGTCTCCCTGGAGCCTTCTCTCCTCCAGACTGACGGAGTGCACTCCCTTGGTAATCTCTGCATCTATTTGTCATCGGGATTATTTCTGGTCCTTGCAGGGGGATTTATTTGTTTGGTTTAGGTACAGCAAAACACACAACATGAAGCCTGTGCTGCAGTCTGCTAAGGTATTTTTGATGCCTTGGGGCTTGGTATAAGGATGCATGGAAGTGCTTGAAGGCACAGAGCCTGATGGCAGTGTCGGAAAAGATGTTCCAGGGGGTGCACGGTGGGGGCAGCCTGGCCCATACTGCCTATGGGACAGAGTAGCTGAAGCAGAGTTGTCTCAGAGCAAGCTGGTTGATTTGGCTGTGAAGTTGATCAGTATTTGCAAACCAAATGAATCTTCCACTAGGGAATATCCAATTCCCAATTTTCATTTTCATATTTGTGGTGCTTAGGGACATGGCTTAGTGCTGAGCCTTCAGGGCTGGGTCGAAGGTTGGACTGAGTGAGCTTGGAGGTCTCTTCCAACCTGATGTGTTCTGTGATTCTGTGGATGTGCCTTGAAAACTTAAATGGGGCAGATGTGTAGGATGGAAATAGAATCATAGAATCACAGAATCATAGAATCTTAGAATGACAGGATCAGAGAATGACAGAATGAGAGAACAACAGAATCACAGAATAATAGAATCATAGAATCATTACCTTGCACCATTCTTCCCCCACCTCACTGCTGCAGGACTCTACCCAGTTTATAATCAAAGGCAGTGAGCACAGCTTGGGTTTTGTAGAGCAAAACAACATATGTCATAATGTGCAAATTTGCCCCAACTATTAAAATGGCAGCAGCTGAGCTTCACCTTCTTCTCAAGCATTGGAACATGCTGCTCAGGGAGGTGGTGGAGTCCCCAAGCCTGGATGTGCTTTAAGGTGGTTTGGATGTGGTGCTTGGGGCTGTGGTTTAGGGGTGACCCTTGTAGAGTAGGGTTGTGGGTTGGCCTTAGTGATCCTGAGGGTCTGTTCCAACCTGAATGTTTCCGTGGTTCTGTGATTCCACCTGATGGATGGATGGATGGATGGATGGATGGATGGATGGATGGATGGATGGATGAAATGGCATGTGGTAGAAAGGGGCCTCTGAGGGCACTTCACCACTATAACTTGTTTCCAACTGCTGTTCAGAAGGGCAGAGGTCAGCTAAAAAGTGAGTGTGGCTTGCATGCAAAGACAACGTGGTAGAAACATGCTGGTCAAAAAGGTACACACCAGGTTTTCATTCAGACCCTGTAAGGCCATTGCTGCTGTGTGGAAATAGTGAAGAAGGATCCTTTGGGGAGAAGACTTAGGTGTTTTTTTTTTCTTGCTTGTTTTATGGTGGTGACTTCTCTGTAAGGACACAGGTTCTGCTGGTGTGGAAGGGAGGAAGGTGTAATGTGAATACATCTCTGAGTCAGCTCATTTAGATGAGCATTGTCACAACTTATTTATGGTAAGTGAGTTTCATTCCCAGATGCTATTTATTTCACTGTCTGAGAGAAGTCCTTTGGCAAAGGATGCAGAGGGAGTCAAGTCCTGGAGAAAAAAAGCCAACTAGATATCTCCGAGCCTAAATCCAGTATGTGAACCAGCCCCTGCTCCCCCCTCCCCCTCCTCTTTTTTCCCCTAAGGAAAGCTCTTATGCTGCCTGTGTTGTGTGTTGTGTGCATATGAATAAAGATGAAAGGTAACACTACCAACAAAAGTAACTCTTTCTGTTAGCCTCTATCAAGCAGAATCATAGCACCACAGAACACATCTGCCTGGAAGAGACCTCCAAGCTCATCCAGTCCAACCTTCCACCCGGCACTGCAGGCTCAACACTAAACCATGGCCCTAAGCACCAGCTCCACACACTGCTTCAACACCTCCAGGGATGGGGACTCCAGCACTGCCCTGGGCACAACATTCCAATGGCTGAGAGCCCTCTCTGGTGAGAAATATTTCCTAGCATCCAGCCTGAACCTCTGCAGCTTGAAACCATTTCCTCTGCTCCTGTCTCTTGACACCAAGCAAGGAGCAGAGGCTGCCCCCTCCTCACTCCAATCTGCCTTCAGGGAGCTGCAGAGAGGAATGAGGTCTCCCCTCAGCCTCCTCTTCTCCAGCCTGAACACCCCCAGCTCCCTCAGCCCCTCCTCATGCCCCCAGGGCTCCAGGCCTTTCTCCAGCCTCATTGCCCTTCTCTGGACAGGCTCTAGATCCTCAATATCCTTCCTGGAGTGAGCAGTCTGGAGCTGAACACAGCACTCAAAGTGTGGCCTCCCCAGTGCTGAGCACAGCGGGATGGTCACCTCCTGTCCCTGCTGCCCACCCTCTTTCTGACCCAAGCCAGGATGCCATTGCCTGTCTTGGCCACCTGGGCACTGCTGACTCCTATTTAGTCCACTGCCAATCAGCAGCCCCAGGCCCCTCTTTGAGTTGCAGCTTTCCAACTACACTTCCCCAGATCTGTAGCTCCCCATGGGTTTGTTGTGACCCAGGTGCAGGATCTGGCCCTTGATCTTGTTGAACTTCATACAATTACCCTTGTTCCATAGGCCTCACCTGCCCAGGTCCTGCTGCAAAGCCTCCCTACCTCTAGCAGATGCACACAGCCACCCAGCACGGTGCCAGCTGCAAATTTCCTGAGGCTGCCTCGACCTCCTCATCCAGATCAGTTTTAAAGATATTGAAGAGGTCAGGCCGAGTGCTGAGCCCTGGGGCCCACCACTGGTGACTGGGCACCAGCCAGACTTGACTGAATCCACCATCACTCTTTGTGCCTGGCGCTCCTGCCAGGATCCTGGATTCTGTTGTATGTGCTCAGAGGTACTTGGGTCTGAGTTCAAACTGTTCCTTGACATGAATTTATTGATATATAGCCCTGACCTCTTTGCTGCAGAATGTGAGCTTAGTGATTATTTAATTTCATCTCCTGTTGGGCCATTGCTCGTGAAGGCAAAACAAGACTCAATGGTGCAGTGGCTTTTGACTTTATGCCAAGGGTGTGCAAACCACTCCAGCTGTCACTCCATACCCTGCATGACCAAAACACTGTATTGATCCACTCTGAGCACTCTGGGAAATGGCACAGCTGAGGTTTGAATTAAGAGGAGCAGGGAAGCGCTTCTGCAAGAGATGCATTTGGCCTTGGCACGTTGCAGTGGTACACAAGCCAAGCTTAGCTGCTTTTGCTCCTGACTAGTTCCCTGCCTTCTCTGCCTCTGCCAGAGACACTGTTCTGATGCCAAATTTGCCATTTGTGCCAATCCTCTGCCTGCTTCACCTCAGCTGTATAATGAGCATCACTACCTAGATTACAGCTGAATTAAGCTTCAACTCTTACAGGACTTTAAATCACTTCAATACAATACAATACAATAAACCAGGTTGGAAGAGACCTTCAAGATCATCGCGTCCAACCCATCAAACAACTAACCCATGGCACCAAGCACACCATCAAGTCTCCTGAACACCCCCAATGATGGTGACTCCACCACCTCCCTGGGCAGCCCATTCCAATGGGCAATCACTCTCTCTGTATAGAACTTCCTCCTAATGTCCAGTCTAAACCTGCCCTGGCGCAGCTTGAGACTGTGTCCTCTTGTTCTGGTGCTGGCTGCCTGGGAGAAGAGACCAACCTCTGCCTGGCTACAACCCCCCTTCAGGTAGTTGTAGAGAGCAAGAAGGTCACCCCTGAGTCTCCTCCTCTCCAGGCTAAGCAACCCCAGCTCCCTCAGCCTTTCCTCATAGGGCTTGTGTTCCAAACCCCTCACCAACTTCGTTGCCCTTCTCTGGACACCTTCCAGCAAGTCAACCTCCTTCCTAAACTGAGGGCCCCAGAACTGGACACAGGACTCAAGGTGTGGCCTAACCAGTGCAGTATACAGGGGCAGAATGACCTCCCTGCTCCTGCTGGCCACACTCTTCCTGATGCAGGCCAGGATGCCATTGGCCCTCTTGGCTGCCTGGGCACACTGCTGGCTCATGTTCAGCCTCCCATCGACCAGCACCCCCAGGTTCCTCTCTGCCTGGCTGCTCTCCAGCCACTCTGACCCCAGCCTGTAGCACTGCCTGGGGTTGCTGTGGCCAATGTGCAGAACCCGGCACTTGGATGTGTTCAATCTCCTGCCCTTGGACTCTGCCCATCTGTCCAGCCTGTTGAGGTCCCTCTGCAAAGCCTCTCTGCCCTCCAGCAGATCAACTCCTGCCCCCAGCTTGGTGTCATCTGCAAATTTACTGCTGATGGACTCAATGCCCTCATCCAGATCATCAATAAAGATGTTGAAGAGCATGGGGCCCAGCACTGATCCCTGGGGGACACCACTGGTGCCTGGCTGCCAGCTGGATGTGGCACCATTCACCACCACTCTCTGGGTTCAGCCTCCAGCCAGTTCCTAACCCAGCTCAGAGTGCTCCTGTCCAAGCCATGGGCTGACAGCTTGGCCAGGAGTTTGCTGTGGGGGACTGTGTCAAAGGCCTTGCTGAGGTCCAGGCAGACCACATCCACAGCCTGCCCCACAGCCACCAGGCAGTCACCTGATCATAGAAGGAGATCAGGTTGGTCAGGCAGGACCTGCCCCTCCTGAATCCATGCTGGCTGGGCCTGATCCCCTGGCCATCCTGTAAGTGCTGTGTGATCGCACTCGAGATGACCTGCTCCATAACCTTGCCTGGCACTGAGGTCAGGGTGACAGGCCTATCATTCCCTGGCTCTTCCAACCAGCCCTTCTTTTGAATGGGCACCATGTTGGCCTTCCTCAAGGCTCTTTAGGCTGAGTTTCATTTTTTGCCTCTTTTAAGTGACCTTAAAAAGAATCTCTCCTGCTTAGGGGTCCAGGCATTGAAATTGAGTCTATGCACTTCATTTTTTTTTTTGGTGGTTGTGGGTTTTTTGTTTGGTTTGGGTTTTTTTGTTGGGTTTTTTTTGGGGGGGGAGGGAGGGGTGTTTGTGTTTGGGTTTTTATTTGCTTGCTTTGTGTTTGCTTTGTGTTTTGTTATGTTGCAGGGGGTTTTGGTTGGGTTTGGTTTGGGGTTTTTTTGTTTCATTCAGCATTTTTTTTTCTTACACCAAGAATTACTTCTCTCTTACTTTTCAAACAAGACACAGGGATGGCAGAGACACCTCTCAGCTAGCTCAGTTCCCTCAAGGCCACATCCAACACAGCTGTGAACATCTCCAGGGAGGGGTCATCCACAACCTCCCTGGACAATCCATTCCAGAGCCTTGCCACCCTCCTGGTGAAGAATTTCTTCCTAGGATCCAGTCTAAGCCTATTCTCCTTCCACTTAATCCATTTCTCCTTGTCCTGTCAGTACACACTCTTGTCAAAAGTCCCTCTGCAGCCTTCCACTAGGGTCCCTACAGGTATTGGAAGGCAGCTCTAAGGTTCCCCTGGAATCTTCTCTTCTCCAGGCTGAACAATCCTGGTTTCCTCAGCCTATAGAATCACAGAATTGTCAGGGTTGGAAGGGACCACAAGGATCTGCCAGTTCCAACCCCCCTGCCATGGGCAGGGACACCTCACACTAGATCAGCCTGGACAGAGCCTCGTCCAGCCTGGGCTTAAACACCTCCAGGGACAGGGCCTCAACCACCTCCCTGCACAACCCATTGCAGGGCTTCACCACTCTCATGGGGAAGAACTTCCTCCTCACCTCAGCCTGAATCTCCCCATCTCCAGCTTCATTCCATTCCCCCCAGTCCTATCAGTACCTGATACCCTGAGAAGTCCCTCCCCAGCCTTCTTTTAGGCCCCCTTCAGGTACTGGAAGGCCACAATGAGGTCACCTGGGAGCCTTCTCTTCTCCAGCCTGAACAGCTGCTTCCAACTGGATAAAGGTGAGATAGATAATAAAGAGAGTTTCACCAGGAGCATAATGAAACAGAGATCCAGAGAGGTTGTTAAAGCAGGCTTTGGACTAAGGACCTCTTGATATCTCTTCTGACCAGAGTGATTTTGCAATTCTATATCATGAAAGCAGAGAAATACACAGAATCTCCTCAGAAAGCACCACAAAGAAATCTTTTCTGCATGGTTATTTATACACCACTGCTAAGGAAGCTTCTTTTCAGAAGCTTCTTTTCAGATGCATGAACAACTGATGATCTGGATGAGGGGATTGAGACAGTCATCAGCAAATTTGCAGATGACACCAAGCTGGGAGCAGATGTTGGTCAGTCAGAGGGCTGAAGGGCTCTGCAGAGGGACCTCGACCGACTGGACAGATGGGCAGAGTCCAACAGGATGGCATTCAACAAGTCCAAGTGCCAGGGGCTGCACTTTGGCCACAGCAACCCCATGCAGTGCTACAGGCTGGGGTCAGAGTGGCTGGAGAGGGGCCAGGCAGAGAGGGACCTGGGGGTGCTGGTTGATGGTAGGCTGAACATGAGCCAGCAGTGTGCCCAGGCAGCCAAGAGGGCCAATGGCATCCTGGCCTGCATTAGGAACATTGTGGGCAGCAGGAGCAGGGAGGTCATTCTGCCCTGTGCTCAGCACTGGTTAGGCCACACCTTGAGTCCTGTGTCCAGTTCTGGGCCCCCCAGTTTAGGAAGGACATTGAGAGACTTGAAGGTGTCCAGAGAAGGGCAACAAGGCTGGGGAGAGGCCTTGAGCACAGCCCTGTGAGGAGAGGCTGAGGCCATCCACATTTGCTTGGGTATATTCTCCTAGTCATCCTTGCTCCTTACCCTTGTAAACCCTTCCTGATACTGCTATATATATGTGTGTGTCTATATACATATATATATGGTTCAAAAAGTAACTTCCCCTACTTCCAAACTGACTCCAGGTTACTATTTGGTAGATTTACCTCCAGTCTCTTTGGGGGTGGGGGGAGGATCCTCTTTATTTTGCTACCATCTGAGCTCTTAAACTCCAGTTAAGGCTCAAACCACTACGATGTTGTATGAAGGATGGGAACATCTAAATCACCAGCAAATGCAAGCAGCATCTTGAATGTCCTCATCACCCACATGCTAGGTAGCTTGGTCACACTCAGGAATTAGGCTGACATAAAAATATGTCTCCTGACTTGAAAGGCCAGTGAAACAAGTGCATTAAAAAAAGAAGAAAAACCAACCAACCAACCAAAAACATTGCATATTCTTATTTCAATCTAAACTGTGACTTTCTTCTTTTCTTCTTGTGGGAAGCAAGAAGGAACAGAGAGGAATAAAAAGTTGGGAAGTACAAATTGAAATTAAAAGTGGTTTTCACCTCTTTGTAATATTGGAGCATTCGGTGGGTACAGAACTGGCCTGATGGCTGCACCCAGAGGGTGGCTGTCAATGGCTGCATGGCCAAGTGGAGGCCAGGGACAAGCAGAGTCCCTCAGGGACCAGTCCTGGGACCTGTCTTGTTTAGCATCTTTGTTGGTGCCATGGACAGTGGCATCGAGGCACCCTCAGCAAGTTCACTGAGGACACCAAGCTGTGTGGTGCAGCTGACAGCTGGAGGGAAGGATCCATCCAGAGGGACCTGGACAGGCTGCAGAGCTGAGCCCATGACAGCCTCATGAGGTTCAACAAGACCAAGTGCAAGGTCCTGCAGCTGGATTGGGGCAATCCCTGCTACAGGCTGGGCAGGGACTGGCTGGAGAGCAGCCCTGAAGAAAAGGCCTTGGGGGTGCTGGGGGAGGAGAGGCTCAACAGGAGCCAGCAGTGAGCACTTGCAGCCCAGAGAGCCAAGCAGAGCCTGGGCTGCAGCAAGAGAAGTGTGGCCAGCAGGGCCAGGGAGGGGATTCTCCCACTCTGCTCCACACTGGGGAGACCACAGCTGGAGCTCTGTGTCCAGTTCTGGAGCCTCTGTGCCAGGAAGGATCTGGAGGTGCTGGAAGGTGTCCAGAGAAGGGCCACGAGGATGAGCAGAGGGCTGGAGCTGCTCTGCTATGAGGAGAGACTGAGGGAGTTGGGGTTGTTCAGTCTGGAGAAGAGAAGGCTCTGAGGAGGCCTAATTGTGGTCTTCCCCATGAGGGTGGTGAGAGCCTGGCACAGGTTGCCCAGGGAGGTGGTGGCAGCCTCCTGCCTGGAGGTGTTTGCAGCCAGGCTGGATGTGGCTGTGAGCAACCTGCTGTAGTGTGAGGTGTCCCTGCCCATGGCAGGGGGCTTGGAACTGGATGGTGCTTGGGGTCCTTTCCAAGCCTAACAGTTCTATGATTCTATGATTTATCTCCAGCTGCTATAACTGGGGCTTTTCTGGGGCCGCTTTCAGTACTGCACAAGCCTAAGCTTATAACCCCAGAACTCCCCAGAGCTCCTCAGAGCACGTATGGGGATAATCTGTAGGGAGATAATACAGCCCCTGTTATTCAAATGCAAAAGTACTAAGGTTGTTCTCAAACATTAATTAGCACTGAGGTGGATTATTCTTGACACATGCTGAGTCACTTCTGGCTCTTCTCCCCAGTGCTTTAAGGTTAGTTCTGTATGATACACATGAATTGACACAATGACCAAAAATGAGGGAAAAACCCCCAATTCTCTCTGCAGCCTATAGTTTATCACTGAAAACCAACCAATAAGGCTCACAGGAGTACAAACAGACAAATGCACACTGAACATGTTGTGGGAATCTGTTACACAGTTTAAAGCCATGCTTAAAATTGTGAATGAGAATTAGATCTCCCCAGAGAATTCAGGTAAGGGGGCTGGAAGAATTTTTCAGAGAGGCTAAGGAAAGTAAATAGTGATCAAATTATTTCATTCCATTGGCTCTGCACTTTCCTCTCTAGGTTAGGAACACAAGTTTTCTTTCTCTTTTCTCTCTGTGCCTTCTTTTCTTGCTTAGCTGCTCTGTCTCCCTTCTGACCTTCTGCTGGCTGAACTGGCTTTGGTTGTGTCTGTGAGGTACAGGGAAGCAGTGGGTGGGGAGGGGGTGGGGGAGAATCGGTCTCCCTCTGGGCTGCCCAGGGGGTTGTGAATATGCCCAGGGGAGTCCTTCTGATTGTTGTTGAATTGTGAATGTATGTAAATACATCCAGTGTGTGGTTGGTGTCTTTTTATACTTCTACATTCAGTTCACCTCTTGTAAATGTAGCTTTGTTTTGCTTCCAAACTTCTGAGCTAGTCTGGTGGTTTGTTCCCAGGGGTTCATCTCTGTACTGGGGGTTAATGCCCCATTGTTGGGGGGCAGTGGGGGGGGCAAATCTAACCCTGCAGTCTAATCCTACTGACTTCCAGCTGGCAGCCAGGCACTAGTAGTGTGCCCCAGGGATCAGTGCTGGGCCCCATGCTCTTCAACATCTTTATTGATGATCTGGATGAGGGCATTGAGTCCATCAGCAGTACATTTGCAGATGACACCAAGCTGGGGGCAGGAGTTGATCTGCTGGAGGGCAGAGAGGCTTTGCAGAGGGACCTCGACAGGCTGGGCAGATGGGCAGAGGCCAAGGGCAGGAGATTGAACACATCCAAGTGCCAGGTTCTGCACATTGGCCACAGCAACCCCAGGCAGTGCTACAGGCTGGGGTCAGAGTGGCTGAGAGCAGCCAGGCAGAGAGGGACCTGGGGGTGCTGGTTGATTGTAGGCTGAACATGAGCCAGCAGTGTGCCCAGGCAGCCAAGAGGGCCAATGGCATCCTGGCCTGCATCAGGAAGAGTGTGGCCAGCAGGAGCAGGGAGGTCATTCTGCCCCTGTATACTGCACTGGTTAGGCCACACCTTGAGTCCTGTGTCCAGTTCTGGGCCCCTCAGTTTAGGAAGGAGGTTGACTTGCTGGAAGGTGTCCAGAGAAGGGCAACGAAGCTGGGGAGGGGTCTGGAGCACAGCCCTGTGAGGAGAGGCTGAGGGAGCTGGGGTTGCTTAGCCTGGAGTAATGGAGACTGAGGGGTGACCTTATTGCTCTCCACAACTCCCTGAAGGGAAGTTGTAGACAGGCAGAGGCTGGTCTCTTCACCCAGGCAACCAGCACCAGAACAAGAGGACACAGTCCTACTGGTCACAGCCCTTCTAATCCACCCCAGGATGCCACTGGCCTTCTTGGCCACAAGAGTACATTGCTGGCTCATGGTCATGCTTCCATCCTCCAGGACCCCCAGGTCCCTTTCACCTTCACTGCTCTCCAGCAGGTCTGTCCCCAGCCTATCCTGGTGCATGGAGTTGTTCTTTCCCAGGTGCAAGACTCTCCCCTTGCCCTTCATCAGATTTCTCCCTGCCCAACTCTCCAGCCTGGAGACTCTCTACACAGAGTCATTTTCCCCCACTCTGCTGGGCAAGTCATGAAGACAACTGATATCCATTGAGTTTTATCAGAGTACTGTGTCCAGTTCTGGTGTCCCCACCCCAAGAAGGACATAGATCTGTTGGAACAGCTCTGGTGAGGCAATACCTTGAGCATTGTGTTCAGCTGTGGGCTCCTCAGTACAACCTGAATATTCCTGTGATTACTTGATTCTATGAAATGATTCCAAGCTGCAGCAGGGGAAGTTCAGGCTGGATGCCAGGAAATATTTCTTCCCAGAGAGGGCTCTCAGCCATTGGAATGTTGTGCCCAGGGCAGTGCTGGAGTCCCCATCCCTGGAGGTGTTGAAGCAGTGTGTGGAGCTGGTGCTTAGGGCCATGGTTTAGTGTTGAGCCTGCAGTGCTGGGTGGAAGGTTGGACTGGATGAGCTTGGAGGTCTCTTCCATCTGGGTGTTTTCTGTGATTCTGCTTTTGTGTCATCCACACTGAGTAGCATTTTTAATAAGGCTCTACAAATTGCAGTTCATTCCAAATCTGCACTTGCCCTCAGCACTCATTAGGTTTTGTTTTCCCTAGACCTTTTTTCCATTTCAAAGAACATCAGAGGTATCCACTCCACAGTGATTAATGTCCTTTGAGGTGATAGGCTTTTAACAAACATGGCTGAAATAAATTTCTTGCACAGTTAAAAATCTTAGTAGCACTGTGTGCAACTACTCTTCACAGGATCACAGAAGCATTCAGGTTGGAACAGGCCCTCAGGATCACCAAGTCCAACCATGAACCCTACTCTACAAGGGTCACCCCTAAACCAGAGCCCCAAGCACTACATCCAAACCACCCTGAAACACAGCCAGGCTTGGGGACTCCACCACCTCCCTGGGCAGCACATTCCAATGCCTGACCACTCTTGCCATGAAAAAATTCTTCCTAATGTCCAGTCTAAACCTGCCCAGTCAGAGCTTGAGGCCATTCCCTCATGTTCTATCACTAATTACCTGTGAGAAGAGACCAGCAGCAGCCTCTCCACAAGGTCCTTTCAGGTAGTTGTAGAGAGCAATGAGGTCTCCCCTCAGCCTCCTCTGTTTCACACTCACCATCCCCAGCTCCTTCAGTTGCTCTTCATCAGATTTATTCTCCAGGCCCTTCCCAGCTTCCTTGCCCTGCTCTGCCCTGGCTCCAGCACCTCCACATCTCTCTTGTATTTGAGTGCCCAAAACTGGACACAATACTCTTCTTTGCCTTGGTCTCTTCAGTCTTGGAGAGAGTACAGACACGGTACAACACACTTGTGACAGATTCTGTCCTGTTGTAACTCATCTGCCTCACAGAACCTCTTGTGGTAATTTCACCAACTACCACACCTGGTCAGTGGTGCTTAGCTGAATCATCTTTTATACTGGTGGCAAAGGCTATAAAAATGCCCCTTCAGGAACAGGTTTGTTCATGCAGAACTTAGTCTGGTTGTTAGCCCTGCTCCAACTCCAGATGAAGGGCAACAAAGCTAGGGAGGGGTTTTGAACAAAAGCCCTATGAGGAGAGGCTGAGGGAGCTGGGGTTGCTTAGCCTGGAGAAGAGGAGGCTCAGGGGAGACCTTCTTGCTCTCTACAACTCCCTGAAGGGAGGTTGTAGCCAGGTGGGGGTTGGTCTCTTCTCCCAGGCAACCAGCACCAGAACAAGAGGACACAGTCTCAAGCTGCGCCAGGGGAGGTTTAGGCTGGAGGTGAGGAAAAATTCTTCCCAGAAAGGGAGACTGGCCGTTGGAATGTGCTGCCCAGGGAGGTGGTGGAGTCACTATCACCAGAAGTGTTTAAAAAGAGCCTGGATGAGGCACTTGGTGCCATGGTTTAGTTGATTAGATGATGTTGGGTGATAGGTAGGGCTCAATAATCTCTCAGGTCTTTTCCAACCTGGTTAATTCTGTATTCTGTATTAAAATCATCACCTCAGGCTTTGTTGAATTACAGACGAAAAAAAAAATAAGTCAAAATAGCTCAAATACAAGGAGACCTTCTTGTGGCCTTCCAGTATGTGGAGGGGGCTACAGGAAAACTAGAAGGTGTTGGGGAGGGACTTTTGGGGGTGTCAGGGAGTGATAGGACTGGGGGGAATGGAAGAAAACTAGAAATGGGTAGATTCAGCTTGGATGTCAGGAAGAAGTTGTTCCCCATGAGGGTGGTGAAAGACTGGCACAGCTTGCCCAGGGAGGTGGTGGCAGCCTCCTGCCTGGAGGTGTTTGCAGCCAGGCTGGATGTGGCTGTGAGCAACCTGCTGTAGTGTGAGGTGTCCCTGCCCATGGCAGGAGGGTTGGAAATGGATGATCCTTGAGGTCCCTTCCTATTCTATTCTATTCTATTCTATTCTATTCTATTCTATTCTATTCTATTCTATTCTATTCTATTCTATTCCATTCCATTCCATTCCATTCCATTCCATTCCATTCCATTCCATTCCATTCCATTCCATTCTATTTAGCCAAGAGTCCTTCCGATTGCAAAGAGGATGTCTTGAAAGAAAGATGCTCAACTGAGTGTGTTTTCTGACATTGGAAAGGAGAGGGGAACACTGAACTCAGTGTGTGTTTGGTACACAGAAGGGTGTAAGTCCTCCAGATAAGTGACCATACATTCCTGGAGGTGCTGGTGTTCACAGAGCTACTCAGTGCTGCTCACAGGAGTCACTTACTCAGACAGAGAGCACTGCTCTACTGGAAAGAATAAAGAATCCAACCTGTGAGGGCTGTAGTGATTGATTTTCTTATCTATCCTCATTTCCATTTATTTGCTCCTACTTGATCTCAACTTGTTTGTTTATTTTCATTTCACAAGGCACTTTTGAAACCGCTTAGGAGAAGGGAAGGTGCTTTCAAGTGGACTCATAAAGGATTATGATTTGAATTTTTGAGGTCAGGAGTTGATTCAGAAGCCTTAGAACTCACAGGAGCCATCCCCTCTAAGCCAGACTGCCTGAACTGGTTTTCTTTGGGGCAGTCTTTCTCTGAGCTCTTGGAAAGGTTGAGTAACGAGGAGGATGTGCTGTTCGCTCTGCCCACGCTGTATTGACTCAGCAGTGTTGCCCTCTTTGCACAGTGGGCAATTTCAGCTCATTATCCATAAGGAGCTTGTGTTTGTGCTTCTTCCTAGTTAGATATTTTTCTGTATATTGACATCTGCAAATTAAAATGCCCATTTCTGACAGATTGGAAAATGTGTATAATTGCTGCAGCACTTCTGTGCCCCGCTCCTTCTCCTCTGACTCTGCAATGATTACTCTTTTATTTGAAACCAAGTATCATAGAACTATAGAACATTAGAGGTTGGAAAGGACCTCCTGAGATCATCCAGTCTGAGCCCCCTGCCAGAGCAGCATCACCCAGGGCAGTCTGCACAGGAATGCATCCAGGGGGGTTGGAAAAGCTCCAGAGAAGGAGACTCCACAACCTCTCTGGGCAGCCTGCTCCAGGGCTCTGCCACCCTCACTGCAAAGAAGTTTCTCCTCATGGTGAGCTGAAACCTTCTCTGTTCAAGTTTATCTCCATTGGTCCTTGGCTTATTGCTGTGCACCACCCAAAAGAGCTTGGCCCCCTCCACTTGACCCCCAGCCCTCAGCTATTGATAGACATTGATCAGATCCCCTCTCAGCCTTCTCTTCTCCAGACTAAACAGCCCCAGGGCTCTCAGTCTCTCTTCCCAGGGAAAATTCTCAAGTCCCCTAAGCATCCTCCTGGCTCTCCCTTGGACTCTCTCCAGCAGGTCTCTGTCTCTCTTGAGCTGGGGAGCCCAGAACTGGACACAGACTGATAGATAACTAAATAAGTAAAAAAAAAAATAAGTGGATGGAATCAAATCTTCATTCCAATGGAAGAATGTGCAGCAGTCCTCTTTGTTGTGTTGAAAAGCAGAATAAGTAACAACTAAATATATGCAATGTGTCAAAATAAATAGAGCAACAAACAAAGATAGCAACAAACAAAGATAGCAACAAATAAATATAGTGATAAATGAATAAATATAGCAATATGTGTTATAGCAATTAATCACTAAAAGAAAATGCAGTTGATTTTGGTACCTGAGTGCTCAGGAAGGAATAAACGGCACTTCTCTGTTCCAGCAGGTGACTGTAAAGCTAAAAATACCAATGCTGCCTCTTCTCCACTCCCAGGGATTGTCTGAGTTATAGGACATATAAATGTTTACTTTCCTGTATGTGTGTTGTAGGGGAGTAATCTTGTGGTTTGAACCAGTTTCTGGCGTGTAGAAGAATCATCAGCTTTCTGAGGTGAAATCACAGAACCACAGAAACATTCAGGTTGGAACAGACCCTCAGGGTCACCGAGTCCAACCCAGAACGCTCCTCTACAAGGGTCACCCCTAAACCACATTCCCAAGCACCACATCCAAACCACCTTCAAATATATCCAGGGTTGGGGACTCCACCTGTATGTGCTGCTCCCTGGGCAGCTCATTCCAATGCCTGACCACTCTGGCTGGGAAAAATTCTTCTTAATGTCCAGTCTAAACCTACCCAGTCACAGCCTGAGGCTGTTCCCTCTTGTTCCTCTCTCTTGCAACCAGCCCCAGAACAAGAGGGAACAGCCTCAGGCTGCACCAGGGGAAGTTTAGGCTGGAGGTGAGGAGGAAGTTCTTCACAGAGAGAGTCATTCCTCATTGGAGTGTGCTGCCCAGGGAGGTGGTGGAGTCACCATCCCTGGAGGTGTTCAAGAGGGCATTGGATGTGGCACTTGGTGCCATGGTCTAGTCATTAGGTCTGTGGTGACAGGTTGGACTCGATGATCTTCAAGGTCTCTTCCAACCTTGGTGATACTGTGATACTGTGTGATACTGTGATACCAAGTCAACCCTACTCTACAAGGGTCACCCCTAAACCATAGCCCCAAGCACCACATCCAAACCACCCTGAAGCACAGCCAGGCTTGGGGACTCCACCACCTCCCTGGGCAGCACATTCCAATCCCTGACCACTCTTGATGGGAAAAAATTCTTCCTAATGTCCAGTCTAAACCTACCCTGCTGCAGCTTGAGGCTGTTCCCTCTTGTTCTGTCACTAATTACCTGTGAGAAGAGACCAGCAGCAGCCTTTCCACAAGGTCCTTTCAGGTAGGTGTAGACAGCAATGAGGTCTCCCCTCAGCCTCCTCTGTTTCACACTCGCCATCCCCAGCTCCTTCAGTGGCTCTTCATCAGATTTATTCTCCAGGCCCTTCCCAGCTTCCTTGCCCTGCTCTGCCCTGGCTCCAGCACCTCCACATCTCTCTCGTGTTGAGCTGCCCAGAACTGGACACAGCACTCGAGGTGTGGCCTCCCCAGAGCTGAGTGCCAGGGGACAATGCCCTCCCTGCTCCTGCTGGACACAGCATTGCTGATCCCAGCCAGGAGGCCTTTGGCTTTCTTGGCCCCCTGGGCACACTGCTGGCTCCTCTTCAGCTGCTTGTCCATCAGCACCCCGGGTCCCTTTCTGCCAGCAGCTTTCCAGCCACACTGCCACAAGCCTGTAGCCTTGCTTGGGGTTGTTGTGTCCCAAGTGCAGGACCTGGCACTTGGCCTTGTTGAAGCTCCTCCTGGTAACATTGGCCATGGATCCAATCTATCCAAGTTCAGCAGTGTTACTGTTGGCCGTAAGACAGGCCAGTAGAATCCAAATGATTCATAGCCCTGCTTGCCAGTTAAACTTTGTGCTGAAGGTAAAATCAGCTGATGACCTTGCTTCTGGTAGCACTCCCTGATTTGCTTTCCATGGAAACAGGAGTGATTGATTAGCATAATGGATTTCCCTGCTGAGGCAAGGAAGGTGTGGCAGCTCAGTTCTGTGAGCACTGAGAGCTCAAAATGATGGGGTTTAGTGCCTACCATGCATGTGAAAGTGTGGGGGAACTGTACAAGGCATCCTAAGAAAATGAAGGGCATGTGAGGTTTGTAGACTGTTAATCCTCTAGGCTTGGATTTTTAAAACTCTTCTTCTAAGGCCTAGTCCAGAAATGCAAAGATAGAAGGTCATAAAGAATAGCTTCTGAAGTCTCTGTTTGTTTGTTTATTACTTCAAAGTATCACACACAGAGTCAAAGGCTGGGATTAGAAAGTTCCTCTGGAAGTCACCTAGCCCAACCCCTGCTCAGAGTAGGGTTAGCTCGAACTGTTTGCTCAGGACAATGTCCAGTTGGGGTTTGAATGTCACCCAGGGGGGGACCTGTGCCCAGAGGTTTCATCCACTCTCACAATCAATTTGTATTTTAGTATGTGTGAATCGTGGCTCCTGCGTTTCAGTTCATGAACGCTGCATTCAGTCCTTTCTCTTCAGATCACTGAAAATCTGTCTCCATCAGGTGTTTATACACACCCAGAAGATCCCCCTGGGCCTTCTCTTGATTTCCTTTATGGGAATCTCTGCAGTATATCTATATCTGTGTGGTACTGGGGAGTGCAAGCTCAACTGAGCGCTGCAGGTGTTGTTTCATCAGTGCTGAGCAGAGGGGAAGGCTCTTGACCTTCTTCCCCTGCTGGCAATGTCCTGCCTCACACATCCCAGGATTCTTTGCTGCAAAGCACATTTCTGGCTTGTGCTCCTCATCCAGCAGGACTCCTGTACCTTCCTTGTTGAATCCTTGTGTGTTTCGTGTGCTATTCTTGAGCACTGCTCTTGTGAAGCCACCCATTTGTGAATCATGCAGCGCTGCAGCTGAGGCCCCAGTCCAAACAGGAGCTAGGGGCACTCGGCCCTGCAGGATGTACTTGAAATTAGTGTGCTGGGTCCTTTGAAAAGGACTGGCATGCTGAACAAAAATGCCTCAACAAGCTCCTGCTGGCTGGTGCTGCTTGATTTCCCTTTTTTGTGTGTGTGTGTGTGCTCTGCTTTGGATTAATCATTGTGAAAATTGTTTTACTTACATTTTTATTCTAGGCTTTCTCCTCGTGGCAGTGGAGAGGCTAAGGGCAGACTAGCATTCTTTTCTTAGCTTCTTTTTTTTTTTCCAAGCAGCCTTCAAAAGAGAACTGATAAAGAAGTGGTGGAAGCCCCATCCCTGGAAGTTTTTAAGGCCAGGCTGGATGGGGCTCTGGGCAACCTGATCTGGTGGAAAGTGTCCCTGCCCAGGGCGGGGAGTTGTGCAGTGGGTCGAAATTAACCCCTGAGTAATTTGGCTGACTACTCCCCCAGAATAAAATTGCCAGACCAGCTCAGAAGGTTTTGGAAGCCCATGAAGCTCTATTCAAAAGCAAACTACAATCTAGAAAAATGAAACGCAAGGAACATGTAGAAAATATCCAGTAGATGGACAATGGATAGATATTGACCATTTATCAACAACACAGAACCTTCTCAGACCCCCTTGGACAGATCCAGGGGGACCGTTCACCTCTTCCCCCACTCCCTCCCTCCTTCCTGTTACCTCACACAGCAGTCAAAACAGAGATCCCCTGCCAAGGCCATGGGAGAGAGATGTTGCAAGCAGAAGTGACTGAAGAAGAAAAGAGGTCAAGAACTGTTTCTGCCCCTGCTCTACGTCCCATAAGCAACCCAATGGGGGTTGGAACTAGATGATCCTTGTGGTCCCTTCCAACCCTGACTGATTCTATGATTGTATGATTCAATGAATTCTGTACACCTTAGCATTATTATACTTTTATACCCAGTGGTAAATTATTTTACTTTGAGGCTTTGCATTCAGGGACTAGGCTAAAGTTCCCCCTTCAAACTGTAACAGGTTGGAACTGGCTGATCCTCGGGGTCCCTTCCAACCCCTGACAATTCTGTGATTAGGAAAGAAACCGCAGGGGTTTGTTTAAACAGTGATGGCTTCACAAGCTTGGGTTGTTTCAGAAACAATCTGCCTGTTCAAAGTGTCCTCTCTACTTAATGCTCCCAAAGGAAGAAAGTCCTTCTTGATTCTTTTTGATCTGGAAGATGTTGAACATAAGCCAGCTGAACATGAGCCAGCAGTGTGCCCAGGTGGCCAAGAAGGCAAATGGCATCCTGGCCTGCATCAGGAACAGTGTGGCCAGCAGGAGCAGGGAAGTCATTCTGCCCTGTGCTCAGCACTGGTTAGGCCACACCTTGAGTCCTGTGTCCAGTTCTGGGCTCCTCAATTCAAGAAGGGTGTTCAGATGCTGCAAAATGTCCAGAGAAGGGCAACAAAGCTGGGGAGCGGTCTGGAGCACAGCCCTGTGAGGAGAGGCTGAGGGAGCTGGGGTTGCTTAGCCTGGAGAGGAGGAGGCTCAGGGGAGACCTTCTTGCTCTCTCCAACTCCCTGAAGGGAAGTTGTAGCCAGGCAGAGGTTGGTCTCTTCTCCCAGGCAACCAGCACCAGAACAAGAGGACACAGTCTCAAGCTGTGCCAGGGGAAGTTTAGGCTGGAGGTGAGGAGAAAGTTCTTCCCAGCAAGAGAGATTGGCCATTGGGATGTGCTGCCCAGGGAGGTGGTGGAGTCACCCTCCCTGGAGGTGTTCTAAAAGGCTTGGATGTGGCACTTGGAGCCATGGTTCAGTTGTCAGGAGCTGTTAGGTAACAGTTTGGACTTGATCTCTGAGGTCTTTTCCAACCTGGTTGGTTGTATGACTCTACAATTCTGTGATGAGCTTTAGATTAATAGAATCTTTAAAACAAAATAAGAGTCTTCCAAACATTTTCCAGTCAAAGATGGATGTGTAGCTCCGAGTGCTTTGTGCTTGCATTTGACATGTACCTCCACTTTGTCAGGGCTCTAAATTGGCTGCTGCTATTACAAATGATGGGCTTGGGGAAAAGCTAATGTAAGGGTTTGCCCAACTTACTGCTATGCTGTGCTCATGTGAAAAGCTCTAGTTTTATTTGCATAGATCTTGATTGAAAGAACTACTTGAGGTTTGCTACACAAAACAGGAATTCTGTTGGTTTTTGTTTTACATGAGTTGAGAGGGCTAATGAAGGGAGTCTCTGTGGGAAACCAAAATGCCATAGAATAAGGAAGGTGATTAACGTTGAAAGGCAGAAATAATTATAGCACTTGCTGTCTGTCCTGGTTTGAGGCCAGGCAGATCCTCCATTTTCCCAAGAGGGGCAAAAGAATGACACTCATCACACAAATGGGTTGCAAAAGTGATGGAAAGTTTCAATGGAAAGCCGTAAGTGAATTACAGAAGCTGCAAAGCCCAGTGACAAAAGAATCCCAAAGCATACAGAGTTCCCTGTAGCTCACCCAAAAGCCTCCCAACGGTTTCTTTCTCCCCTCCTGAGGGTATACCCAAAACCCCCAGGGCTCTTTCTTCCCCTCCCCTCACTGCTAGGCTGGTCTCAGGCTGGCCGGGTCTGGGACTGCCCCTCTCCCCTTCTCCTCCTGGCATTAGCCCAGCCAGGCCTAAGAGCCTTGAGATCCTCCCCCAGCGTTCCCCAATAGGGAGCATCTCCCACGGGAGCAGAGAGGGAAGGAAGAGGCAGAGAATGACTTTGCAGAGGGATGTATGGGGTGCAGGATCGATGGGTATGGAATAGGCTGTTTCCTGTGCACACCTGCTGGGTTGGGCACTGAGGACACCGGAGGTGTAGCTCATGTGGCAGGAACAGGAGGCAGCCAGCTGAACTGCCAGAGAGGGCGACTGAAGGGAGACTCTGTGGGAAACCAAAATACTGTAGAATAAGGAAGTTGATTAACATTGAAAGGGAGAAATAATTCTAGAACTTGCTGTCTTAAAGGTCACAATGTTTTTCACTGCCCTTTTCCACTGCTCTTTCTACTTCTGTATCTATAATGTATAATCTTTCCCCTCCATGAAAACTTACTATTTGTTCATGTGGTGGGTTTGGTCATCACCCCCAACATGAGTTTGGAGAATTAGCTCCAAAATGAATCACCAGACTAGCTCAGAAGGTTTTGGAAGCAAATGATGCTGTATTTACAAGCAAACTAAAGTCTAGCAATATGAAATGCAATGAATATGTACAATATTGCTATGTTTACATGTACAATATAGATATATTTGCATGTATTTACAATTTAGAACCAACACAGAGAGCCCTCTGGACAAAAGCCAGGGGGATACCAATAGCTCCCTGCTCTCTGCTGCCCACCCTCCCCCTGTACAAGGGAAAGAGAGAGTGTGGTGGGTTGAAATTTCCCCCCCAACATTAATTTTGCCAGACCAGCCTAGCTGGAAGCCAATGGGAGCTGTATTTACAGGCAAAACTACAATCTCCAATGAAATGCACTGAATGTGTACAAAATATCCAGGAGTTACAACCTCTATAGGGATTTACAATTAACCAACAGCACAAGAGCCCCTGGTCAAAGACCAGGGGGAGCTACTAGCTCCTTTTCTGCCTCCCCCACCCCCTGTACAAAAGAAGGGTGAAAGGAGCAGGGAAAGTTGCTGTTAGACTTAACCAAAACAACACAGCCAAGGTCAAGCAGAAGCAAGTTAGCATCTCTCCAGAGTGAAGAGAGAAGAGAGAATTGTTTTGGTACAAACAGTGTAAGTTTCTTATCTCTCCAATGGGATTGTTTAGAACGATCTTTATTTTCCTTTTTACACCCAGTGGTGTTTTAGTTGCATTTTACTACTTTTCTGCTCAAGGTCTGTGAAAAATATTAAAGGCATAGCCTAAAACTTCCACAGAGAGGAAGGAGAAAGCAGAGAGTGTAATTAGTACTTAGCCACAACAATGAACAGCCAAGGTCAGCAAAGGCAGGGAGAAACCACCAGCTAGAGCTAGAGCTGAGAAAAAGGAGACAGGGTAGTTTATGCAACTAACTTTATGCCAGTTATCAGACCACAGGGTTGGTTTAGACCTTATCATTATTTTCCTTTTTACATCCAATGGTAATTTATTTACATTTCTACTGTTTTCTATGGAAGTTTTCATAAGCATCAGCCTAAAACTGCCACAGTTCACATTGAAGGAAAGCACAAGAAGGAAACAGTGACATTGTGTCTGGTTGGTTTGGTTTACTGCTGGGGCATGATCACAACACTGAAGAAAATTGTCTCCCATTTCCCCCCTGGGTTTATATAATTTAATATATATATATATTTTAAATTTACTATTAGATGTACTAAAATATTTTACCACTGCACAATGTTTGTTTCAGTGCTGCATGTAACTTCCCTGCATGTTTCAAACTTCCTTCTACAAAATGGCTATAAATTTCACGCTATAGTGAGGCCTACTGGGCAGGGACTGGCTGGAGAGCAGCCCTGAGGAGAGAGACATGGGGGTGCTGGGGGAGGAGAAGCTCAACAGGAGCTCTCAGTGTGCACTTGCAGCCCGGAAAGCCAATCAGCTCCTGGGCTGCATCAGAAGAAGTGTGGCCAGCAGGGCAAGGGAGGGGATTCTCCCCCTCTACTCAGCTCTGGTGAGACCCCACCTGGAGTACTGCCTCCAGTTCTGGAGCCCCTATTCCAAGAGGGATCTGGAGGTGCTGGAAGGTGTCCAGAGAAGGGCCACGAGGATGATCAGAGGGCTGGAGCACCTCTCCTGTGAGGACAGACTGAAGGAGTTGGGGCTGTTCAGTCTGGAGAAGAGAAGGCTCCGAGGTGACCTCATTGTGGCCTTCCAGTGTCTGAAGGGGCCTACAGGAAGGCTGGGGAGGGACTTCTCAGGCTCTCAGGTAGTGATAGGACTAGGGGGAATGGAATGAAGCTGGAGGTGGGGAGATTCAGGCTGGAGGTGAGGAAGAAGTTCTTCCCCATGAGAGTGGTGAAGCCCTGGAATGGGTTGTCCAGGGAGGTGGTTGAGGCCCCGTCCCTGGAGGTGTTTAAGGCCAGGCTGGATGAGGCTCTGTCCAGGCTGATCTAGTGTGGGGTGTCCCTGCCCATGGCAGGGGGGTTGGAACTAGGCTGATCCTTGTGGTCCCTTCCAACCCTGACTGATACTATGATTCTACGCTGAGCTGAAGGTCTGGCAGGATGCACAGTGGGATGCTAAAGCTTTCAGGTACGAATAAGGGTCTGGGGCAGTTGCTGCTTTGCAGAATGCAGCTTTTCTCACAGCTAGGTCTTTTCAGGAATAATTAACCTAAATGTCTGCAGACGTGGAGGTGCTGGAGCCAGGGCAGAGGAGGCCAAGGAAGCTGTGAAGAGCAGGCAGAATGAATCTGATGAAGAGCCACTGAAGGAGCTGGGGATGGTTAGTGTGAAACAGAGGAGGCTGAGGGGAAACCTCATTGCTGTCTACAACTACCTGAAAGGACCTTGTGGAGAGGCTGCTGCTGGTCTCTTCTCACAGGTAATTAGTGATAGAACAAGAGGGAACAGCCTCAACTGCCACTGGGTAGGTTTAGACTGTACACTAGGAAAAATATTTCCCTAGCCAGAGTGGTCAGGCATTGGAATGTGCTGCCCAGGGAGGTGGTGGAGTCCCCAAGCCTGGCTGTGTTTCAAGGTGGTTTGGATGTGGTGCTTGGGGTTTAGGGGTGACCCTTGTAGAGTAGGGTTGACTTGGTATCACAGTATCACACAGTATCACAGTATCATCAAGGTTGGAAGAGACCTCAAAGATCATCGAGTCCAACCTGTCACCACAGACCTCATGACTAGACCCAGGCAGCCAGCACCAGAACAGGAAGACACAGTCTCAAGCTGCGCCAGGGGCGGTTTAGGCTGGAGGTTAGGAAGAAGTTCTACACCGAGAGAGTGATTCATCATTGGAATGTGCTGCCCAGGGAGGTGGTGGAGTCCCCATCATTGGAGGTGTTCAGGAGGAGACTTGATGGGGTGCTTGGTGCCATGGTTTAGTTGATTAGGTGGTGTTGGATGATAGGTTGGCTGCAATGATGTTGGAGGTTTCTTCCAACCTGGTCTATTCTATTCTAGTCAAGTCTAGTCTAGTCTAGTCTGTCTAAGTTTGTGTTTTAGTTCTGGAATCAAGGGGATAACACATTCAGTGATTGAGAGCAGTCAGCTGTACTAGCTTCTCCTTTTCTGCTCCCCCTATCCCCCTGTCCAAAAGGGAGAAAGAGAAAGGAGCAGAGAAAGCTGCTGTTAGACTTAACCAAAACAATGCAGCCAAGGTCAAGCAGAAGCAAGTTATCATCTCTCCAGAGCAAGGAAGTGAGAAGAGGTGAGAAGAGAAGAATTGTTTTGATACCAGCAGTCTGATAGTAGCTATCTCTCCAACTGAATTGTTAAGATTTATCTTTATTTTCCTTTTTACACCTTATAGTGATTTATTGACCTCTTACTACTTTTCTGCTCAAGATCTGTGAAAAATTTTAAAGGCACAGCCTAAAACTGCCACATTCATTTTCTTCTGAGTGATGAGATTTCCCCTCAGCCTCCTCTTTTTCAAACCAAACAGCCCCAGCTCCTTCAGTTGGAAGAGACCTCAAAGATCATCAAGTCCAACCTGTCACCACAGACCTCATGACTAGACCATGGCACCAAGTGCCACGTCCAGTCCCCTCTTGAACACCTCCAGGGACAGTGACTCCACCACCTCCCCGGGCAGCACATTCCAATGGCAAATGACTCTCTCGGTGAAGAACTTTCTCCTCACCTCGAGCCTAAACTTCCCCTGGCACAGATTGAGATTGTGTCCTCTTGTTCTGGTGCTGCTTGCCTGGAAGAAGAGACCAACCCCTTCCTGGCTACAACCACCTTTCAGGTAGTTGTAGAGAGCAATGAGGTCTCCCCTGAGCCTCCTCTTCTCCAGGCTAAGCAACCCCAGCTCCCTCAGCCTCTCCTCACAGGGCTGTGCTCAAGGCCTCTCCCCAGCCTTGTTGCCCTTCTCTGGACACCTTCAAGTGTCTCAATGTCCTTCTTAAACTGAGGGGCCCAGAACTGGACACAGGACTCAAGGTGTGGCCTAACCAGTGCAGAGTCCAGGGGCACAATGACTTCCCTGCTCCTGCTGGCCACACCATTCCTAATGCAGGCCAGGATGCCATTGGCCTTCTTGGCCACCTGGGCACACTGCTGGCTTATGTTCAGGCAGCTGTCAATCAGCACCCCCAGGTCCCTCTCTGTTTGGGAGCTCTCAGCCACTCTGACCCCAGCCTGTAGCTCTGCATGGGGTTGTTGTGGCCAAAGTGCAGCACCTGGCACTTGGACTTGTTGAATGCCATCCTGTTGGACTCTGCCCATCTGTCCAGTCAGTCGAGGTCCCTCTGCAGAGCCCTTCTGCCCTCTAACTGACCAATATCTGCTCCCAGCTTGGTGTCATCTGCAAATTTGGTGATGACTGTCCCAGTCTCCTCATCCTGATCATCAATGAAGATGTTGAAGAGGATGGGGCCCAGCACTGATCCCTGGGGGCACACCGCTAGTGCCTGGCCACCAGCTGGCTGTGGCACCATTCACCACCACTCTCTGGGCTCGGCCCAGCCAGTTCCTAACCCAACACAGTGTGATCCTGTCCAAGCCAGGGGCTGACAGCTTGGCCAGGAGTTTGCTGTGGGGGATGGTGTCAAAGACCTTGCTGAAGTGCAAGTAGACCACATCCACAGCCTGCCCCACATCCACCGGGTGGGATTAGTATGAAATGTGGCTGGAAAGCTGGGAGCTCAGAAATGAGCTCACCACAGGTAGTGCATCCAGAGAAATGACACAGACGAAAGGCTGCTTCTGAAACAATATTTTTACAAGAATGTGTTGTGGAGTTTTATGGTATATTTAAGCTGTTTTGTTTAAATTGCATTTCTATTAGTCTGGTGCTGCTAATGCAGAAAGTACATCTCTCTATCTCGGTGATAAATCACGGGAATGGTGCTGTTAAATGGCAGTGCTTAGGAAGCGCAGCGGAACTCTCGGTGAGTATTTCACATGCAGATCTGACTGGCTATTAGATTATATTACAGCAACTGTAAACATAAAGTGGTTGGAGGATATCTTTCTGCATGAATGTGCAGCTTTCTTTAGAGGAAGAGAGTAGTTGTGCTTTTTAATAGGCCTCTGCCTTCCTGGGGTTAGCCATATTTTATAACAGACAAATGCCTGTGACTTTTTCTGTATCTTTGTTTAATTTTTTTAGCTGTGTGGCCATGATCAAATATCTTACACAAAAGCATAGAGTCATAGAATCATAGAATCTGGGCTGGAAGGGACCTCCAAAGCTCATCCAGTCCGACCCCCTGCAGTCAGCAGGGACATCCCCAACTAGATCAGGTTGCCCAGGGCCCTGTCCAGCCTCACCTTGAATCATCTCCCGGGAAGGAGCTTCAACCGCCTCCCTGGGCAACCTGTCCCAGTGTTTCACCACCCTCAGGGTAAAGAACTTGTTCCTAACATCCAATCTCAATCTGCTCTGCCCCAGTTTGAAGCCATTGCCCCTCATCCTGTCCCTGCAGGCCTTTGCAAACAGTCTCTCTCTGTCCTTCCTGTAGCCCCCTTCAGGTGCTGGCAGGCTGCTATTAGGTTTCCCCAGAGCCTTTTCTTCTCCAGGCTGAATACCCTCAGCTCCCTCAGCCTGTCCTCCCCTGATCATTTCTGGGGTCCTCCCCTGGACCCTCTCCATCAGGTCCATGTCCTTTCTATATTGAGGGCTCCAGAGCTGGATGCACTACTCCAGGTGAGGTTTCACCAGAGCAGAGGGGCAGGATCCCCTCTCTCCATCTCTGGCAATGCTGCTTTGGATGCAGCCCAGGCTGTGCTTTGCCTTCTGTGCTGCAAGCTCACACTGCCTGCTCCTGTCCAGCTTCTCATCCATCAGCACCCCCAAGTCCTTTTCCTCAGGGCTGCTTTCTATCACCTCCTCCCCAGTCTGTATTGATAGTATGGATTGTTCTGGCCCAGGTACAGAACATGAGAGTAGTTTGGAAGATACCTCCAGAAACCATCTAGTCTGATCCTTCTGCTAAAGATTTTGCAGCTTGATGAATTTTTCCATCTCCCCTCTTACTTCACATTTGTCTTCCTATCCACAGCCCCCATTATGCCAGTCAGTCAAACACCTCTTCCTCCTAAACAGCTGCTATGTAACTTTAGCTTGGGCCATAAATACCTGCACAGCTGTGCAGACTTTAGCCTAAGCTTTCTGATAGCATGGCCAGCACTGCAGGAGGAGGCAAGAACTGAAATATATGGATGGGAGTGAAAAAAAAAGGTAGAGGTGGGATTGGAAAGGAACTGATGGGTGGAAGCTGGAGTATTCAATGATTTAGCTGCTTTGTTCTACCTTTAACTGATGTCTTGGAGGCAAGATGACTAGATGGCAAATTAGTGCTTTTTTGTGGGAAGCAGGTTTTCTACTTTCATGTAATTTTATGCCTTTGTATAGCCTGTGGAATTAACAGAGTGTTAGGTCTGCAAGTAAAGAAGACACTGTAGGTAAATGAGGTGCAGGTACAAAATGAGCATTGTCACGAATGTGCCAGAGATGATGATTTTGAGCATTCTCAAACAGTTAAATGATAAACATAGACCACATCATTTTCTGTATCACTAGGTGTTCCTCAAATAACTCCTTGCATAGGTCACAGTACCACAGTATCACCAAGGTTGGAAGAGACCTCAAAGATCATCGAGTCCAACCTGTCACCACAGACCTCATGACTAGACCATGGCACCAAGTGCCACATCCAGTCCCCTCTTGAACACCTCCAGGGACGGTGACTCCACCACCTCCCGGGCAGCACATTCCAATGGCGAATGACTCTCTCCGTGAAGAACTTTCTCCTCACCTCCAGCCTGAACTTCCCCTGGTACAGCTTGAGATTGTGTCCTCTTGTTCTGGTACTGGTTGCTAGAGAGAAGAGACCACCCCCCACATGGCTACAACCACCTTTCAGGTAGTTGTAGAGAGCAATGAGGTCTCCCTGAGCCTCCTCTTCTCCAGGCTAAGCAACCCCAGCTCCCTCAGCCTCTCCTCACAGGGCTGTGCTCAAGGCCTCTCCCCAGCCTTGTTGCCCTTCTCTGGACACCTTCAAGTGTCTCAATGTCCTTCTTAAACTGAGGAGCCCAGAACTGGACACAGGACTCAAGGTGTGGCCTAACCAGTGCAGAGTCCAGGGGCACAATGACTTCCCTGCTTCTGGTGGCCACACTATTCCTAATGCAGGCCAGGATGCCCTTGGCATTCTTGGCCCCTTGGGCACACTGCTGGCTCATGTTCAGGCAGCTGTCAATCAGCACCCCCAGGTCCCTCTCTGTTTGGCAGCTCTCAGCCACTCTGACCCCAGCCTGTAGCTCTGCATGGGGTTGTTGTGGCCAAAGTGCAGCACCTGGCACTTGAACTTGTTGAATGCCATCCTGTTGGACTCTGCCCATCTGTCCAGTCGGTTGAGGTCCCTCTGCAGAGCCCTTCTGCCCTCTAACTGACCAATATCTGCTCCCAGCTTGGTGTCACCTGCAAATTTGCTGATGACTGTCTCAATGCCCTCAGCCAGATCATCAATGAAGATATTAAAGAGCATGGGGCCCAGCACTGATCCCTGGGGCACACCACTGGTGCCTGGCTGCCAGCTGGCTGTGGCACCATTCACCACCACTCTCTGACCTCAAGGATCATCCATTTCCAACCCTCCTGCCATGGGCAGGGACACCTCACACTACAGCAGGTTGCTCACAGCCACAGCCAGCCTGGCTGCAAACACCTCCAGGCAGGAGGCTGCCACCACCTCCCTGGGCAACCTGTGCCAGGCTCTCACCACCCTCATGGGGAACAACTTCTTCCTAACATACAGAATCTACCCATTTCTAGTTTTCTTCCATGCCCCCCAGTCCTATCACTCCCTGATGCCATTAAAAAATCTCTCCCCAGCCTTCTTGTAGCCCCCTGCAGATACTGGAAGGCCACAAGAAGGTCGTCTTGTATTTGAGCTATTTTGACTTATTTTTTGTGTATGTAATTCAACAAAGCCTGAGGTGATGATTTTAATACTGAATTAACCAGGGTGGAAAAGACCTGAGATCATTGAGCCCTGCCTATCACCCAACACCATCTAAGCAACTAAACCATGGCACCAAGTTCCTCATCCAGGCTCTTCTTAAACACCTCCGGTGATCGTGACTCCACCACCTCCCTGGGCAGCACATCCCAATGGCCAATTTGTGAAGAACTTCTTTCTAAGATCAAGCCTAAACCTCCCCTGGCACAGCTTGAGACTGTGTCCTCTTGTTCTGGTGCTGGCTGCCTGGGAGAAGAGACCAACCCTTTCCTGGCTACAACCACTCTTCAGGTAGTTGGAGACAGCAAGAAGGTCACCCCTGAGCCTCCTCTTCTCCAGGCTAAGCAACCCCAGCTCCCTCAGCCTCTCCTCACAGGGCTGTGCTCAGGGCCCCTCCCCAGCTTTGTTGCCCTTCTCTGGAATACTGACTCCCAAAATGCAAAAGCAGCCCACAGCACCTTTGAGGCAATCCTTTATCTGTTTGTTTAAATCTGTCTCCTCTAATATTGTGAACAATAGAACACAGGAGGCATCAGCCAAGCCCACGTCAGTGCAGTGTGGGTGCATGTGAAGTTCCTTCTAGGTACTCAGTTGTAGCAGATTGAATGTATCATGGGGAAGTAATAAACCCTGCAGCTTCTGCAGTGCAACTGATCTGTTCCTCCCGACTAACAGGCTAGCAATCAGTGTGTCCTGATTCATATAGGAGAGGAGAAACCCACATTTTTAATATGCAAAAAACCCAATTTCCAATGTAGAAGAGCTGGCACACGTTGTCAAAACCCCCACAGCCAAGAGCTAACAGTTCCCACTCATCTGCAGGGAAGTCTATGCTAAAGACTTCATTAAAGAAGGAAGCTACAGATGGCAAATGGTGGTAACTGTGAACGAAGTTCCCTCAGGGGCACTTGGAAACCTTGTAGTTTTCATTTTTCATCAGGGAAAGTGATGGTCAGTGTCAACAAATTGCAGTCTTGGTATTTTTTTTGCCTTTCTCTGCGATTTCCAAGCCTTGCTTGTGGGACTTTTGGGCCGAGGAGTGAGCTGGCTTTTGTTTGGTTTTGTTTCTGTGTAACTGATATCTGCTACAAAATTGGATCCCTTCCCCAATAAAATCAGTGTCATTTGACAGCTAGCCACATTGTGAAGAAAAATGGTTTGCTGAAGCTCATCTGCAGAAGATAAGAGGAATCTAGACTGAAAGAAAGAAGAGTATCACAGTATCTACCACAGTATCAGAATACATTAGAGGGCAGTGGCTTCAAACTAGAGAAGAGCAGATTTAGATTGGATATCAGGAAGAAGTTTTTCCCTAGGAGGGTGGTGGAACAGGTTGAGGTCCAGGCCCCTTCCCTGGAGATCACAGAATCACAGAATGGTCGTGTTGGAAGGGATCTCCAGAGATCATCCAGTCCAAGCCCCCTGCCAGAGCAGCATCACCCAGGGCAGTCTGCACAGGAATGCATCCAGGTGAGCTTGGAAAGGCTCCAGGGAAGGAGACTCCACAGCCTCTCTGGGCAGCCTGCTCCAGGGCTCTGCCACCCTCACTCTAAAGAAGTTTCTCCTCATGTTGAGCTGAAACATTCCATGGTAAAGTTTGTCTCTATTGTTTCTTGGCTTATTGCTGTGCAGCACCCAAAAGAGCTTGGCCCCCTCCCCTTGACCCCCAGCCCTCAACTACTGATAGACTTTGATCAGATCCCCTCTCAGCCTTCTCTTCTCCAGACTAAACAGCCCCAGGGCTCTCAGTCACTCTTCCCAGGGGAGATGCTCAAGTCCCCTAAGCATCCTCCTGGCTCTCCCTCGGACTCTCTCCAGCAGGTCTCTGTCTCTCTTGAACTGTGAAGCCCAGAACAGGACACAGGATTGCAGCTGTGGTCTGAGCAGGGCAGAGTAGAGGGGGAGAAGAACCTCCCTAGCCCTGCTGGATAGGTGTTTAAGAAGAGCCAGGAGGAGGCACTTACTGCCAGGATCTACTTGATTAGTTAGGGTTGGGTGATTGGTTGGACTGGATAAGCTTGGAGGTCTCTTCCAACCTGGTTGATTCTGTGACTCTGAGATTCCATAGAGTGCAAGCTCCAAAGCACTTTTCCCACCCTGCATTGGCCTTTTTACTAATCACCAGATTGCCACCACAGTGCTGCTCTTGTCTCCCAAAGCATCATTTCTACTGAAGGGAAGAGCTAGCACCTGTCACTGAACCTGACTAGATTCATATTCCCTAGAAGGTATCTTAGACATTGCTAATGAGAATGGCACTCCTGCACAATTTAGCCATTTTTAAACGGCAGACAACATGCAGCACTGACACTATCTCCTCCTAATGCTGCAAGTGCATGTGTGGCACTGAGTGCACCCTCAGCAGGTTTGCTGACGACACCAAGCTGTGTGGTGCAGCAGACAGGCTGGAGGAAGGGACCAGAACAAGAGGACACAGTCTCAAGCTGCAACAGGGAAAGTTTAGGCTGGAGGTGAGGAGAAAGTTCTTCACTGAGAGAGTTGTTAGCCATTGGGATGTGCTGCCCAGGGAGGTGGTGGAGTCACCATCCCTGGAGGTGTTCGAGAGGGGACTGGATGGTTTAGTCATGAAGTCTGTGGTGACAGGTTGGATGATCTTTGAGGTCTCTTCCAGCCTTGGTGATTCTGTGATTGTGTGTGATCCTGTGATCCATCAGAAGGGCAGAGTAGAGGTGGAGCAGAACCTCCCCAGCCCTGCTGGCCACGCTTTTCTTGCTGCACCTCAGGATCCCATTGGCTCTCTTGGCCACAAGGGCACATTGCTGTCCCATGCAGAACTTGCTGTGCAGTAAGGACTCCAAGGTCTTTCTCTGTGGAGCTGCTTTCCAGCATGTCCCAAAGCACTGCTTTTTTGATTACAGAATCATAGAGTCTTTTCACTTGGAGACAGACCCTTAAGATTGAGTCCAGCTGTCAAGCCAGCACCACCACAGCCATTAACCTACTGCATCAGAGAATCGTAGAATTGTCAGGGTTGGAAGGGACCTGAAGGACCACCCAGTTCCACCCCCCTGCCGTGGGCAGGGACACCTCACACTAGATCAGATTGCTATGACTGCATGCTTTCTGAGCCCCTGCAGGGCAGCCTGTAGCAATGCTTGAGATGAGAAGGCAGAGTTTTGGCATTGATTCTTTCTGGGATTTGAGGAGTTTATTTCACAGTCATTCCTGGACCGTTATCCTTACCAAAGCTGTGCTATGCCAGGTTGCTTCCTGAGGTAGTCACGAGTCAGCAGGAGTCTGTGCAGGAATAAGCTGCTCGTCTGGATTCTGATGGACATCACTGAAACCTTAACATCTGAATCACACTGTCTCTATTCATGATGCCACGAGGCTTTTATGCTGCATTAGTGCCAGCCTAACATGAAAGAGGTTACTGGCTTGCAGACCTGCAGTGTCTGGGCGTGCTGATGGATGAGAAGCTGGACAGGAGCAGGCAGGGTGAGCTTGCAGCACAGAAGGCCAATGGCAGCCTGGGCTGCATCCAAAGCAGTGTGGCCAGAGATGGAGAAAGGGGATCCTGCCCCTCTGCTTTGCTCTGATGAGACCTCACCTGCAGTACTGTGTACAGATCTGGAGCCTTCAATATAGGAAGGACATGGAGCTGATAGAGAGGGTCCAGAGGGAGGGACACAAAAATGATCAGGGGGTTGGAGCAGCTCTGCTCCAAGGACAGGCTGAGGGAGCTGGGGGTGTTCAGCCTGGAGAAGAGAAGGCTCCAGGGAGACCTAATAGCAGCCTGCCTACGTGAAGGGGGTACAGGAAGGATGTCTGGAGAGAGACTGTTTGCAAAGGCCTGCAGGGACAGGACCAGGGGCAATGGCTTCAAACTGGAGCAGAGCAGATTGAGATTGGATGTTAGGAACAAGTTCTTTACCCTGAGGGTGGTGGAACATAGGGACAGGTTGCCCAGGGAGGCGGTTGAGGCTCCTTCCCTGGAGATATTGAAGGTGAGGCTGGATGAGGCCCTGGGCAACCTGAGCTAATTGAGGATGTCCCTGCTGACTGCAGAGGGGTTGGACTGGATGAGCTTTGGAGGTCCCTTCCAACCCAGACCATTCTGTGACTCTGAAAGTTTTTCCTGCTGCTGTGGAGGATGCTCAGGCAGCTGTGGAAACTCATGTAAATGACATAGAGGACTCTGGAGAGGCCAGTGGGTCTTAGGTGCAATCTCCGTATTCATAGTGAATTTGTTATACTGCATCTCTAATTTATCCAGTTCTCTCCACCCTGAGCCTGAGGGCATTATGCTACACACTGAAGGAACTTGAGAAGGGTGGAAAAGAGATCTCACCTCACTAGTCCTTCTGTGCTTGATGGAGGATGATAGCTGTTCTCCTGCCCTAGGTGACAGGCAAAGGTGACAGGACACTCTTGTAGTGTTCATGTCTAATACTTCTCTTGGAGGACAGAAGAATTTTTAGCTTAAGTCTTTTAAGACCTTTCAATTCTGGCTGACCTGGGGGAGGGGGGGGATGTGTTTTTGTTTGTTTCTTATGTTTTATTGTATTTTTTATTTGTTAATCACCATTTCTTGCTGTATGATTTACTGCTATGGATTTAAGAAGGGAAACTTGTAGCTTGTTTTTGAAACGTGAATGCAGCAGGAAGCAGAGCAGCAGCAAGAGAGCCAAAGCTGAGAACAGGGATGCACTGAGAGGAGCTCTTGTACCTGTGGGGTTCTGATGGGTGGGGATTAACACAGACAGTGCAAAGTCAGCAGGGCTGTGTTAGAAACACTGCACTTAAGTGAAGCTTTTCAATTCATAAAAGGCTGAACTCAATCTATCAGCAATGAAGAGATACTTTACAGGCTCACAGGATGTCAGGGCTTGGAAGGGATCTCTGGAGATCATCCAGTCCAACTCCCCTGCCAGAGCAGGACCATAGAATCCAGCACAGCTCACACAGGAACACATCCAGACAGGGCTGGAAAGGCTCCAGAGAAGGAGACTCCACAACCTCTCTGGGCAGTCTGCTCCAGTGCTCTGGGACCCTCACAGTGAAGAAGTTCCTCCTCGTGTTGAGGTGGAACCTCCTGTGCTGGAGGTTCATTGCCCCTTGTCCTATCCCAGGGCACAGTGAGCACAGGCTGTCCCCTGCCTCCTGACCCCCAGCCCTCAGATATTTACAAACATTTATTAAATCTCCTCTCAGTCTTCTCCTCTCCAGACTAAACAGCCCCTCCTCACCATGCAGTGCTGCAGTCCCTTCAGCATCCTTGTGGCCCTCCCTTGGACTCTCTCCAGCAGATCCCTGTCCCTCTTGAACTGGGGAGCCCAGACCTGGATGCAATATTCCAGGTGAGGTCTCAGCAGGGCAGAGTAGAGAGGGAGGAGAACCTCCCTGGATCTGCTGGACACACTCCTCTGATTGCCCCCAGGACCCCATTGGCCTTCTTGGCCCCCAGGGCACATTGCTGTCCCCTGCAGAACTTGTTGCCCACCAGCACTCCCAGGTCCTTCTCCCTGGGGCTGCTCTCCAGCAGATCCCCTCCCAGCCTGTACTGCTGCAGATCTCTTCATCTTGTCTGTTAAAGATGTGAGTCATTCACCTTATTACTAATGGAGGCAGGCAACTTGAAAGGATGTGGAGAATAATAGCAACTTAAAAAACCACAACAACAAACCCCAAACGTTTAGAATCCCTTTGGGAAGACCATTCTGTAATGGAGAAGAAATAAAATAGCTGGAAGGCATGAAAATAAATATTGCAGGTCCCCATAAGTGAAAGTAACAATTCAGGCAATTGTCTTCATTACTCATTTGTCCTTAATGTTTGTTTGTGAGTATGTTGCCATGGTGGTTTTGTCACACCTCACAACTGAAGCAAGCAACGTTTTGAAGAGGTACTGGGAGGCACTGGGCACGTTAAAACCCTTTGCTGTGTACTGTGCTATTAGTAGCAATGGAAATGATAACTGAGAGATTTCTGTAGGTCATTGGGATCACAGAATCACAGAAACCTCATCCAGTCCAACCCCCTGCCACACCAGGAGCACCTGGAGCCGATCACACAGGAACACATCCAGGTAGGGTTTGAATGTTTCCAGAGAGGGAGACTCCACAACCCTGCTGGGCAGCCTGCTCCAGGGCTCTGGCACCCTCACAGGGAAAAAATTCTTCCTCCTGTTTCCATGGCACTTCCTCTGCCTCAGCTTCCACCACTGCCCCTTGTGCTGGCATTGGGCATCCCCCAGCAGAGCCTGGCTCCAGCCTCTGGGCACTCCCCCTGCACAGCTTTATCAACATGAATGAAGTCACCTCTCAGGCTCCTCCTCTCCAAGCTGCAGAGCCCTCAGCTGCCTCAAGTCTCTCCTCATAAGGGAGATGTTCCACTCCCTAATCATCTGTTACTGTTCTTCTGAAGTCTTAAATTACAGAATCCAGCCACACATTCCAGTTCTAATTCATTAATTAGCAGCCATCCCCCAATGAACTCTCTACAGCTTTTTCTTCAATCACTGTTGTGGCCTTGGCATCACTATAAAATGCCCACAGTTTTCAGGCAATGAGAAATGTGACTTCAGCTGGCAAATTACTGAGGGAATTCTTGCAGCTCTTTCTGGATGTTCTGTCAGAGGAGGGCCAAGCATGATGTAGCACAGGCTTCCCATGCAGTTCCTGGAGCAGCTGTGGAGGCTGGATTTAAAATGGGACAGCTCGATCCCCCTGAGCTCTGAGAGGTGTTTTCCATGGGTGAAACTAGTTTGAGATGATTTCAGTTTGGTTCACCAATGCTGGCTGATATTTGCACATTTAGCATTGTGCCCTCAGCAGCTTTCTAGCCTACTCTGGACTCTCCAGTAGTTCCGTGTCTCTCCTGGGCTGGGGAGCCCAGAACTGGACTCAGAGTTTTGTTGTGTTTTTAGTAGGAATGCACAATGCCAGCAGCAGTGGCTGTTCTTTCCTGAAAGAGAGAATCTCCTAGCTCTGAGTACTCCTGAAGTCATTCTTACAACCTCTTCAACCATCTGTCTTTGGAGCTTAGCAAACAGCTTGAGATGCTCTTAGTGACTGCCTGCTGGGAATCTGTCAGTGTTCACAGTTTGCTTTGGGGTTTTGGGTGGGCTTGATTTTCATTGGGTTTTTTTTTGGTGTGGTTGTTTGGGGTTTTGTTTGTTTGCTTTGTTGGTTTTGTTGGTTTTGTTTGTTTTGTTGCTTTTGTTTTGTTGCTTTTGTTTGCTAGAATAGAATAGAATAGAGTAGAATAGAAATAGAATAGAATAGAGTAGAATAGACTAGACTAGACTAGAATAGAATAGAAATGGTATAGACTAGACTAGACTAGGAATGGAATAGACTAGACTAGACTAGACTAGACTAGACTAGACTAGACTAGACTAGAATAGAATAGAATAGAATAGAATAGAATAGAATAGAATAGAATAGAATAGAATAGAATAGAATAGAATAGAATAGACCAGGTTGGAAGAGACCTGCAAGATCATCGTATCCAACCTATCGTCCAACACCACCTAATCAACTAACCCATGGCACCAAGCACCCCATCAAGTCTCCTCCTGAACACCTCCAGGGATGGTGACTCCACCACCTCCCTGGGCAGCACATTCCAATGGGCAATCACTCTCTCTGTGTAGAACTTCTTCCTAACCTCCAGCCTAAACCTCCCTGGCACAGCCTGAGACTGTGTCCTCTTGTTCTGGTGCTGCTTGCCTGGGAGAAGAGACCAACCTCTGCCTGGCCTCAACCTCCCTGTAGAGAGCAATAAGGTCTCCCCTGAGCCTCCTCTTCTCCAGGCTAAGCAACCCCAGCTCCTTCAGCCTCTCCTCATAGGGCTTGTGTTCCAAGCCCCTCACCAACCTTGTTGCCCTTCTCTGCTTTGTTGGTTTTCTTTGTTGGTTTTGTTTGCTTTGTTGGTTTTGTTTTGTTGGTTTTGTTTGTTTGCTTTGTTGGTGTTTGCTTTGTTGCTTTTGTTTTGTTGGCTTTATTTGTTTGCTTTGTTGGTTTTGTTTGCTTTGTTGGTTTTGTTTGCTTTGTTGTTTTTCTTTGCTTTGTTCTTACTGTTTGCTTTTGTTGTTGGGTGATTTTGCTTTGGTTTTGGTTGGTTTTGTCTATTTGTTGATTTCTTTGGTATTTTTCTTTTTCTTTTTTTGTAATAATAATAATAATATTGAAGTTACTTGGACTGCAGGTTGGATCAATTGATGGTCCCATCCCTGGAGGTTTTTAAGGCCAGACTCTGTGGCTGCGAGCAAGCTGATCTAGAGTGAAGTATCCCTGCCCACAGCAGGGAGGTAGGCACAAAATGATCCTTGAGGTCTTCCCAGTGCTGACAGTTCTGTGATTCTGTGTTGAGCTGTTGGTTTGGTTTGGTTTGTTTGTTCATGTTGATAGTGACTTAGTGCTCAGCATCCTGTGGCTCCCTTGAGACATCCAGCAATCTGGAGGACCCCTTCCATCACTGATGGACTTGTCAGTCTCACTGGGGGAAGTACAAGATTGCATTTTGTTTCTGATCTGAAAGGTATGCATGTATGGTAATGAATTATTGAGTTGGATTTGCAAATGTAGTTCTGGAAGTGAGAGTAGTGGGATGCAGGAGTCTCTCTGGGTCTTCCTTTTTGATCATGAACCCCATGATTGGGTTTTTCCACAACTGTTTGATTTGCTCAGCTTTTCATCTGGGGACATGGGTGATGCTTACAGAATCATAGAGTTGTAGAACTGTCAGGGTTGGAAGAGACCTCAAGGATCAGCCAGTTCCAACCCCCCTGCCATGGCCAGGGATACCTCACACTACAGCAGGTTGCTCACAGCCACAGCCAGCCTGGCTGCAAACACCTCCAGGCAGGAGGCTGCCACCACCTCCCTGGGCAACCTGTGCCAGGCTCTCACCACCCTCATGGGGAACAACTTCTTCCTAACATCCAATCTCAATCTACCCATTTCTAGTTTTGCTCCATCCCCCCAGTCCTATCCCTCCCTGACACCCTCAAAAGTCCCTCTCCAGCTTTCTTGTAGCCCCCTTCAGATACTGGAAGGCCACAATTAGGTCTCTTCAGAGCCTTCTCTTCTCCACACGGAGCAGCCCCAACTCTCTCAGCCTGTCCTCATAGAAGAGCAGCTCCAGCCCTCTGCTCATCCTCGTGGCCCTTCTCTGCACCTCCAGATCTTTCCTGTACTGGGGGCTCCAGCACTGGACACAGTGCTCCAGGTGTGGTCTCACCAGAGTGGAGAAGAAGAGGAGAATCACCTCCCTCGACCTGCTGGCCACAGTTCTCTTGCTGCAAGCTCTGCTTGGCTTTCTGGGCTGCACGTGCTCACTGCTGGCTCCTGTTGAGTTTCTCACCCCCAGCACCCCCAAGGCATTTTCTTCAGGGCTGCTCTCAAGCTCTTTTGGGTGCTGCACAGCAATAAGCCAAGGACCAATGGAGACAAACTTGAACAGAGAAGGTTTCACAGAATCAGTCACAGAATCATGGAATCAACTAGGTTGGAAAAGACCTCCAAGATCATCAAGTCCAACCTAACTAATCAACTAACAGCCTAACAACCTAACTAATCAACCAACAACCTGACAACCTAACTAATCAACTAACAACCTAACTAATCAACTAGACCATGGCACTAAGTGCCTCATCCAGCATTTTCTTAAACAGTATGGGGATATCCTGTGACATGCATATTGGGATGTAAATGGCTTATGAATGACTGGGAATCAGAAGTTGACAACATCAGGAAAGGAAAAGAAAGCCTGGCTTGTCCTGCATTGTCTCTTACACTCTGCAATATTGTCCAGCTTTGCTCCTTTTTAGGGTTTCTCAGCCCTCAACAGAATTGAAATGAAGTGTTGGGGGGGGGGGGCAGGGAGGGGAGGAGGAGAGAGATTGCATTTTGTGGGATGAATTCTACATCTAAGTGCGTAGAAGAGTTGGTATTCAGGATCCTGCCTGTATTAACAAGCGGGCAAAGAACCCCCAAAATCTCTTCTAAAAAGACTTAATCTTCCAAGAAGCTGTCATCTGACGTGTCACAGCTGTTGGCTGCTCTGCTTGCAGGTGGACAGAAAGATTTCCTCCTGGTTTCTCTGAAGGTAACGCTGCCCTAGTTCCTTCCACCCCAACCTTTCCAGGGCTGTGGGTCTTGGTTGGGTTTTTTCCTTTGTTGGTCTGATGTTTTCACTCGGAGCAGCGGAACTTGCACGGACACGTCACTGGCAACGGCTTTTAAACTGCTTTGTTTCACCCTGCGGGAGAGCGGCTCGCCTTTGCGTGCAAGCTGTACCCCTCTGCTCCCGTCTGCAGCTCCTGCCTCGTCAATGACCCGGAATGAATGCCAATGAAACTGTGGTGACTGACAGCAGCTCCTCACCGCAGGAGGTTTTTGCTTTCAAAGAGGAAAGTAAATACAAACTTCTAAAGATTCCAGGGCTTCTTGCTGCCTGCCGTTTCTGTACAGTCTCTTACTTTAAGGCGTATTTCAAATCATAGCTGTAACCGATGAAAGAATGAGCCGTAATCCACGTGAAACGAGATACACTGTTACCTGTGGAGTTCATTTGCGCAGCAAAACCAAACGCAGGGTTCTGTGTGAAGGTGCTGCGGGAAGGGATCTTTTCATGCTGAAAAGACAAATAATGGGAAGTGAGGGCAGCAGATCAGGTGAGGTGATTCCCCCCTCTCCACTGCTCTGGTGAGACCCCACCTGGAGCACTGTGTCCAGATCTGGAGCCCCTACTACATACAAGAAGGATCTGGAGGTGCTGGAAGGTGTCCAGAGAAGGGCCAGGAGGATGAGCGGAGGGCTGGAGCTGCTCTGCTATGGAGACAGCCTGAGAGAGTTGGGGCTGTTCAGTCTGGAGAAGAGAAGGCTCTGAGGAGACCTTTTTGTGGCCTCCCAGGATCTGAAGGGGCTCCAAGAAAGCTGGGGAGGGACTTTTGAGGGTGCCAGGGAGTGATAGGACTAGGGGGAAATGGAGCAAAACCTGAAATGGGTAGATTGAGATTGGATGTTAGAAGTTGTTCCCCATGAGGGTGGTGAGAGCCTGGCACAGGTTGCCCAGGGAGGTGGTGGCAGCCTCATGCCTGGAGGTGTTTGCAGCCAGGCTGGATGTGGCTGTGAGCAACCTGCTGTAGTGTGAGGTGTCCCTGCCCATGGCAGGGGGATTGGAACTGGCTGATCCTTGAGGTCCCTTCCAACCCTAACACTTCTGACTCCATGAGACAAGGAGCCAGGTAGAGGATAAAAAGATAAGATGCCAAGATCTGAAAAAGATGCTTTTGTTTGCAGTTGTGTGGAGTTTATAGATGTAAAAAGAAAGATGGGATAGGAGACAAAAGTAAACATCAGAAGAGAAACCCTTGCAGAATGCAAAGTGACATCCTGTGTCCTGAAGATTACAGCATTTGAGTTGTTGTCTGTGTAAATGAGATAAAAGCCAGCCCAATACCAAGTGTTACTTCAAAAGAACCATCTCTATGTATTAGATTACAGATGATCATGGAAGTCGTGGCTGTGATGTGGTAAGGGAAAAGAAAATACACTGAAACATTTTTGATTCCTAAAGCAAACATGGAGAAGAGAAGGCTCCAGGCAGACCTAAGAGAAGCCTGCCAGTACCTGAAGGGGGCTACAGGAAGGCTGGAGAGGGACTGTTTGCAAAGGCCTGCAGGGACAGGACCAGGGGCAATGGCTTCAAACTAGAGCAGAGCAGATTGAGATTGGATGTTAGGAACAAGTTCTTTCCTATGAGGGTGGTGGAAGACTGGAAGAGGTTGCCCAGGGAGGTGGTTGAGGCTCCTTCCCTGGAGATATTTAAGGTGAGGCCGGATGAGGCCCTGGGCAACCTGATCTAGTGGAGGATGTCCCTGCTCTCTGGCAGAAGGGGTTGGATGATTCTCAGGTCTTGCTTGGTCAATCACAATGTCATTTTTTCCTGTGGAAATACTATTGTGAATACTTAAAGAAACAAGAGAGATGTTAAGCATTAAAGAGAAAACCACAGGCAAGGCACGTGTAAAACATCAGGGGGTTGATCATTATTTTGTAAGATCAATAGTAACAAAATGTTGCTTTCATCTAGAGTCAGACTAACATTTTAAGTCAACAAGAAGTCCAATATATTCTTCTGGAACCTTGATATTTGGGTAAATCTCATAAATCATAGAATCATTGAACTGTCAGGGTTGGAAGGGACCTCAAGGATCAGCCAGTTCCAACCCCCTGCCATGGGCAGGGACACCTCACACTACAGCTCACAGCCACATCCAGCTGCAAAAACCTCCAGGGATGAGGCTGCCACCACCTCCCTGATAGTAAGACCTGGTAAGAATATAAAGGCTTTATGCTCCTGTGCTCCACCACACTACCCTGTGCATGAATAGCTTACCCAAGCTTTGTGAGTGGGTTGGGGTTTTCTCCTGTTTTTGGGGGGCGGGGGTAGACTGGTTACTGTCCCAAAATTCACTGTTGATTTTGACAATCCTTCCTGTGAAAGTGTCTTGTCTTGAGCCTCCAGCTCAGGGCAGAAACATGGAATTTACTCCAAAGGAGCAAATAAAAACCCTTGCTCAGAACTGGAAGTGAAATAGAAACACTATTTAGAAAAGCCAACCGAAGTACAAAAGGTGTTAAGGGCAAGGGATATATGCAAACAGACCCAGCCCGAACTTAGCGCTTGCCAGGCCCTGGGCTAGGGCTCAACCGCACAGCAGACAATATCCTGCAGCCAGTGCAACCTCCCCCACGCTGCCAGCCAAAGCAAAGGGCGTGTGCCGGGAGAGAGAACAGACCAGAGGGTCTGCTCCTTGGACAGGGAGATGCAGCAGAGGGCATGCAGTAACAATATTACAATATCCTGTGCCTCCCTCTTGGGATGAACTTTCCCACCCCCTGGGGAGGTCTACTCGATGGTTATACCAATTAACCCTTTATTTCCCTGCACCTACAAGAGAAGGATAGGTAGTCGTCATAAAGAACTGGCTTGAGGGCTGCACCCAAAGGGTGGCTGTCAATGCTCCATGGCCCAGTGGAGGCCAGGGACAAGTGGAGTCCCTCAGGGATCAGTAGTGGGACCAGGCTTGTTTAACATCTTTGTTGATGACATGGACAGTGGCACTGAGGCACCCTCAGCAAGGTTGCTGATGACACCAAGCTGTGTGGTGCAGCTGACAGCTGGAGGGAAGGATCCATCCAGAGGGACCTGGACAGGCTGGAGAGCTGAGCCCATGACAACCTCATGAGGCTCAACAGGACCAAGTGCAAGGTCCTGCAGCTGGGTCAGGGCAATCCCAGGCACTGATATAGGCTGGGCAGGGACTGGCTTGAGAGAAGCCCTGAAGAGAAGGCCTTGGGGGTGCTGGTGGATGAGAAGCTCAACAGGAGCCAGCAGTGAGCACTTGCAGCCCAGAGAGCCAAGCAGAGCCTGGGCTGCAGCAAGAGAAGCAGAGCCAGCAGGACCAGGGAGGGGATTCTCCCCCTTTACTCTGCTCTGGTGAGACCACACCTGGAGCACTGTGTCCAGAAATGGGTAGATTGAGCTTGGATGTTAGGAAGAAGTTGTTCCCCATGAGGGTGGTGAGAGACTGGCACAGGTTGCCCAGGGAGGTGGTGGAAGCCTCATGCCTGGGGGTGTTTGCAGCCAGGCTGGCTGTGGCTGTGAGCAACCTGCTGCAGTGTGAGGTGTCCCTGCCCATGGCAGAGGGACTGGAACTGGATGATTATAACCAGACAAGTGAATAGTTTACTCCTTTGCCAGTTATCTGTATTACTTAGTATTCTCTGACTTGTCTATCAATATTTGAGGGGTGGGTATCAAATGGAGGAGGCTAAGCTCTTTTTGGTGTTGCACAATAATAAGACAAGGAACAACAGGTACAAACTGGAACATAGAAGGTTTTACTTCAACACGAGGAGAAACTTCTTTACAGTGAGAGTGATGGAGCACTGGAACAGGCTGCCCAGAGACATTATGGAGTCTCCTCTGGACACATTCCAAACCCACCTGGATGCATTCCTGTACAGACTACCCTAGGTGATCCTGCTCTGGCAGGGGGTGGACAGGATGATTTCTGGAGGTTCCTTCTAACCTGTGACCCTGTATGATCCTGTGACTTTAAGCATAACATATTTGGAAAGGATCCATGCTGTTAACACACAAAGCCTGAGTGTCAATGGCTTACTCTATCTGTACAATGTGCATTATGTCTGAATAGAAATGAGTCCCTCATGCACCTAGGTGACTGTCCATAGAATCATGCAATTCTGTGATTCTAAATGGAAATGAATGACTCATACACCTAGGTGACTCTTCCAGGGGGGTGATGTGAGGGGTTATACCCATCCTGAAAGCAGGGGGTGGGGCTTGTGAGACCCTTGCTCTCCCTGGAGGGGATTTTCCCCCTGGGGAGCAGAGTGAGTCTGTTCCACTCCCTCTCCCTGTCCAGCAAGCCTGTAAAAAGGAAGACACTGCAGCCATCTCTCTCCCTTGGCTCCTGCCTTTGCCTGGACAAAAGGACTGCTGCTGCCTTCCTGCTTGTGGGCCACATGGTCAGGCCTGATCCTTCTCCCTGCTACATCCACACCTCTGTGAAGGACTGATTTTGTATTCATATTTTCCCCATCCATCCTTTTTCCTTACCCTTGTGAATCCTTCCTGTTGTTGTTTTATATATATATACATATATATGTATATATATATATATATATACTGGAGGGCAGAGAGGCTTTGCAGAGGGACCTCGACAAGCTGGACAGATGGGCAGAGTCCAAGGGCAGGAGATTGAACACATCCAAGTGCCGGGTTCTGCACATTGGCCACAGCAACCCCAGGCAGTGCTACAGGCTGGGGTCAGAGTGGCTGAGAGCAGCCAGGCAGAGAGGGACCTGGGGGTGCTGGTTGATTGTAGGCTGAACATGAGCCTGCAGTGTGCCCAGGCAGCCAAGAGGGCCAATGGCATCCTGGCCTGCATCAGGAAGAGTGTGGCCAGCAGGAGCAGGGAGGTGATTCTGCCCCTGTACACTGCACTGGTTAGGCCACACCTTGAGTCCTGTGTCCAGTTCTGGGCCCCTCAGTTTAGGAAGGAGGTTGACTTGCTGGAAGGTGTCCAGAGAAGGGCAACGAAGTTGGTGAGGGGTTTGGAACACAAGCCCTGTGAGGAGAGGCTGAGGGAGCTGGGGTTGCTTAGCCTGGAGAGGAGGAGACTCAGGGTGACCTTCTTGCTCTCTACAACTCCCTGAAGGGAGGTTGTAGCCAGGCAGAGGTTGGTCTCTTCTCCCAGGCAGCCAGTACCAGAACAAGAGGACACAGTCTCAGGCTGTGCCAGGGGAGGTTTAGGCTGGAGGTTAGGAAGAAGTTCTACACAGAGAGAGTGATTGCCCATTGGAATGGGCTGACTGTGGAGGTGGTGGAGTCACCATCATTGGAGGTGTTCAGGAGGAGACTTGATGGGGTGCTTGGTGCCATGGTTTAGTTGTTTGATGGGTTGGATGCGATGATCTTGAAGGTCTCTTCCAACCTGGTGTATTGTATTGTATATATATATATATAGTTTAAGGAAAATTATTTCCCTCTCTACTTCCAAGCAGACTCCAAATTATTTCTGGGTGGATTTGCTCCTTCCCTTCCCTATTGGGACAGGCAGGGGGAAGAGGGGAAGTGGGGGAGGGATTCTGAGCCTTGCCCCCATCTGAGCTCTTAAATCCCAGTTAAGGCCCAAACTACCACAGGTGACTATGTGTGGTTCTGCCTGCCTGTTTGCCTCCTCTTAAGTGGTGGTTTTCCTGAACAAAAAGGCACTTTGCTGATTTCTTGGTTATGCTTACAAGCCAGCTGCTGTCAGAGTGTCACCGTGTGTTTGCAGTGAAGGCTGATGTATTGTGCTTGGTGGTTTGTCACATACTTAGAAGAATGGTGACCGCACGCAGGGCCTCGCATAGAGGATGCCTGTCAGCAGCAACACAGAGTGAAGAGTTTCAGCTTTGTTTGTTATGGAAAACATTCATTCTGGAAGTGAACATCTACTCAGGATTCCCTGCAAGCTGCAGTGCTCTTGGAGGAATAAATAAAAGCAGCATGTGAGCAGTTTTTTTCTGCCTCCTTCCCACCTGGCTGTGGCCGTTCTCGGTGTGGGCTTTGCGGCAGAAACAATGAGAGCCCGTGGCTCCCGTTTGTAGGTTTCCGGGAGTGGCAAGCAGAGACTGAAATCCATTGGGATTGCAAACTCCTCAGCTTTCTCAGTGTTTGATTGTCCTGTCCCTGATGCTGCTCTGTAGGAGGAGCTGCTACTGCTTAGGATGGCGCAGTCACTCCCGATAGTAACCAGGTCTACGTGACACTAGAAAACAAAGGTGAAGTCCGGATTCTGACTGCTTCCTCCCTCTCCAGACACTGCCGACACTTGCTCTCGCAAAGCATTACGTTGAAATGATGGCCTGTGTCTTTCCTTTCCTTTCCTTTCCTTTCCTTTCCTTTCCTTTCCTTTCCTTTCCTTTCCTTTCCTTTCCTTTCCTTTCCTTTCCTTTCCTTTCCTTTCCTTTCCTTTCCTTTCCTTTCCTTTCCTTTCCTTTCCTTTCCTTTCCTTTCCTTTCCTTTTTCCTTTCCTTTCCTTTCCTTTCCTTTCCTTTCCTTTCCTTGCCTTGCCTTGCCTTGCCTTGCCTTGCCTTGCCTTGCCTTGCCTTGCCTTGCCTTGCCTTGCCTTGCCTTGCCTTGCCTTGCCTTGCCTTGCCTTGCCTTGCCTTGCCTTGCCTTGCCTTGCCTTGCCTTGCCTTGCCTTGCCTTGCCTTGCCTTGCCCTTGCCTTGCCTTGCCTTGCCTTGCCTTGCCTTGCCTTGCCTTTCCCTTGCCTTCCCTTCCCCTTTCCTTTCCTTTCTTCCCCTTCCCAAACCTTCCCAAACCTTCCCTTCCCTTCAAACCTTCCCTTCCCTTCCCTTCCCTTCCCTTCCCCCTTCCCTTCCCTTCCCTTCCCTTCCCTTCCCTTCCCTTCCCAAACCTTCCCTCCTTTTCCTTTTCCTTTTCCTTTTCCTTTTCCTTTTCCTTTTCCTTTTCCTTTTCCTTTTCCTTTTCCTTTTCCTTTTCCTTTTCCTTTTCCTTTTCCTTCTCCTTTTCCTTTTCCTTTTCCTTTTCCTTCTCCTTCTCCTTTTCCTTTTCCTTCTCCTTTTCCTTTTCCTTTTCCTTTTTTCTCCTCTCCTCTCCAAACCTCTCCTCTCTGAACCTCTCTAAACCACTCTGAACCTTTCCCCTCCTAACCTCTCCTCTCTATTTTATTTTATGTTATTTCTTCCATTCTTCTCTTTTTAAGTTTTCTTTGTTCTGCTCTTTTTTCTTTTTCTTTTTTTTGACCTTCCCTTCCCAAACCTTCCCAAACCTTCCCTTCTCAAACCTTCCCAAACCTTCCCTTCCCAAACCTTCCCAAACCTTCCCTTCTCAAACCCCAAACCTTCCCCCAAACCTTCCCAAACCTTCCCTCAAACCTTCCCAAACCTTCCCTTCCCAAACCTTCCCAAACCTTCCCTTCTCAAACCTTCCCAAACCTTCCCTTCCCAAACCTTCCCAAACCTTCCCTTCTCAAACCTTCCCAAACCTTCCCTTCCCAAACCTTCCCAAACCTTCCCTTCCCAAACCTTCCCAAACCTTCCCAAACCTTTCCTTCCCCTATCTTCTAGGGCATCATCAATGAGAATCCACGCTCAACAATGTTCCTGGTTAAAGACAGTGACAGAACAATTCTGTGGGAGGGAATCCAAGATTACTGAAGTGTCCCTAGTACACAGCAGGGTTTATGCAGTATAGAATCTGCACATGCATGCCGATACATCCTGTGAAAGCAGAGTAGTAGTTGGAATGTTGAAGCTTATTTTATTTATCTGCATTCATTTAAAGCTGTTCTGTGCCATGAAATGATGAACAAGGGGAAAAAAAGGAAGAGGAATACAAGGTGTCTCGATCCGGAGAGGGAAAGAGATTCAGGTTTTTAATGAATACTCCCGTGTTGTGAAATGAGAGGCACAAACGAGGCCAAAATAGCAACAGCTAGACTATTGATTACATAACTGCTGTGGATGGACATAAATAAAGTGGAGGGATCAGAAGGGGAGAGAGAGAGAATAGGAAGAGAGAGAAGAAAGGGAGAAGAGGGAAAGAATTATATTACCACACCCCTCATCCCCCAAGACAGTTTGAGTCTGTGGAGGAAAGGTGCTGCAGGAGATGTTGGGTCTGCAGAGAAACGGTGCTGCAGGAGATGTTGGGTCTGTAGAGGAAGGGTGCTGAGGCTTTGGCTGTAGAAGGGATGAGGTCCTCTGGGCAGCTTCTTCAGCTCCATGAGTTGCAGCAGGCGGAACTTAGAGCACGGAGAGTCCAGGATGCGTTGTGTTGGCCCCGTGGTGTTTCCAGCGTGTGCTGCCGTCTTCTTTCTTCTGCATCTTGCTTCTCCAATTTTCTCCTCTCTGCCAGTAGCTGCTCCAGTCTTTTATACAGTTTTTTAGTCCTTAGGCAAGTGTCCAGGTGTTGTTCCCCAGGATATCGTTCTGGGAAATCCAGGTGTTGTTCCCCAGAAAATCTTTGTGTGCTCAGGTGAGTTTGGGCAGCCTTCTGGATGGAGTTGGGGGAAGGCCTCCACCTCCTCCTGCTCCATCTAGCTACCCACACACTCTTTACACATCAGGAACCATTGTCCTTTCCTGGGGTATCTGATGGCTGGAAATGATCTTGTCCTGAAGGTGTGAATGCTGGGCCCTTGGGCCATTGCTGTAGGCCAGCTGCAGTCCCGTGAGCAATGTTATCTTTGCACCTTCCAAGAGTCCTTCCAGTGGCTCTGCCCAACGCACATCAGCTGTTGTCTGGACAAGCAGCAAGTGATTTTATCTTTGTTGAGTCACACTAGGAGAGACAAGCTTTAGTCTCTCACACAAGGGATGCATCTTACCTAACCACAGATACATTTGTTCTGAGGGACTCCCCAGCTGGCTGCACAGAATGTGCTCTAGACCACCCAAAGCTACTCTGATAAGGCAAATTAATTCTAATAGTGACTTCAGCTGTCCTTCTGCTCCTGAATTTGGTCTTACTCTACTGTTTTGTACAACTCTTTCAAAAGGAATTAAATTATTCTGAAAGCTTTTTACTGTTATGGATTGCTCCAGGCACCTTTATTGCCCATGTAAAAATTGTTCTTATGGGTTTTTTTTTGTCTGTGCCTTTATATAGCTACTTGCTGCTCTTGGGTATCTTTCATCCAAGCACAAGGATCTCAGAGCAGTTTTAGAGTCAATGTAATTCCTCCAGCACTCTCAACCTTCTCGTTGTTATCACCTGGCAGGGCCTGCAGCCATAATGGGAAAGGAGCTCGCTAGCATCCCATCTGCTGGCAAACACTAATAATCCCAGGAGACAGGAAGGCAGGTGTGCTAGGCTTACTTTTATGCTGCTGGGCTCTTCAGATACAGTAGCCATGGAGTGTAAATGACACTGGTAAGAAGCTTGATTTTCTGTGTTCTTGCCTTCATACTTAAGATAAGGCTAAGGAGCTGAAAGTATAAGTCCCTGCTGGTTTGTGTTAATGTGATGTGGTGGATTTAGTGATGGACTCCAGTGTGGTGATTGAATGTACTGAAGACACTTCATTAACACATTTGAGGGCCTTATACAATACAATACAATACCATACAATACAATACAATACAATGCAATACAATACAGTAAACCAGGTTGGAAGAGACCTTCAAAATCATTGTGTCCAACCTATCAACCAATCCAACCCACGTAAACAACTAGACCATGGCACCAAGCACTCCATCAAGTCTCCTCCTGAACACCTCCAGTGAAGGTGACTCCACCACCTCCCTGGGCAGCACATTCCAATGGGCAATCACTCTCTCTGTGTAGAACTTCTTCCTAAACATCCAGTCTAAACCTCCCCTGACACAGCTTGAGACTGTGTCCTCCTGTTCTGGTGCTGGCTGCCTGGGAGAAGAGACCAACCTCTGCCTGGCTACAACCTCCCTTCAGGGAGTTGTAGAGAGCAAGAAGGTCACCCCTCATTCTCCTCCTCTCCAGGCTAAGCAACCCCAGCTCCCTCAGCCTCTCCTCATAAGGATTGTGTTCCAAACCCCTCACCAACTTTGTTGCCCTTCTCTGGACACCTTCCAGCAACCTCCTTCCTAAACTGAGGGGCCCAGAACTGGACACAGTACTCAAGGTGTGGCCTAACCAGTGCAGTGTACAGGGGCAGAATGACCTCCCTGCTTCTGCTGGCCACACTCTTCCTGATACAGGCCAGGATGCCATTGGCCCTCTTGGCTGCCTGGGCACACTGCAGGCTCATGTTCAGCCTCCCATCAACCAGCACCCCCCAGGTCCCTCTCTGCCTGGCCGCTCTCCAGCCACTCTGACCCCAGCCTGTAGCACTGCCTGGGGTTGCTGTGGCCAATGTGCAGAACCCCAAATGGCTGATATAACATATGGGCAAAGATACAAAAAATAGAGCTGTGCTGATTAAACCATTTTGACAGCAAAACATTCCTCCACCACCCAGAGTCATCTCTGCTTCCCCACCCACAAAGTGAGGGCAGCCACAGTTGCCTCCTTTGGACAGCTCCCAGGAAGATTTCATCCCACAGTTTTGTGTTCATAAATGCAACTCTTCTTGGTTGCCTGCCTTATCTCTTACAGGGGACTTAGATCCTGCTGGTCCAATCCTCACATGAATGATTCTTTGGAAATGTTACTGGAGGGATAACTGATATAACTCATTGGTGTTGGGATGCTTAGCTACTCTTATGAAAGCTGGGCAGGGCTAACAGAAGTGACAACTGAGATCTAAGGAAAGCAAGTATGAAAACCCTCTGTAGGGAAGACTCTAGAAGCAGCTCAGTCTTGGAGACAGGGCTAAAGAAGCATGGGTAACTCATTAGTAGCTGGAAGCTGGTTTTCTTCCACGTGTGCAAAGGGACTGCAGATCATTCTGTGTAGACTTCTCAAGCAGTGAAATGTTAAATTCATGGAACCATAGTATGATCTGAGCCGGAAAGGACCTTCAAAAATCATCCAGTCTGACCTCCCTGCAGTCATCAGGGACATCCCCAACTACAGCAAGTTGCCCAGGGCCTCCTTGAGCCTCACCTTGAATATTGCCAGGAAGGAGCCTCAACCACCTCTCTGGGCAACCTGTTCCAGTGTTCCACCACCCTCATGGTGAAGAATTTGCTCCTGACATCCAATCTAAATCTGCTCTGCTCTAGTTTGAAGCCTCTGCCCCTGGTCGTGACCTGACCCTTAAATGTGTCCAGAGAAGGGCAACAAGGCTGGGGAGAGGCCTTGAGCACAGCCCTGTGAGGAGAGGCTGAGGGAGCTGGGGTTGCTTAGCCTGGGGAAGAGGAGGCTCAGGGGCAACCTCATTGCTCTCTACAACTGCCTGAAAGGTGGTTGTAGCCAGGAAGGGGTTGGTCTCTTCTCTCTAGCAACCAGCACCAGAACAAGAGGACACAGTCTCAAGCTGTGCCAGGGGAAGTTTAGGCTGGAGGTGAGGAGAAAGTTCTTCACTGAGAGAGTGATTCGCCATTGGGATGTGCTGCCCAGGGAGGTGGTGGAGTCACCGACCCTGGAGGTGTTCAAGAGGGGACTGGACGTGGCACTTGGTGCCATGATCTAGTCATGAGGTCTGTGGTGCCAGGTTGGACTCGATGATCTTTGAGGTCTCTTCCAACCTTGGTGATACTGTGATACTGTGATACTGGTCCTGTCCCTGCAGGCCTTTGCAAACAGTCTCTCTCCAGCCTTCCTGTAGCCGCCTTCAGGTACTGGCAGGCTGCTATTAGGTCTCCCCAGAGCCTCCTCTTCCTTCAGGTCTTGGAAGGCTGCTGGAAGGCTGGAATTCTGTATATTCAGCGCTCGTTGGAGTCATTTGGAATGTCAGAAAAGTATTAGTATACGTTTTGGTGTAAAATTGATTGTGGAATGGTTTTGTACTGGTCCTAAGCCCTGATTGGATTTCCTTTGCATTTCACCCGTTCATTACAAAATGTTGCTGAGCAGGAGCATTCTGGCAGCCAGCTCAAAGAGAAACTTGTGTGTTTAAGCCTGAGGGAACTTTAATCTCAGTCTCTGTTGATGATCTAGAAGAGCAGCGGCAGCAAAACAGCTTGCTATGTTGGCAGTGAGAGAGCGTGACACATGAGCTGGAAACCTTCTCATGTAGGAAGAACAGTTTAAGGGGTTTTAGACATCAAAATTGTGTTTGATTCAATGCTTTCTGCTTTTCTTTTAACAGTAATTGGTTGTGTCATTTGCATGTAAAGGACTCCTAATAGGAGAGTCGGTAGTTCTCCTCAGTGCTTAGCGCCAGGGGGAAGAGGAAGCTGTATTTCCTGAAATCTCAGTGTATTTACTCTGAGTGTTTACTTAGTGGATACTGAGTGGGTACTGAGTGTATCCAGAGGTCTGGGGTTTGCCCCATTTGGAATCACAGAATTGTCAGGGTTGAAAGGGACCTCAAGCACCTGTACTGCTGCAGTTTATTCTTCCTTCCCAGATGCAGGACTCGGCACTTATCCTCGTTGAAGCTCATTAGGTTCCTTTCCAGGCTGTCCCGGTCTCACAAGTGTCACACCTTGCTTAGATCTCATTAATCTGCAGTGGCAACGTTCAGGAACATCACCAAGATCAGTTTATTTCCTGAACCTATTACAATACAATACAATACAATACAATACAATACAATACAGTAAACCAGGTTGGAAGAGACCTTCAAGATCATCGCGTCCAACCCATCAACCAATCCAACCCACCTAAACAACTAAACCATGGCACCAAGCACCCCATCAAGTCTCCTCCTGAACACCTCCAGTGAAGGTGACTCCACCACCTCCCTGGGCAGCCCATTCCAATGGGCAATCACTCTCTCTGTGTAGAACTTCCTCCTAACATCCAGCCTAAACCTCCCCTGGCGCAGCCTGAGACTGTGTCCTCTTGTTCTGGTGCTGGCTGCCTGGGAGAAGGGACCAACCTCCACCTATCCACAACCTCCCTTCAGGTAGTTGTCCAGAGCAATAAGGTCACCCCTCAGTCTCGTCTTCTCCAGGCTAAGCAACCCCAGCTCCCTCAGCCTTTCCTCATAGGGCTGTGTTCCAAACCCCTCACCAACCTTGTTGCCCTTCTCTGGACACCTTCCAGCAACTCAACATCCTTCCTAAACTGAGGGGCCCAGAACTGGACACAGGACTCAAGGTGTGGCCTAACCAGTGCAGTGGACAGGGGCAGAATGACCTCCCTGCTCCTGCTGGCCACACTGTTCCTGATACAGGCCAGGATGCCATTGGCCCTCTTGGCTGCCTGGGCACACTGCAGGCTCATGTTCAGCCTCCCATCAACCAGCACCCCCAGGTCCCTCTCTGCCTGGCCGCTCTCCAGCCACTCTGACCCCAGCCTTTCTTCTTATTATTTTTTGGAAACGGGAAGGTAGGTGGTAAACTGGTGGTGAACAGTTCCCTGAATGAGCACTGAAGTCCTGTCAAGCATAGCACAAGTAACAGGTTGTGACTACAGGTACAACCGAAGTATACTCCATAGCCTGTTTGTAGTAGTGCAGTGGCAACCAAATAGCAGAGACACTGTCCTGGAGTATGATTATTGCAGTTGTTGCAGTGTAGTTCTGCAGTCCATTAATGTGTGCTGCAGGCTCCTGATTTCAGTGGTTGTGGAGCTGATTCTAGACATCTCCCAAACTGATGTGGAAAAACCCTTCTGTATTCTCTGATAGGAACACATTACACTGTCAGTAGAAATGGTGTGGCTTTTGTCTTAGGCATGAATTAACAATAACTAAGGATAAAGCAGAGAGGACTTAATTACAGAACCACAGATTGTTAAGGTCTGGAAAGGACCTCAAAAGCTCACCCAGTCCACCCCCTGCCAGAGCAGGAGCACCGAGAGCAGATCACACAGGAACACATCCAGGCAGGTTTTGAGTATCTCCAGAGAGGAGACTCCACAACCCCCTGGCAGCCTGCTTCAGGGCTCTGTCACCCTCACAGGGAAAAAGCTTTTCCTTGTGTTGACATGGAACCTTCTCTGCTCCAGCTTGCACCCGTTGCCCCTGTGCTGGCATTGGACATCCTGAGCAGAGCCTGGCTCTGTCCTCCTGACAGTGCCCTTCATATCTTTATAAACATGAATGAGGTCCCCTCTCAGTCTTTTCTTCTCCAGGGTAAAAAGACCCAGGTCCTTCAGCCTTTCCTCATGAGGAAAATGTTCCACTCCCTCAATCATCTTTGTGACTCAGTGCTGGACTCTTTCAAGCAGCTCTCTGAGGTCCTTCTTGAAGTGAGGGACCCAGAACTGGGCACAATAGTGCAGACTAATAAAACAGCAGCTTTGTTTTGCTTTGCTTTCTAAGGACCTGTTCAGCTTTGTGGTGAAGGGAACGTGTGTGTAGGAGTGTGCTGCTCTGTGCAGCTGTACACATGGCTGTAGAAATCAAATGTATATATAAACCAATGGCTTTTGAGGGACTGAAAGGCACCTTTAACCAAGACAGGGTGGCTAAGGGACTGATGCAAATGTATTCTGCTCCTCACAAGAGCTCCGAAGGGAGAAGTGTTTGTGCTCTGCAGGTTACCTGCTTAGGCAATAATTAGTGCCCTTATCTGATAAGATATTAGATTCTTCTAGTTCACTTTAGCAGAGCAGAAGGAGATTGTGCTTTATCTCTGGTCCTGCATTCTGGCATGCAGGCCCAAAGCAATTACACTGAATTAAAAAATACTTTATTATTAATGTTATTGTTTATTTTTTATTGTTGTTTGTCATTATTTTTTTCTTCTTTCTTCTTCATCTTCTACTTTCTTCATCACCTTCTCCTTCTTCATCTTCTTTGCTCTTCTTCCTCTTCCTTCTTCCTTTTCATCTTCTTCTCCTTCTTCTTTTTTCTTATTCTTCTTCTACTACTTTCTTCTTCATCTTCTTCTTTCTTCTTCATCTTCTTCTTTGCTCTTCTTCCTCCTCTTCTTTCTTCCTTTTAATTTTCTTCCTCCTCTTCTTTCTTCCTTTTCATCTTCTTCCTCCTCTTCTTTCTTCCTTTTCATCTTCTTCCTCCTCTTCTTTCTTCCTTTTCATCTTCTTCTCCTTCTTCTTTATCCTTCTCTTCTTCTCCTTCTTCTTTATCCTTCTTCTCTTCTTCTTCTTCTTCTTCTTCATCTTCTTCTCCTTCTTCTTTATCCTTCTTCTCTTCTTCTCCTTCTTCTTTATCCTTCTTCTCCTCCTCCTCCTCCTCCTCCTCTTCCTCCTTCTCCTCCTTCTCCTCCTTCTCCTCCTTCTCCTTCTCCTTTCCTTCTCCTTCTCCTTCTCCTTCTCCTTCTCCTTCTCCTTCTCCTTCTCCTTCTCCTTCTCCTTCTCCTTCTCCTTCTCCTTCTCCTTCTCCTTCTCCTTCTCCTTCTCCTTCTCCTTCTCTCCTTCTCCTTCTCCTTCTCCTTCTCCTTCTCCTTCTCCTTCTCCTTCTCCTTCTCCTTCTCCTTCTCCTTCTCCTTCTCCTCCTTCTTCTCCTCCTTCTTCTTCTCCTTCTTCTTCTTCTTCTTCATGCTTCTTCTTCTTCTTTATGCTTCTTCTTCTTCCTTCTTCTTTTCTTCTTTTTTCTTCTTTATGCTTCTTCTTTCTTCTTTCTTCTCCTTCTTTCTTCCTCTTCTTTCTTCTTTTGTTCTTCTCATTGTCATTATTATCATTATTTAGAAAGCAGCAGGCAGTATAGCTAATGTCAAGGATTTAGGGACTTTAGAGCTACACACATCAGAGGCACCAAAACACATCACAGCTACTCCTCTAACAAAATCTGGGTTCTCCTTTTAGTCTGTACATCACTTGGAAGCTGAAGCAATCAAGCAATATGAGCCCAATGGAATGACTCATTCTGTTGCTGGGCTCATGGGGAAGAGTGGATGTGTGAAAGTGTCTTGATTGCTAAGCAGAGACTGTACTGCATAGTGAGTAGTCATTATGGCAAGGCTACAAGGTACTGCAAGCTTGAAATACACCAGCTGACCATGGAAAACCAAGTGCAGCCTTATTTAGCTTTGCACTGTGTGGAAAGAGGTCAGAAGAGCAAGGAAATGTAGAAATCTAGTCATCCATGTTTAATAAGGCTTCCCTTTGCCTTCTCCCTGCTTTATTAGAGCTGCATCTACTCTCTCTTCCTCTGCCGTTCAGACTTTTCCAGCCTGCACCTGATTATTGAATTCAGTATTCATCTGTGTACATTGAGACTCCTGCTGCATGCTAAAAAGGAGAAAGAGGTGCAGGAAGAAGTGACTACTAGCTCAGGTCTTCTGGTGAGAAGGGTGCTTTTTGAGCTGTGAATAGGAAGCAGTGTTCCCAAGGATGACAGGGCTGTGATGTAGATCGCAGGCTCAGAGGCTCACAGAATCTTAGGGGTTGGAAGGGACCTCCAGAGATCTTTAGGCCCAACCCCCTGCCAGAGCAAGACCATAGAATCCAGCACAGGTCACACAGGAACACATCCAGATGGCTCTTGAAGGTCTACAGAGAAGAAGATGCCACAACTTCTTTGGGCAGCCTTTTCCAGTGCTCTGGGACCCTAACAGTAAAGAAATTCTTCCTCATGTTGAGGTAGAACCTTCTGTGCTGTAGTTTCCATCCATTGCCCCTTGTCCTATCACAGGGAGCAACTGAGTCTGTCCCTGTCCCTTCCTTCCTGACCCCCAGCCCTCAGATATTGATAGACATTGATCAGATCCCCTCTCAGTCTTCTCCTCTCCAGACTAAACAGCCCCAGGGCTCTCAGCCTTTCATCACAGGGCAGTGCTTCAGTCCCTTCAGCATCCTCAGTGATGCATTGCTTTAGATGAGGGGACTAGAAGTGTGGTGAAGTTAGGGTTCCTGAAACAAAGATCTAATTTAAGTGTAAGAGATGGAAACACCTTCTTGCTGTCTGTGTAGGTGAAGATGTGTCAGCAAAGCCAAAAATGAAGTAACGACCTCAAGGGCTTGACTAAAACTGTATTATGGAGGTTAGCTTTTGTCTAAGAGAAGGCAGGAGTTTTGCCATTGCTTCACTCATCAACTCACCATTGAAGAGTTGAAATTAAATAGGCTTTGCAAACAAATTCCTCCAGAACAGCTTTTGTGGCATCATGAAATTCTGAACAACTCTTTCAGGCCATTAAAATGTTTACTCCAAAGGAGGTCCTGACAGTGGCAATCAGCTTGCTTTCCTTGACTGTGTTGTATTCTGTAGTTCTCTCTAAAGGATTAAAAAGAAATCTATGGAACATGAACAGCTCTTCCCCCTCTCCTCTGCCCTGGTGAGACCTCATCTTGAGTGCTGCCTTCCATTCGGGGCTCCCCAGTTCAGGAGGGACAGGGATTTGCTGGAGAGAGTCCAACAGAGGGCAACGAGGATGCTTAGGGAACTGGAGCACTGCCTGGTGAGGAGAGGCTGAGGGACCTGGGGCTGTTTAGTCTGGAGAAGAGAAGACTGAGAAGGGATTTAACGAATGTTTATAAATATCTGAGGGCTGGGGGTCAGGAGGGAGGGGACAGGCTCTGCTCAGTTGCTCTGGGATAGGACAAGGAGCAATGGATGTAAGCTGCAGCACAGGAGGTTCCACCTCAACACAAGGGGGAAATTCTTTCCTGGGAGGGTCACAGAGAGGTTGTGGAGTCTCCTTCTCTGGAGACTTTCAAGGCCCATCTGGATGTGCTCGTCTGTGTCCTGAGCTCTATTGTATGGTCCTGCTCTGGCAGGGAGGTGGACTTGATGATCTCCTTGGGTCCCTTCCAACCCCTGACATCCTGTGAGCCTGTGAAATCTACCTGATATTCCATAACAAGCAGCCTAACAGTCATTAAAGCCCTTGAAGTCCTCTGAAGGAGCCATAAACTTCAAGGCAAAAAATGACCTTAGCAGAGATTTAGTTTAGCAGAAGAAGGTTAGGACTGTCAGGGTGAGACATGTGCCAGACAGTTTTAGCAGCTCCTCAGGAGTTTGTTTCGAGGCTGGACACACTTGCAGCACAAGCCTGCTTGTTCTTGTGGCAATGTAATTGCTGAGACTAAGCCCAGTGCTGAAAAGCTTCAGAAAATTATTCACTGGAGCAATGCCTCATGGTGCTGCTTGGCCTTTGTTGTGGTTCAAAGCATTTTCTTCTTCTTCTCTAGAGGACTGTGCTGTACAGCAGAAGTCATACCTGCCTTTTGATTGCTACCTCTTGCCCTTAAACAGGGCTGCATTTGGGTAACTCTTGTAAGTGGTCATGAAGTGTAACTGCTGTTTTGAGGACCCTGTATTGCTGTTTTGAGGACCCTGTATTGCTGTTTTGAGGACCCTGTATTGCTGCTTATCCTTCCTGGTGTGGCTTCTTACACCTTTAAGTAGCTATCTTGGTGCCATGACCATTCCTGTAAGTTGTGTCTGACATGGTACTGAGTTGCTAGCAAGATAATCTTTATTCATGTGCAAGGTCCAGAGAGGTTCTTCTTCCCCTCTATTCTGCCCTGGTGAGGCCACGTCTGGAATATTGTGTCCAGTTCTGGGCCCCTCAGTTCAAGAAGGAACTCAGGGAATTGCTTGAAAGAGTCCAGCACAGAGCCACAAAAATGCTGAAGGGAGTGGAACATCTTCCTTAGGAGGAGAGCCTGAGGGAGCTGAGGGCTCTGGAGCTTGGAGAGGAGGAGCCTGAGGGTGACCTCATTGCTGTTGCTAAAGCTGTGCAGGGTGAGTGCCCAGAGGCTGGAGCCAGGCTCTGCTGGGGGATGCCCAATGCCAGCACAAGGGGCAGTGCTGGAAGCTGAGGCAGAGGAAGTGCCATGGAAACAGGAGGAAGAACTTTTTTCCCTGTGAGGGTGACAGAGCCCTGGAAGAGGCTGCCCAGGGGGGTTGTGGAGTCTCCTTCCCTGGAGATATTCAACCCCCACCTGGATGTGTTCCTGTGTGATCTGCTCTCGGTGCTCCTGCTCTGGCAGGGGTTGGACTGGATGAGCTTTGGAGGTCCCTTCCAGCCCCAAACATTCTGTGATTCTGTGAGTGTTTGACATTCAGGTGATACAGCAGTGTCCAGCTGCTTGAGAACTTGAAAATGAAGTTCATGGATAGATTGGACAATCTGTTATTATCATTAAGGAACTTATAACAGAATTTAAATGCAGAAAATCTAACTGCCCTGGTTTTCTCTTTTATAAGCATTTATAAATTCTCATTATTAATTAGCCTGTTAAACAATTTCTAGCCAAATGGGAAGGTGGTTGGGTGCAGTTTTGCAGCTTGATCTAGAAACACATGGGCTTGAGGCTGGGGTCAAATTCAGGTTTATAACTTAATATGTATCTTGGTCTGAGTTAGAACAGAACTTGTGAGACCACAGCTGCAATCCTGTGTCCAGTTCTGGGCTCCCCAGTTCCAGAGAGACAGAGACCTGCTGGAGAGAGTCCAAGGGAGAGCCAGGAGGATGCTTAGGGGACTTGAGCATCTCCCCTGTGAAGAGACTGAGAGCCCTGGGGCTGTTTAGTCTGCAGAAAAGAAGGCTGAGAGGGGATCTGATCAATGTCTACCAATAGCTGAGGGCTGGGGGTCAAGTGGAGGGGGCCAAGCTCTTTTGGGTGGTGCACAAGAGTAAGCCAAGGATCAGTGGAGACAAACTTGAGCAGAGAAGGTTTCAGCTCAACATGAGGAGAAACGTCTTTCCAGTGAGGGTGGCAGAGCCCTGGAGCAGGCTGCCCAGAGAGGTTGTGGAGTCTCCTTCTCTGGAGCCTTTCCAACCCCCCTGGATGCATTCCTGTGCAGACTGCCCTGGCTGATGCTGCTCTGGCAGGGGGGTTGGACTGGATGATCTCTGGAGGTCCTTTCCAACCTCTAACAATTTGTGATTCTGTGATTCAGTGAACTAATCCTGTTCAGTGATTCTACTTTTCAGCTGAGTCTCTTCTCTTTCTGAAGTGAGCAGTATGTTCCCACAGGCAGTGTCTGCTTCCAGCAGTGATAATGCTCTGTGTTTCCAGCTAGTGTTAAGGGTTGCTGTGCAGACCAAGGTCACTGCTACACCTTCTGTGCTACATTCTGGGTGCACAAAGTCAAAGGCCACACCTGAATCCAGCATGAGACTTGCCCAATGCCCATCAGGAGTGATGGTGATGGTGACTAATTGCCATCAGGGGCTCAAGGAGAAGGCTCCAAGGAGACATTCTTATGGCCTTCCAGTGTCTGAAGGGGGCTCCAAGAAAGCTGGGGAGGGAGTTTTGAGGGTGTCAGGGAGTGATAGGACTGGGGGGAATGGAGCAAAACTAGAAATGGGGAGATTGAGATTGGATGTTAGGAAGAAGTTGTTCCCCATGAGGGTGGTGAGAGCCTGGCACAGGTTGCCCAGGGAGGTGGTGGCAGCCTCATGCCTGGAGGTTTTGCAGCCAGGCTGGCTGTGGCTGTGAGCAACCTGCTGTAGTGTGAGGTGTCCCTGCCCATGGCAGGGGGTTAGAACTGGCTGATCCTTGAGGTCCCTTCCAGCCCTGACAGTTCTGTGATTCTGTGATACTGGTTTCAGGTATATTTATGTATTTCACTTTATAATTATTATGCTCATTAAAGCTGTTTTGGTCCCTTTCTCTTTCCCTTTGGGCAGGGAGAGGGGTTAATAGCCATCATCTGTCACTCATTTAGTGGCCAGCCCACCCCTAACCTTAGCACAGCCCCAGCTGGGTAGCCTGAGTGATGGGGCATGTCTGAGCTGTATGTCGCTGAGGCTGGCAGACAAAACGACCATACCCTTTGAATACTGCACTAATGTCCCTCCTGTCCACATGTACACTATACTTCAGGCCTGCATTAGGCACTTTCCAGACCTACTCCTTACAAATTTCTTCAATTCCAGCTCTTTTTTTTTTAAATTTTAATTTTTTTCTTCTCACTGCCAGGTGCAGCCAGCCTCTGATGTAGGGCAAACTAAGCTGCTCTTGTGCTGATGGAGGAGAAGCTGGACAGGAGCAGGCAGTGTGAGCTTGCAGCACAGAAGGCAAAGCACAGCCTGGGCTGCATCCAAAGCAGCATTGCCAACAGAGCCAGAGAGGTGATTCTGACACTTTGCTCTGCTGAGACCTCACCTGCAGTGCTGTGTGCAGGTCTGGAGCCCTCAATACAGGAAGGACATGGAGCTGATGGAGAGAGTCCAGAGGAGGGACACAAAAATGATCAGTGGGTTGGAACAGCTCTGCTACAAGAACAGGCTGAGGGAGCTGGGGGTGTTCAGCCTGGAGAAGAGGAGGCTCCAGGGAGATCTAATAGCAGCCTGCCAGTACCTGAAGGGGCTACAGGAAGGCTGGAGAGAGACTGTTTGCAGAAGCCTGGAGGGACAGGACCAGGGTCAATGGCTTCAAACTAGAGCAGAGCAGATTGAGATTGGATGTTAGGAACAAGTTCTTTACCCTGAGGGTGGTGGAACACTGGAACAGGTTGCCCAGGGACGTGGTTGAGGCTCCTTCCCTGGAGATATTCAAGGTGAGGCCAGATGAGGCCCTGGGTAACCTGATCTAGTTGTGGATGTCCCTGCTGACTGTGGGGAGGTCAGACTGGGTGACCTTTGGAGGTCCTTTCTGGCCTGGAGCATGCTATGATTCCGTGGAGGAGTCAGGGCTTGGAGCTGTTTAGCAACAGCTGAGTGGTAAAATGTGATGTGTACATAACAGCAAAATGTCAGAGGAGAGATCAAAGCACCCAGTTACTGAAAGGGGCAGCAAGGTGACTCAGGCTTTGCTGTAGTTTGAAGACAGAAAAGGAAATTATGGAAGGACCCAGTCTATAACTAGAGGGTGTAAGAGATTGCTTTGATCAAAGGAGGAAGTGGAGAATACTCTTTGCACAACTTTCATGTAGTTCAATAGAGTTTATATTATTCATCACTGACAGTGTTAAAGTTAAACCATATGGGTATTGTCTGTAGTTCTTTTCTCATCATTAGTAATTAGAATGATATTTGCCTGTCAATATAAGTCATCTCCTCACTAATTAGCACACTACTCCACTGTGATTTGCTCACCAAACTGAAGAAGTACAACTGCATCAGTGACTCATCCGAATCCGCTCCCAGAGCAGCAAGTCTGCACCGGAGTGATCTGGCAGCAGAAGAAACAGGTTAGCTCAGAGAGAAAAAGGGGTTAGTGACTAAGACTCCAATAGTCTGGTCTAGTCTAATGGAAGCCAGGGATGAGGCTTCCTGTGTCACTGGGTAACCCTTGAAAATCAAGAAGGAGAAGGATCTATTGGAGAGAGTCCAATGGGGAGCTACCAAGAGGACTGAGGGACTGGAGCACTGCCTGATGAGGAAAGGCTGAGAGCCCTGGGGCTGTTTAGCCTGGAGAGGAGAAGGCTGAGAGGGGATCTGATCAATGGCAATCAATAGCTGAGGGGTGGTTGTCAAGTGGAGGGAGCCAAGCTGTTTTGGGTGCTGCACAGCCAAAGAACATTGGAGACAAACTTGAACAGAGAAGGTCTCAGCTCAACATGAGGAGAAACTTCTTTGCAGTGAGGGTGGCAGAGCCCTGGAGCAGGCTGCCCAGAGAGGTTGTGGAGTCTCCTTCTCTGGAGCCTTTCCAACCCCCTGGATGCATTCCTGTGCAGACTGCCCTGGGTGATGCTGCTCTGGCAGGGGGGTTGGACTGGATGATCTCTGGAGGTCCTTTCCAACCTGTGGTACTGTGATTAAGGAGGTCTCTAGAAAAAAGTGGTCTAATGGGATGTTGACTTGACCATAGCAAGTGTGATGTCCTCCAGGCATCATGTTGAAATGTGTAGATTCCTAGAATGCCAGGTTGGAAGGATCATCCAGTTTAACCCTTCAGGATAAAAGAGGTTTAAATGAGCTGGCCCAGGTGTGAATGAGCTGGCCCAGCACCCTGTCAAGCTGGGCCTTGAAACTGTCTAATGTAAGGGAATCCACCAGCTCCCTTGGGAGCTTATTCCAGTGTTTAGCAGTTCGGATGGCTGAGTGCTTTGAAGGCTGTCAAGGTCCCTTTGGATGCCACCCCTTACAGTTCATAATTTTGCTCAACAACAAAGAGCTGCTATGACACTTCTGCTTCCACAATTAGAGGCTTGCTGTCTGTGCCTTTCCCTCTTCTTATATCATAGCAAATCAGGTTGTGTTTCTGCAGTGGTTTCCATCCCAGACCTCAACACATTTCATCAGTGTTAACTAGGAAAGCTAAGCACTGAATTGCTTCACAGAGATCCTGTGTCCTTAGGGGAAATGGTTTCTTTATTATGAGTACAAACAGGTCAAACCATTTCCCATATGCTGTCTGGCATTACTCAGTGATCTATAAAGTTTAGCATCATGTTTTATTCCCAGTGAAGCTAATGAGATTAGTAGTAGAAAACAATCTTTCTCAGCAGCAAGGATCATACCTCTGTAAGGGCTTGGCTAAGCAGCTGAAATCCAACTACAGAGGCTTGTGTGGGTATTATCTTGATGCTGTTTAGCATGTCAGTCACTGGGAATGTCTGGAGTGCAGAATCTACCTTCTGAACAGCCTGGATTAGCAAAGAAAATATAGGATTAACAAATAAAAACCTCAACCCTCTCAAAAACTCTCTAAGTGGCAGCTTGGGGCTTTATTTAGTGGATGACATTCGGGCTTGTGTTCCCCTTCCCCTTCCCCCCCTTCCCCTTCCCCTTCCCCTTCCCCTTCCCCTTCCCCTTCCCCTTCCCCTTCCCCTTCCCCTTCCCCTTCCCCTTCCCCTTCCCCTTCCCCTTCCCCTTCCCCCCTTCCCCTTCCCCTTCCCCTCCCCTCCCCTCCCTTCTCCCTCCCTCCCCTCCCCTTCCCTTCCCTTCCCAAACCTTCCCAAACCTTTCCCTTCCCTTCCCTTCCCCCTTCCCTTCCCTTCCCTTCCCCTTCCCTTCCCTTCCCTTCCCTTCCCTTCCCTTCCCTTCCCTTCCCAAACCTTCCCAAACCTTCCCAAACCTTCCCAAACCTTCCCAAAAACCTTCCCAAACCTTCCCAAACCTTCCCTTCCCAAACCTTCCCAAACCTTCCCTTCCCAAACCTTCCCTTCCCAAACCTTCCCTTCCCAAACCTTCCCTTCCCTTCCCTTCCCTTCCCAAACCTTCCCTTCCCTTCCCTGCCCTTCCCAAACCTTCCCTTCCCTTCCCTTCCCAAACCTTCCCTTCCCTTCCCTTCCCAAACCTTCCCTTCCCTTCCCAAACCTTCCCTTCCCAAACCTTCCCTTCCCAAACCTTCCCTTCCCAAACCTTCCCTTCCCTTCCCTTCCCAAACCTTCCCTTCCCTTCCCTTCCCAAACCTTCCCTTCCCTTCCCTTCCCAAACCTTCCCTTCCCTTCCCTTCCCTTCCCTTCCCTTCCCTTCCCTTCCCTTCCCTTCCCTTCCCTTCCCTTCCCTTCCCTTCCCTTCCCTTCCCTTCCCTTCCCTTCCCTTCCCTTCCCTTCCCTTCCCTTCCCTTCCCTTCCCTTCCCAAACCTTCCCAAACCTTCCCTTCCCTTCCCTTCCCAAACCTTCCCTTCCCTTCCCTTCCCAAACCTTCCCTTCCCTTCCCTTCCCAAACCTTCCCAAACCTTCCCAAACCTTCCCAAACCTTCCCTTCCCTTCCCAAACCTTCCCTTCCCAAACCTTCCCTTCCCTTCCCGAGCTCTGAGCTCTTCACAGGCCAGGCATCCTTTGAAAAACAGCAAAACCATTTAAGATTTTTCTGGAAACAAAATACAGTGCTCTCTGGTGCCTCCAGCCATGAGCACAGCAAAAGGCTTCTCCCAGCAGGGAGGCTCTGCACAGGGCCTTGGACAGATTGGCTCCGTGGGCGACATTACCAGGAGGAGCTTCCACAAGGCCAAGTGCCAGGTCTTGCACTTGGGGCACAGCAGCCCCAAGCAAGGCTCCAGGCCTGGGGCAGTGTGGCTGGAAAGCTGCTGGCAGAAAGGGACCTGGGGGTGCTGATGGACAAGCAGCTGGCCAAGAAAGCCAAAGGCATCCCAAGCATTCAAATAGGCTGGGCAGGGACTGGCTTGAGAGCAGCCCTGAAGAAAAGGCCTTGGGAGTGCTGGGGAGAAGCTCAAGAGGAGCCAGCAGGGAGCACTTGCAGCCCAGAGAGCCAAGCAGAGCCTGGGCTGCAGCAAGAGAAGTGTGGCCAGCAGGGCCAGGGAGGGGATTCTGCCCCTCTGCTATACTCTGCTGAGACCACAGCTGGAGCTCTGTGTCCAGTTCTGGAGCCTCTGTTCCAGGAAGGATCTGGAGGTGCTGGAAGGTGTCCAGAGAAAGGCCACGAGGATGATCAGAGGGCTGGAGCTGCTCTGCTATGGAGACAGACTGAGGGAGTTGGGGCTGTTCAGTCTGGAGAAGAGAAGGCTGAGAGGTGACCTCATTGTGGCCTTCCAGGATCTGAAGGGGGCTCCAAGAAAGCTGGGGAGGGACTTGTGAGGGTGCCAGGTAGTGATAGGACTGGGGGGGATGGAGCAAAACTAGAAATGGGTAGATTGAGATTGGTGAGAGCCTGGCACAGGTTGCCCAGGGAGGTGGTGGCAGCCTCCTGCCTGGAGGTGTTTGCAGCCAGGCTGGATGTGGCTGTGAGCAACCTGCTGGAGTGTGAGGTGTCCCTGCCCATGGCAGGGGGTGTTAGAACTGAATTGTCTTTGAGGTCCCTTCCATCTGTGGCAATTCTGTGATCCTGGCTTTTTTTACAAGTGCTGTGTCTGTTGCAAGGGCAGCTGCTGGGGCATGTGCCCAGTGTGGGATTCTCCAGCCAGGGAGTCAGAGGCCGTGAGGATTCCTGAGGAAAACATTCCTGCAGAAGGCAGCCTCCTGTCATGCTGGCTCCTTGGGTTGGAGCAGGCATAGGTTTATACACAGGGCTGGATCCTGCTGGCTAGATGAGTTAGTGTGAGAGAGATGACAGTATATAAAAATCAGGTACTTCAGGCAATAGATACTTGGGCAGGGCTTCAGTATAGGGATGGTGCTAGGGACATACTCAGGACTTCCACTTCTGTTAGCTGCTGCTTCTGTTAAGAGCTTCCAGCACTGCTTCTGTTAAGGTCACTCTGAGACTCTGTAATGCTGGGGATTCTACAATGTTGTAATAAAGGACTGCTGAGAGGAGCTCTGAGCTTCCCAGCTCTCTTCCTTTCTGGCATTCCATGGTGTGATGGGGTTCATCCATTCATCACCCATTGGGACCCTCTCAGCAGGGGTCACCATGACTAAGTCAGCACCCCAAAATGGGGGTGTGATAGTGTCCAGTAGGAGCAAGGAGGGGTTTGGAACACAAGCCCTATGAGGAGAGGCTGAAGGAGCTGGGGTTGCTTAGCCTGGAGAGGAGGAGACTCAGGGGTGACCTTATTGCTCTCTACAACTCCCTGAAGGGAGGTTGTAGCCAGGCAGAGGTTGGTCTCTTCTCCCAGGCAGCCAGCACCAGAACAAGAGGACACAGTCTCAGGCTGTGCCAGGGGAGGTTTAGACTGGATGTTAGGAAGAAGTTCTACACAGAGAGAGTGATTGCCCATTGGAATGTGCTGCCCAGGGAGGTGGTGGAGTCACCATCACTGGAGGTGTTCAGGAGGAGACTTGAGGGGGTGCTTGGTGCCATGGGTTAGTTGATTAGGTGGTGTTGGATGATAGGTTGGACACGATGATCTCGAAGGTCTCTTCCAACCTGGTTTATTCTATTCTATTCCATTGTATTGTATTCTATTGTATTGTTATGCTCAGCTCTGGTGAGGCCACAGCTTGAGTATTGTGTTCAGTTTCAGGCACCTCAGTGCAAGAGAGATGTGGAGGTGCTGGAGCCAGGGCAGAGGAGGGCAAGGAAGCTGTGAAGGGCCTGGAGAATAAATCTTACAAAGTGCAACTGAAGGAGCTGGGGATGGTTAGTCTGGAACAGAGGAGGCTACATCCCCTTTTTACAATACAATACAATACAATACACCAGGTTGGAAGAGACCTTCAAGATCATCGCGTCCAACCCATCAAACAATCCAACCCACCCAACAACTAGACCATACAGCCAAGCACCCCATCAAGTCTTCTCCTGAACACCTCCTGTGAAGGTGACTCCACCACCTCCACGGGTAGCCGATTCCAATGGGCAATCACTCTCTCCGTGTAGAACTTCTTCCTAACATCCAGCCTAAACCTGCCCTGGCGCAGCCTGAGACTGTGTCCTCTTGTTCTGGTGCTGGATGCCTGGGAGAAGAGGCCAACCTCTGCCTGGCTACAACCTCCCTTCAGGTAGTTGTAGAGAGCAAGAAGGTCACCCCTCAGTCTCCTCTTCTCCAGGCTAAGCAACCCCAGCTCCCTCAGCCTTTCCTCATAGGGCTTGTGTTCCAAACCCCTCACCAGCTTTGTTGCCCTTCTCTGGACACGTTCCAGCAAGTCAACATCCTTCCTAAACTGAGGGGCCCAGAACTGGACACAGGACTCAAGGTGCGGCCTAACCAGTGCAGTGTACAGGGGCACAATGACCTCCCTGCTCCTGCTGGCCACACTGTTCCTGATGCAAGCCAGGATGCCATTAGCCTTCTTGGCTGCCTGGGCACACTGCAGGCTCATGTTCAGCCTACAATCAACCAGTACCCCCAGGTCCCTCTCTGCCTGGCCACTCTCCAGCCACTCTGACCCCAGCCTGTAGCACTGCCTGGGGTTGTTGTGGCCAATGTGCAGAACCCGGCACTTGGATGTGTTAAATCTCATGCCATTGGACTCTGCCCATCTGTCCAGCCTGTCGAGGTCCCTCTGCAAAGCCTCTCTGCCCTCCAGCAAATCAACTGCTGCCCCCAGCTTGGTGTCATCTGCAAATTTACTGATGATGGACTCAATGCCCTCATCCAGATCATCAATAAAGATGTTGAAGAGCATGGGGCCCAGTACTGATCCCTGGGGCACACCACTAGTGACAGGCCGCCAGCTGGATGTGGTGCCATTCACCATTACTCTCTGGGCTCGGCCCTCCAGCCAGTTCCTAACCCAACGCAGTGTGCTCCTGTCCAAGCCACGGGCTGACAGCTTGGCCAGGAGTTTGCTGTGGGGAACGGTGTCAAAGGCCTTGCTGAGGTCCAGGTAGACCACATCCACAGGCCTCCCCACATCCACCAGGCGGGTCACCTGATCATAGAAGGAGATCAGGTTGGTCAGGCAGGACCTGCCCCTCCTAAATCCATGCTGGCTAGGCCTGAGCCCCTGGTCATCCTGTAAGTGCTGTGTGATCGCACTCGAGCTGACCCGTTCCATAATCTTGCCTGGCACTGAGGTCAGGCTGACAGGCCTATAATTCCCCGGCTCATCCAACCGGCCCTTCTTGTGGATGGGCACCACGTTAGCCAGCTTCCAGTCTTCTGGGACCTCTCCAGTGAGCCAGGACTGCTGAAAAATGATGGAAAGTGGCTTGGACAGCTCATCTGTCAGCAATCTCAGCACCCTAGGATGGATCCCATCCGGTCCCATGGCCTTGTGGGGGTCCAAGCGGCTCAGTAGATCTCTAACTTCCTCTTGGAGCAGTGGGAAACTATGCAGCTCTCTGGCTCCTTCTGCCAGCTCTGCAGGCCAGCTGTCTGGAAGACGTTCTGCCCTGCTAGTGAAGACTGAGGCAAAGAAGGTGTTAAATACCTCTGCCTTTTCCTCATTCTTTGTTACAACGTTCCCCTCCGTGTCAACCAAGGAGTGGAGGTTGTCCTTGCCCTTCTTCTTGCTATTGATGTATTTATAGAAGGACTTTCTGTTGTCCTTCACAGCAGAGGCCAGTCTAAGTTCTAAATGGGCTTTTGCCTCCCTAATTTTCTTCCTGCACAACCTAGCAACATCCCTAAACATTCTGTAGGTTGCCTCCCCTTTCTTCCAAAGATGATACACCCTCTTTTTTTCCCTAAGTTCTATTAAAAGTTCATTGCCCATCCAGGCTGGCCGTCTGCCCCGGCGGCTCATCTTCCGGCACACCGGCACAGCCTGTTCTTGCACCTTCAATAGTTCTTCCTTGAAGTAGGTCCAGCTCTCCTGGACCCCTTTGTTTTTAAGGGCTGATTCCCAAGGAACCTTCTGAATTAGTTCCTTGAGCAGCCTGAAGTCTGCCCTCCGGAAGTCCAGAGTGGAGGTCTTGTTGCTGCCCCTCTTGGCTTGGCTGCATACTGAAAACTCTATTATGTCGTGGTCACTGGTGCCTAAACACCCTCCGACCACCACATCACCCACCAGCCCTTCCCTGTTGGTGAAGAGGAGGTCAAGCATAGCCTTACCCCTGGTAGGCTCACGCAGCACCTGGGATAAGAAGCTGTCCTCCATGCACTCCAAGAACCTCCTAGACTGCCTCCTCTCTGCTGTGTTGAGATCTTACCTTTTCTTACCTTTTCTTCCCCAGTGAAGTCTTCATGATGCAAAAATCATTCTTTTTTAACTTCTAGAATAGCCTTTTTAAGTCAGCGCTGTCACAGCTCTGTGCAGTGTTCATTAAGTGACTGCACCAAGGATTTCCAGAATATGAAAATAATTTCTGTTTTATTCCCTTTTTCCTTACTGAAGAATTTATTGAGCTGTTGTATTCACAGGAGTTAGAAGGATGTTCTGTGATGGGAGGCTTCTCACTATTTTTAGTCAGAAGCTACACAGCTTTCCTCCAGAACAAGAGGACACAGTCTCAAGCTGTGCCAGGGGAGGTTTAGGCTGGAGGTTAGGAGGAAGTTGTACACAGAGAGAGTGATTGCCCATTGGAATGTGCTGCCCAGGGAGGTGGTGGAGTCACCATCACTGGAGGTGTTCAGGAGGAGACTTGATGGGGTGCTTGGTGCCATGGGTTAGTTGATTAGGTAGTGTTGGATGATAGGTTGGACACGATGATCTTGAAGGTCTCTTCCAACCTGGTCTATTCTATTCTATTCTATTCTATTCTATTCTATTCTATTCTATTCTATTCTATTCTATTCTATTCTACTCTTCTATGATTTCCTTAAGTTTCATAGAGTCATAGAATCATAGAATTAATAAGGTTGGAAAAAACCTCAGAGATCAAGTCCAACCTGTCACCCAACACCTCCTGACAACTAAACCATGGCACCAAGTGCCACATCCAGTCCCCTCTTCAACACCTCCAGGGATGGTGACTCCACCACCTCCCTGGGCAGCACATCCCAATGGCAAATTCCTCTTGCTGGGAAGAACTTTCTCCTCACCTCCAGCCTAAACCTCCCCTGGTGCAGCTTGAGACTGTGTCCTCTTGTTCTGGTGCTGGGTGCCTGGGAGAAGAGGCCAACCCCCACCTGGCTACAACCTCCCTTCAGGGAGTTGTAGAGAGCAAGAAGGTTTCCCCTGAGCCTCCTCCAGGCTAAGCAACCCCAGCTCCCTCAGCCTCTCCTCACAAGGCTGTGCTCAGGGCCTCTCCCCAGCCTTGTTGCCCATCTCTGGACACCTTCAAGAGTCTCAATGTCCTTCTTAAACTGAGGAGCCCAGAACTGGACAAAGGACTCAAGGTGTGGCCTAACCAGTGCTGAATACAGGGCAGAATGAGACCTCCCTGCTCCTGGTGGCCACACTGTTCCTGATGCAGGCCAGGATGCCATTGACCTCCTTGGCCACCTAGGCACACTGCTGGCTCATGTTCATCTGCTGTTCACCCGTACCCTCAGGTTGCTTTCTGCCTGGCTGCTCTCTCAGCCACTCTGACCCCATCCTGTAGCACTGCATGTGGTTGTTGTGGCCACAGTGCAGCACCTGGCACTTGGACTTGTGAATTTGTGGAACTTTCTATGTCTACTCCTAACTGAAAGGCAGGAGCAGAAAAGGAATGCATTCACTCTGTAGACATGTTTGTAGGACTGTCCCAAATGCTGAGAAGGCAGAAGGTTTCACTCTGAGGCTGGCTCCACATGAAAATGATGTTTGGGGATTGAGTTAAAGAATGAATATACATTGAAATTGTAAGTGGAATCTCAGCAGAAGTGCAGTTGAGGGGTACAGCTGAGATCAAAATACCTGGTTTGCTAGAGGAACCAGGGGTTGCTAAAACACCTTGAAATGAATTTCATTCCCCCCTCTTTGCAGCAAATAAAGGTGACCTGCTAAGGTGGAGGAGATAGCCGAGGGAGCGACTATTTCAGACTCGATTTTAACAAATAGAGAGGACAGAACTCAGAGTCTGAAAGCAGAAGGCTATTAGGATGAAAGTGTTCTGAAAGCACCTTAGAAACATGATACTTCAAAGCACTACTTGGACCACTGAGTACCAGCTCTCTGACTATAGGAAAAAGGAGGAACGACTGCAGAAAGTCAGCACCGGCGAGCGCTGGAAGAGAGACTTCAGGCACCGGATAACATAATTAGACAGATGTCATGCAAGGGATAAAGGTCTTGGGAAAGGTTCCTTAAAGAGACAGCATGAAAAGCATACCACCAAATGATTTCCATGTGAAAGAGGTAGGAAGTATATGCTGAGAAAAGTGGAGTTTAATGAGGGGTGTCTCCGTTGCAAGCACTGGCGACACCATCTTGCTAACGTGTGGTGGGTTCGGGCTGCGCCTCTGAAGTTCTGTTGCAGAGTTTGAGCAGAAAAGCAGAAAAATATGCATAAAGCACTGCTGGGTGTAAAGAGGGAAACTAGAGGTAATTCTAAACAAACACCTTGGAGAAATATCTGCTATAAGATTGGCTGTACCAAAACCATCATAAGTTGGTGATCACCTGAAGAACCTGAAAGTGTTCAAGTCCATGGGACCCAACGGGATACACCCACGGGTGCTGAGAGAACTGGCAGATGAGGTTGCCAAACCCCTCTCTATTATATTCCAAAAGTCCTGGCAGCCTGGGGCAGTCCCCACAGACTGGAAAAGGGGAAACATTGCTCCCATTTTCAAAAAGGGCAAGAAGGAGGAACCAGGGAACTCCAGGCCAGGCAGTCTCACCTCTGTGCCCGGAAAGATCACGGAGCAGATCCTCCTGGAGGCACTAATGACTCAGAAGAACAGTGAAGAGGTGATTTGGAACAGTCAGCATGGCTTTGCCAAGGGCAAATCCTGCCTGACACACCTGGTGGCCTTCTGTGAGCAGGTGACAGCATTAATAGATGAGGGGTGAGCAACTGATGTCGTTTACCTGGACTTGAGCAAAGCCTTCGACGCTGTCCCGCACCACCTCCTGGTCTCCAAGCTGGTGACACATGGGTTTGATGGGTGACCACTAGGTGGATACAGAACTGGCTTGATGGCCGCACCCAAAGAGTGGCTGTCAATGGGTCCATGTCCCAGGGGAGGCCAGGGACAAGCAGAGTGCCTCAGGGATCAGCCCTGGGACCAGGCTTGTTCAACATCTTTGTAGGTGCCATGGACAGTGGCAGTGAGTGCAGCCTCAGCAAGGTTGCTGATGACACCAAGCTGTGTGGTGCAGCAGACACGCTGGAGGGAAGGGATCCATCCAGAGGGACCTGGACAGGCTGGAGAGGTGGGCACAAGCCAACCTCAGGAGCTTCAACAAGACCAAGGGCAGGGTCCTGCAGCTGGGTGGAGGCAACCCCAGGCACAAATCCAGGCTGGGCAGGGACTGGCTGGAGAGCAGTCCTGAGGAGCGAGACTTAGGGGTGCTGGGGGAGGAGAAGCTCAACAGGAGCTCTCAGTGTGCACTTGCAGCCCAGAAAGCCAACCAGATCCTGGGCTGCAGCAAGAGAAGTGTGGCCAGCAGGGCAAGGGAGGGGATTCTCCCCCTCTACTCAGCCCTGGTGAGACCCCACCTGGAGTACTGCGTCCAGTTCTGGAGCCCCTATTACAGGAGGGATGTGGAGGTGCTGGAAGGTGTCCAGAGAAGGGCCACGAGGATGATCAGAGGGCTGGAGCACCTCTCCTGTGAGGACAGACTGAAGGAGTTGGGGCTGTTCAGTCTGGAGAAGAGAAGGCTCCCAGGTGACCTCATTGTGGCCTTCCAGTATCTGAAGGGGGCCTACAGGAAGGCTGGGGAGGGACTTCCAGGATCTCAGGTAGTGATAGGACATGGGGGAATGGAATGAAGCTGGAAATAGGGAGATTCAGGCTGGAGGTGAGGAGGAAGTTCTTCCCCATGAGAGTGGTGAAGCCCTGGAATGGGTTATCCAGGGAGGTGGTTGAGGCCCCGTCCCTGGAGGTGTTTAAGCCCAGGCTGGATGAGGCTCTGGCCAGGCTGATCTAGTGTGGGGTGTCCCTGCCCACGGCAGGGGGTTGGAACTAGCTGATCCTTGTGGTCCCTTCCAACCCTGACTGATTCTATGATTCCATGATATGATCTGCTTTTGCTGACCTTGGCTGCATTGCTTTGGTTAAGTCTAACCACTGCTTTCTCTCTGCTCCTTTCTCCCTTTTGGTCAGGGGGTGGGGGGCAGAGGGACAGTCTCCCTGGTCTCTGCCCAGGCTGGTTCTCATGTTGTTTGTTAATTGTAAATGTGGTAACTCCTGTATATTTTGTACATACTCATTGCAGATTGTAGTTTTGCCTGTAAATGTGGCTTGCATTTGCTTCCAACTGAGCTGATCTGCCGAACTCAATGCTGGGGGAAATCTCAACCCACCACAGAATGGCACAAACATTTAGCGAGATAAATAAAGACATTATTGGAAGTGCCAGGGACTAAAAGGCAATAAAAGTCTTCTGCTCACCACATTGAAACAAAGGAAAACTGTAAATCCAGTGCTTAAGTGGGTGGAAGTGAAGATAAGGAATAGCTCAAATGAGGCTTGAATTTGCAGATTCACAGATGGCATCAGGTTAGAAGAGATCCTTAAAGGTCATCTTGTGCAACCCCCTGCAGGCAGCAGGGACACCTCCAACTACATCAGGCTGCCCCAGAGCCACAGCAAGTCTGATCTTGAATGTCTGCAGAGAATGGAGCCTCAACCCTGGGCACCCTGCTCCAGTAGTTTGCCACTCTCATTGTAGAGAAATTCTTCCTTATGTCCAGCCTGAGTCTGCCTTGGTCCAGTTTCAAACCATTGCCTCTCCTCCTGTCACTACAAGCCCTTCTGAATGGCTGTTCCCTAGCTTTTCTGTAGGTCCCCTTTAGATGTTGAAATGTAGCTATAAGGTCTCCCTGGAGCCTTCTCTTCTCCATAGAAGTGCTCCAGCCCTCTGATCATCATTGTGGCTCTCCTCTGGACCTGCTCCAGCAGGTCCGTGTCTCTCTTCTGTTGGGGGCCCCAGAGCTGAACACAGTACTCCAGGCGAAGTCTCACCAGCACAGAGAAGAGGAGCAGAGTCCCCGGTCTCGACCTGCTGGCCACGCTTCATTTGATGCAGCCCAGAATGTGATTTTCAGTTTTCTTCTGTTTCAGGCTTTTGAAAACAAAACAAAACAAAACAAAACAAAACAAAACAAAACAAAACAAAACAAAACAAGTCAACCCCAAAACCCAAGAAAAGCAAACAAACAAACCCAAACCACAAAACAAAGGAACAAACAAACAAACAGTTCTTTATCACAGTGTAATGAAATTAAAATGCAGAGGGAAAGCCAAAAGCCAGAGTGAGAAGCACAGGTCCAAGAATATTTTTCCCAGCTCAGTGTATGGAAGTCAGCCAGGTCTGATGAGGTTTACCTAGAGTCCCTCAGGAACTAACCAAGTCAACAGCTCAGAAACCACCGGTGTTTATCTTTGAGAGCTCATAGAGGATGGTTTGGCCCCAGGGGGCTGAGGAAGGGCAAACATAGCAATTAATCTTTCAGAAGAGGGAAAGCAAGCTTGACTGATCTAAGAGTCCCTCTTTCCTGCCTTCAAGAGTTGCAAAGAGGCGAGAGCAGATTAGCAACCAACCGGTTCCTAGGAACCCGAGAGCAAGAACGAGCCAATGTGATTTTGTAGAGCACCACTAATGTCCCACCAATGCCACTTCATTCTGTGCAGGAAGGTTTGCCTGCCCCATGCTACAGTGAGTTCTTTGGTCGTCTCACACGTGGATTGCAAGAAAAGAACACTGTCAATGATGCAAATGCAAGATGACTCCAAAATACTTACACCTTAGTTGAATCAATTACACCCTGTTTAATTAATCACAGTACAGTTCCACAGTACATTAGAGGTTGGGAGGGACCTCCAGAGATCATCCAGTAAAACCCCCTCTGCCAGGGCAGCATCAACCAGGGCAGTCTGCACAGGAATGCATCCAGGTGGCTTTTGAAAGCCTCCAGAGAAGGAGACTCCACAACCTCTCTGGGCAGCCTGCTCCAGGGCTCTGCCACCCTGACTCTAAAGAAGTTTCTCCTCATGTTGGGGGTGAAAACTAGCAACAGAACAACAGGACACATTCTCAAGCTGTATAGGGGCAAGTTTAGGCTTCATCTTAGAAAGAACTTTTTCACAGGAAGAGAGACTGGTCATTGGAATGTGCTGCCCAGGGAGGTGGAGGGGTCGACAACCCTGGAGGCATAAAAGAAAAGCCTGGAGGAGGCACTTAGTGCCATGGTCTAGTTGATTAATTAGGGTTGGGTGATTGGTTGGACTTGAGGATCTTGGAGTCGTCTTCCAACCTGGTTGATTCTGTGGAACCTCTGTTCAAGTTGGTCTGCATTGCTCCTTGGCTTATTGCTGTGCAGCACCCAAAAGAGCTTGGCCCCCTCCACTTGACCCCCAGCCCTCAGCTATTGATAGACATTGATCAGATCCCCTCTCAGCCTTCTCTTCTTCAGACTAAACAGCCCCAGGGCTCTCAGTCTCTTCCCAGGGGAGATGCTCAAGTCCCCTAAGCATCCTCCTGGCTCTCCCTTGGACTCTCTCCAGCAGGTCTCTGCCTCTCTTGAACTGGGGAGCCCAGAACTGGACACAGGATTGCAGCTGTGGTCTGAGCAGGGCAGAGTAGAGGGGGAAGATAACCTCCCCAGCCCTGCTGGCCACACTTTTCTTGCTGCACCCCAGGATCCCATTGGCTCTCTTGGCCACCAGGGCACATTGCTGTCCCATGCAGAACTTGCTGCCCACCAGCACTCCAAGCTCTTTCTCCAGGGAGCTGCTTTCCAGCAGGGCAGCTCCTAACCTGTCTGGGTGCCTGCTGTTCTTCCTCCCCAGATGCAGGACCCTGCACTTGTCCTGATTGACCTTCATGAGGTTTGCCTGGACCCAGCTCTCGGGCTGTCCAGATGTCATTGGATGGCAGCACAGCCTGACAGGTGTCATCCATCACACCCCATCCCCAGTTTGATATCATGATCCTTTTGTCTTTTTGTAAGCCAACCATACAACCCCCAAATTCGGGGAAGTAACTGAAGGAATAAAATAGAATAGGATAGGATAGGATAGGATAGGATAGGATAGGATAGGATAGGATAGGATAGGATAGGATAGGATAGGATAGGATAGGATAGGATAGAATTAACCAGGTTGGAAAAGACCTTTGAGATCATCCAGTCCAACCTATCACCCAAGACCATCTAAGCAACTGAACCATGGCACCAAGTGCCTCATCCAGGCTCTTCCTAAACACCTCCAGTGATGGGGACTCCACCACCTCCCTGGGCAGCACATTCCAATGGCCAATCTCTCTTGCTGGGAAGAATTTCTTCCTGACCTCCAGCCTAAACCTCCGCTGGCACAGCTTGAGACTGTGTCCTCTTGTTCTGGTGCTGGCTGCCTGGGAGAAGAGCCCAACCTCTGCCTGTCTACAACCTGCCTTCAGGTAGTTGTAGAGAGCAATAATGTCTCCCCTGAACCTCCTCTTCTCCAGGCTAAGCAACCCCAGCTCCTTCAACCTCTCCTCATAGGATGTGTGCTCCAAAGCCCTCCCCAGCTTTGTTGCCCTTAAAGCTGGTGAGGGGTTTGGAGCACCCAGAGGCAAACGTTACAACCACGCTGCTAGAAACTAAATTGTAGCTCCTGAAGTGAGGGCTCTTCAGTGGCAGCCGAGTGGGAAAGAAAATGCAGGGCAGACAAAAGCACACTTGCTAGATGGGTGTCAGTAATGTGACACAGGGTTATCCAGATGTGTCAGTTCTTAGGCATTTGGAATTCTGTGAACATTCCTGGAGTGATAAATGCACAAAGGCAATAGCAAAATGGAGTTGCTTCGCTCCGCGAGTTGCACATGCGAGGAAGGAAAGCCTCAGACACTTCTTGGCACGCAGACCTCGTGTAATAGCTTTGGCCATGATTCCCCGAGCCAAAAACAGCTTTTCCACGTGACTGTGATCAAGATTTGTACCAACATACAGATGTAAACACAGAACAAAGAGAAATCAGCTACAACCAACACCAAAAAACCCAAAGAGTATAACATTTCCAACATCTAAGAGTCATTGGCAGCCCAGGCAAGCTTCTGGTTTGCTTTTTAGCTCCCCTCCTATAGTTCACACAAAGGCATCATCCATGCTTGCAGATCAGCATCATCTAGCTCAGGACAATCCCAAGCACTGATATAGGCTGGGCTGGGCCTGGCTTGAGGGCAGCCCTGAAGAAAAGGCCTTGGGGGTGCTGGGGGAGGAGAAGCTCAAGAGGAGCCAGCAGTGAGCACTTGCAGCCCAGAGAGCCACAGCAAGTCTGATCTTGAATGTCTGCAGAGAATGGAGCCTCAACCCTGGGCACCCTGCTCCAGTAGTTTGCCACTCTCATTGTAGATAAACTCTTCCTTATGTCCAGCCTAAGTCTGCCTTGGTCCAGTTTCAAACCATTGCCCCTCCTCCTATCACTACAAGCCCTTCTGAATGGCTGTTCCCTAGCTTTTCTGTAGGTCCCCTTTAGATGTTGAAATGTAGCTATAAGGTCTCCCTGGAGCCTTCTCTTCTCCATAGAAGAAGTGCTCCAGCCCTCTGATCATCATTGTGGCTCTCCTCTGGACCTGGGCTGCAGCAAGAGAAGTGTGGCCATCAGGGCCAGGGAGGGGATTCTCCCCCTCTGCTATACTCTGCTGAGACCACAGCTGGAGCTCTGGGTCCAGTTCTGGAGCCTCTATTATAGGAAGGATGTGGAGGTGCTGGAAGGTGTCCAGAGAAGGGCCACGAGGATGAGCAGAGGGCTGGAGCTGCTCTGCTATGAGGACAGGCTGAGAGAGTTGGGGCTGTTCAGTCTGGAGAAAAGGCGGCTCTGAGGAGACCTTCTTGTGGCCTTCCAGGATCTGAAGAGGGCTACAAGAAAGCTGGGGAGGGACTTTTGAGGGTGTCAGGGAGGGATAGGACTGGGGGAATGGAGCAAAACTAGAAATGGGTAGATTGAGATTGGATGTTAAGAAGAAGTTGTTCCCCATGAGGGTGGTGAGAGCCTGGCACAGGTTGCCCAGGGAGGTGGTGGCAGCCTCCTGCCTGGAGGTGTTTGCAGCCAGGCTGGCTGTGGCTGTGAGCAACCTGCTGTAGTGTGAGGTGTCCCTGGCCATGGCAGGGGGTTGGAACTGAATGATCCCTGAGTTCCCCTCCAACCCTAACAATTCTATGTTTCCATGTTTAGGCTTCAGAAAGAAAAAAATGATTGGTTTCTCTCGTGACAAAGGGAATTTTTTCCTACCCTCACCCCTGGCAAGACTCCCATTGGTGTCACTGGATTGGGTTTTGACAGCACACCTTCCCCAAGGCTAACTACAGCAAAAAGATATTCCTCCCATGAGTCCTGAATCTGGGCAGGAAGAATAAACTGCAGCAGGACAGGCTGGGAGGGGATCTGCTGGAGAACAGCCCTGTGGAGAAGGAGCTGGGAGTGCTGGTGGGCAACAAGTTCTGCAGGGGACAGCAATGTGCCCTGGGGGCCAAGAAGGCCAATGGGGTCCTGGGCTGCATTCAGAGGAGTGTGTCCAGCAGAGCCAGGGAGGTTCTCCTCCATCTCTACTCTGCCCTGCTGAGACCTCAACTGGAATATTGCATCCAGTTCTGGGCTCCCCAGTTCAAGAGGGACAGGGATTTGCTGGAGAGAGTCCAGCACAGGGCTGCAAGGGTGATTAGGGGACTGGAGCACTGCCTGATGAGGAGAGGCTGAGGGTCCTAGGGCTCTGTGTCCAGTTCTGGGGACTAAACAGTCTGGAAAAGAGAAGACTTAGAGGGGCTTTAATAAGTGTTTGTCAATATCTGAGGGCTGGGGGTCAGGAGGGAGGGGACAGGCTCTGCTCACTTGCTCCCTGGGATAGGACAAGGAGCAAAGGATGTAAGCTGCAGCACAGGAGGTTCCACCACAACGCAAGGGGGAAATTTTTTACTGTAAGGGTCCCAGAGCCCTGGAACAGGCTGCCCAGAGAGGTTGTGGAGTCTTCTTCTCTGGAGCCTTTCAAGGCCCATCTGGATGTGTTGCTGTGTGACCTGAGCAAGACTGTATGGTCCTGCTCTGGCAGGGGGTTGGACTCAATGGGTCCCTTCCAACCCCCGACATCCTGTGAGCCTGTGATAGCACAGCCTTAAACACAGCTAAAGCTTAGGACAACAACTGAAGTATCCTGAGACTGAAGTATTTAATTGCAGGACAAAACAGAAGTCCTTGAGAGCAAACAGGAGAAAAGGGGTGCTTGAATGACTACTGAATGAAGGTTGTGGATAAAACAAAGCTTGCCATGTTTGGAGTAACCCTTACAGAAACTGATGGCTGGGACGAGTGCCAAAGCAAAAGGAGTTCATGAATCAAAGGGTACATTATTTCTGCAGGAGAAATGCTTAAATGCTACCAAAAGGTGACTCAACTTCCTTCTTCTCCATAACTTTTCCAAAAAGCCTTCATACTTGATTTAGAGAGTCAGAACCTTACAAAGCTCCTCACTGATTTCTGCCCCCTCCTCCCCTCCTCTCCATTAAATCTCTAAGGAAATACATTTTGTTTTTCTCAAGGTTGACATATAGCAATCCAAGAGACTTCTTTCTCTACAAGGACATTTGTCTCACATCAATTAGGAAAAAAATCACTTTCAAGGGCTCACAGATCACAGGCTCACAGGATGTTAGGGGTTGGAAGGGACCTCCAGAGATCTTCATCTCCAACCCCCCTGCCAGAGCAGGACCATAGAATCCAGCACAGGTCACACAGGAACACATCCAGACTGGGCTGGAAAGGCTCCAGAGAAGGAGACTCCACAACCTCTCTGGGCAGCCTGCTCCAGGGCTCTGGGACCCTCACAGTAAAGAAGTTCCTCCTTATGTTGAGGTGGAACCTCCTGTGCTGGAGTTTACATCCATTGCTCCTTGTCCTATCAAAGGGTACAAGTGAACAGAGCCTATCCTAGTCCCTTCCTTCCTGACCCCCCAGGCTCAGACATTTATAGACACAGATTAAATTCCTTCTCAATCTACTTCATTTTTCTACACATACAATATTCTGAGTTAGATTGAGGCCTTTTTAAGCAATGTCAAAGTATGTATATTCCCCCTATGCTGATCAGTTATTTGTTGTTTTTGTTCACCTGCCATGCTAATTGTGTAGATGAGCATAATCACTAAGGATCATGCCAACTTTTCACTGCTTCTGCCTCAATGATTGTGGTAGTGTGAAGCCTAAAACTGTCACACTGATCCTTATTTAGAATTTTTAGGGTTGGAAGGGACCTCAGGGACCAGCCAGCTCCAACCCCCCTGCCATGGGCAGGGACACTTCACACTACAGCAGGTTGCTCACAGCCACAGCCAGCCTGGCTGCAGAAACCTCCAGGCATGAGGCTGCCACCACCTCCCTGGGCAACCTGTGCCAGTCTCTCACCACCCTCATGGGGAACAACTTCTTCCTGATATCCAATCTGAATCTACCCACTTATAGTTTTGTTCCATTCCTCCCAGCCCTATCCCTCCCTGACACCCTCAAAAGTCCCTCCCCAGCTTTCTTGGAGCCCCCTTCAGATCCTGGAAGGCCACAAGAAGGTCTCCTCGGAGCCTTCTCTTCTCCAGACTGAACAGCCCCAACTCATTAATCCATCTCCATCAAATTTTATTGGAAGTGCTGCATGATTGTGCTGTCTTGCTATTTTGAAGGACTAAGGTCTGTGCTGTAATCTGTAGCACTCTATCTTGGTTTCTTCCTGATCTACTACTTCCAACCCTGAGTGGGGAGCTCACCCCTGTACCCATATGCTACCCATGTGGTTCATAAACATTTCAATTACATTTTGCTCATTAACTTGCTGGAAGGTGTCCAGAGAAGGGCAACAAAGCTGGGGAGGGGTCTTGAGCACAGCCCTGTGAGGAGAGGCTGAGGGAGCTGGGGTTGCTTAGCCTGCAGAAGAGGAGGCTCAGAGGAGACCTTCTTGCTGTCTCCAACTCCCTGAAGGGAGGTTGTAGCCAGGTGGGGGTTGGTCTCTTCTCCCAGGCAACCAGCACCAGAACAAGAGGACACAGTCTCAAGCTGCACCAGGGGAGGTGGAGGTGAGGAGGAAGTTGATTAGATGGTGTTGGGTGATAGGTTGGACCTGATCATCGTGAAGGTCTTTTCCAACCTGGTTAGTTCTGGTTAGCATTAACAATGTTTCTGGAGTTACTTTGCAATTACTCTGTAATTTCTTGAATTTATTACAGTTTTGTGTGACATTTTCTGGTTGGGGGTGGGTAATTTCAACCCAACACACCTCAGTTTACTTTTTAGACCAGATACACCTTCCAGCTTATGAAGATGTTATGTTATATGGCGAAGACACCCATGCAGGCCTTGAAAATCCACCAGCAAAACGTTTAAACACAATGCCACTCTGTGAAGAATCACAGAAACACTCAGGCTGGAAAAGATCTTCCAGGTCCAACCATGAACCCTGCTCTACAAGGGTCACCCCTAAACCATAGCCCCAAGCACCACATCCAAACCACCTTGAAACACAGCCAGGCTTGAGGACTCCACCACCTCCCTGGGCAGCACATTCCTATGCCTGACCACTCCTGATGGGAAAAAATTCTTCCTAATGTCCAGTCTGACCCTGCCCTGCTGCAGCTTGAGGCTGTTCCCTCTTGTTCTGTCACTGATTACCTGTGAGAAGGGACCAGCAGCAGCCTCTCCACAAGGTCCTTTCAGGTAGTTGTAGACAGCAATGAGGTCTCCCCTCAGCCTCCTCTGTTTCACACTCGCCATCCCCAGCTCCTTCAGTTGCTCTTCATCAGATTCATTCTCCAGGCCCTTCCCAGCTTCCTTGCCCTGCTCTGCCCTGGCTCCAGCACCTCCACATCTCTCTTGCACTGAGGTGCCCGAAACTGGACACAGCACTCGAGGTGTGGCCTCAGCAGAGCTGAGTGCCAGGGGACAATGCCCTCCCTGCTCCTGCTGGACACAGCATTGCTGATCCCAGCCAGGAGGCCTTTGGCTTTCTTGGCCCCCTGGGCACACTGCTGCCTCCTCTTCAGCTGCTTCTCCATCAGCACCCCCAGGTCCCTTTCTGCCAGCAGCTTTCCAGCCACACTGCCCCAAGCCTGTAGCCTTGCTTGGGGTTGTTGTGTCCCAAGTGCAGGACCTGGCACTTGGCCTTGTTGAAGCTCCTCCTGTGAACGTTGGCCATGCATCCAATCTATCCAAGTCCCTTTGTAGAGCCTCCCTACCCTGGTGCAGATCAACACTCTACCTAACTTGATGTCATCTGTGAACTTACTGAAGAGAAAGATATTTAAGTATGATGTCAAAGCCAGGGTGAAAACTAAGACACCAGAAAAAATGTGCTCTCCCATGCATTACAGGGTGGGGAAATCAGGTCTCTCTTTCTTGGGCAGGCACTCTGGTTCTGCCTCCATGATTGCTGCAGGGGCCAAAAAGGAATTGCCATTAGCACAGGAATTTATGTGAATACAGAAAGCCATGCTTCAACCCAACCTAAAGCAAACTGCATCTGTTTTCCTTCTGCTGTGCCTTTAGATGATCCTTCTGAGGTACAGCACGGCACTGAAAGCCATGGATGTGCCTTTACAGAAGAGATCAGGCCTAAGCTAATTCCAGCCACAGAGATCTTCACTCAAGGATCAGCTGGCATCACCAGGGAGCAGGAATTAAAATTCATAGCAATTCATTACATTTGAAGGATGCATTACCAAACTGTATCCTCTACATTTTATTTATGTTAGAAACAAGTGACAAAGCCCCAGGTCTGCAAAGTACCTGAAATAATTCACTTCACCTCCCTCCTTCCCCCCAGAATTAAATCCTGTGCTATTTTTACCTAACCTCTCCTTCTAGCATACAGAAGTCAGAGCCTAGTCCACTACATCTCCACTCATACAGCAAGAAAGTTCCCTCTTTATGCCAAATTCCTCCAAACTAAAAGAATTCTTCCATAAGCTTTGACTGCATCCTGCTTTGGGCAGGAGTCAGTTGTTTCCTCCAATACAAATCTGAACCCTTCCCTTTTAGTAAAGGGTTTTCACAGGTAAGATAACTGCACCTCAGCCCAGCATTTTTATTCACAGTACCACAGAGCATTAGAGGCTGGAAGGGACCTCCAGAGATCATCCAGTCCAACTCCCTCTGCCAGAGCAGCATCACCCAGGGCAGTCTGCACAGGAATGCATCCAGGGGGGTTGGAAAGGCTCCAGAGAAGGAGACTCCACAACCTCTCTGGGCAGCCTGCTCCAGGGCTCTGCCACCCTCACTGCAAAGAAGTTTCTCCTCATGTTGAGCTGAAACCTTCTCTGCTCAAGTTTGTCTCCATTTTTCCTTCCCTTATTGCTGTGCAGCACCCAAAAGAGCTTGGCCCCCTCCACTTGACCCCCATCCCTCAGCTATTGATAGACATTGATCAGATCCCCTCTCAGCCTTCTCTTCTCCAGACTCAACAGCCCCAGGGCTCTCAGTCTCTCCTCACAGGGGAGATTCTCAAGTCCCCTAAGCATCCTCCTGGCTCTCCCTTGGACTCTCTCCAGCAGGTCTCTGTCCCTCTCGAGACAAACTCTCCAAATGCAGATGCTCCACAAGTCCACACAAATCCTCATGTTCTGGACTTCCTTCTTTTGTCAACTTCTAACAGACTATGTCCAGTTGTTTTCTTGAAGTCCAGAGGCCAGAATGAAGAGAAGCTGCATGAGACTTTTCCACTGCTGATGAAGAGAGAGAAATAAATGTTTGGAGGTGTGCACTTGAACCTGCAGTCCTTAATTAAGTCCTCGTTTTGCTTTGGTGTTTTTTCCTGTCATTGCCCCAGTTAGCTTTGTCAAGCAGTTTCTGCTCCATTATTTCACAACCAGTTCCCAGATGATTTTCTGTCATACTGCAAGTTTTTAACTCAGCTATTCCATTTTCCAGTCTTGGATCCAGAGGGTTTCATATTCCTAATGTGGGAATACAAATAGTGTCATAGTATTATAGTATCAGTCAGGGTTGGAAGGGACCACAAGGATCAGCTAGTTCCAACCCCCTGCCATGGGCAGGGACACCCCACACTAGATCAGCCTGGCCAGAGCCTCATCCAGCCTGGGCTTAAACACCTCCAGGGACGGGCCTCAACCACCTCCCTGGACAACCCATTCCAGGGCTTCACCACTCTCATGGGGAAGAACTTCCTCCTCACCTCCAGCCTGAATCTCCCCACCTCCAGCTTCATTCCATCCCCCTAGTCCTAGCACTACCTGAGAGCCTGAGAAGTCCCTCCCCAGCCTTCTTGTAGCCCCCTTCAGACACTGGAAGGCCACAATGAGGTCACCTGGGAGCCTTCTCTTCTCCAGACTGAACAGCCCCAACTCCTTCAGTCTGTCCTCACAGGAGAGGTGCTCCAGCCCTCTGCTCATCCTCGTGGCCCTGCTCTGGACACGCTCCAGCACCTCCACATCCCTCCTGTAATAGGGGCTCCAGAACTGGAGGCAGTACTCCAGGTGGGGTCTCAGCAGAGCTGAGCAGAGGGGGAGAATCCCCTCCCTTGCCCTGCTGGCCACACTTCTCCTGATGCAGCCCAAACTCCTTAATATTTGCTCCTATCCCATTTCATCTTATTGATGTCAGATTACCTCTGAAAATTTATGACAATACCATTTTACACCCCTGTAGGACTTTGATCCAGGCTTTATAAGTGGTCATGTTTCTTAAGTGATTATAATATAATACAATACAATATAATATAAATTATTATATATTATATATAAAATGATAATATAACAATTATATTATGTTTTTATTATATTAAATTATAATATTATTATATGATTATTAATATATAATTATTAACATAAAGACAATATATTATTATGTTATAATATAATATGAAGTATTATATTATATTATATTATATTATATTATATTATATTATATTATATTATATTATATTATATTATTAATTATAGTGCAAGCCATATGAGGAGAGGTTGAGGGAGCTGGGGGTGTTTAGCCTGGAGAAGAGGAGGCTCAGGGGAGACCTCATTGCTCTTTACAACTCCCTGAAGGGAGGTTGTAGCCAGGCAGAGGTTGGTCTCTTCTCCCAGGCAGCCAGTACCAGAACAAGAGGACACAGTCTCAAGCTGCACCAGGGAAGGTTTAGGCTGGAGGTGAGGAGAAAGTTCTTCCCAGCAAGAGAGATTGCCCATTGGGATGTGCTGCCCAGGGAGGTGGTGGAGTCACCACCCTGGAGGTGTCCAAAAAAGGCTTGGCTGTGGCACTTGGAGCCATGGTTTATTTGTCAGGAGGTGTTGGGAGATAGGTAATAGGTTGGACTTGCTGATCTCTGAGGTCTATCCCAACCTGGTTGATTCTATGATTCTATGATTCTATATATTTCTTCATGGAGAAAGACCTTGGAGTCCTAGTGGAGAGCAAATTCTTCATGGGACAGCAATGTGCCCTCGTGGCCAAGAAGGCCAATGGGATCTTGGCGTTAAGATCCCATTAAGAGGAGCATGGCCAGCAGGGCTAAGGAGGTTCTCTGTCCCCTCTGCTCTGCCCTGCTGGGACCACAGCTGCAATACTGTGTGTGACACTAATGTCCCTTCAGCTGTCTTTTCCTTCCAAAGGGAGGACCTATTTGAACAGACAGGCCACTTTTGCTTCACTCCTGGGGGACTGGGTCAGTTGCTGAATGACATCCGAGACAGGCACTTGTAGCTTGGTTTCTATTTCTAATAGCAGGTGAAGAGCTGGGCTAGCTCCTGATATGGTCCAGTCAGCCTGAGCAAAATCAATCCATCTCTGATTGTGCTAGCTGTTCTTTGTTTCTGTGGAAGGTAGCAAACACCATATGCTGTATTTTTCAGGGTTTGTAGCAAACTTTCCCATCTGTATTTTGAATACTGTGATGCTCTCTTCTTTGAAATTAATTAGAATAGAATAGAATAAACCAGGTTGGAAGAGACCTTCAAGATCATTGTGTCCAACCTATCAACCAATCCAACACCACCTAAACCACTAAACCATGGCACCAAGCACCCCATCAAGTCTCCTCCTGAACACCTCCAGTGATGGTGACTCCACCACCTCCCTGGGCAGCACATTCCAATGGGCAATCACTCTCTCTGTGTAGAACTTCTTCCTAACCTCCAGCCTAAACCTCCCCTGGCACAGCTTGAGACTGTGTCCTCTTGTTCTGGTGCTGGTTGCCTGGGAGAAGAGACCAACTTCTGCCTGGCTACAACCTCCCTTCAGGGAGTTGTAGAGAGCAAGAAGGTCTCCCCTGAGTCTCCCCTTCTCCAGGCTAAGCAACCCCAGCTCCCTCAGCCTCTCCTCATAGGGCTTGTGTTCCAAACCCCTCACCAACTTTGTTGCCCTTCTCTGGACACCTTCCAGCAAGTCAACCTCCTTCCTAAACTGAGGGGCCCAGAACTGGACACAGGACTCAAGGTGTAGCCTAACCAGTGCAGTGGACAGGGGCACAATGACCTCCCTGCTCCTGCTGGCCACACTGTTCCTGATACAGGCCAGGATGCCATTGGCCCTCTTGGCTGCCTGGGCACACTGCAGGCTCATGTTCAGCCTCCCATCAACCAGCACCCCCAGGTCCCTCTCTGCCTGGCTGCTCTCCAGCCACTCTGACCCCAGCCTGTAGCACTGCCTGGGGTTGCTGTGGCCAATGTGCAGCACCTGGCACTTGGATGTGTTCAATCTCCTGCCCTTGGACTCTGCCCATCTGTCCAGCCTGTCGAGGTCCCTCTGCAAAGCCTCTCTGCCCTCCAGCAGATCAACTCCTGCCCCCAGCTTGGTGTCATCTGCAAACTTACTGATGATGGACTCAATGCCCTCATGCAGATCATCAATAAAGATGTTGAAGAGCATGGGGCCCAGCACTGATCCTTGGGGCACACCACTGGTGCCTGGCTGCCAGCTGGCTGTGGCACCATTCACCACCACTCTCTGGGCTCAGCCTCCAGCCAGTTCCTAACCCTGCTCAGAGTGCTGCTGTCCAAGCCAGGGGCTGACAGCTTGGCCAGGAGTTTGCTGTGGGGGACTGTGTCAAAGGCCTTGCTGAGGTCCAGGCAGACCACATCCACAGCCTGCCCCACATCCATTGTCTCTTGTTTTGTACAATTTCAACTTGTTTAAACAAAAGCAATCCCCAGTATAGGGTATAGAAATGAATGCAGTACAGAATGTGTAGAAATGAATGCAGTATGGAGTGTATAGAAATGAATGCAGGAGCACATCATTTTTTTACGGAGCCTGACAGTCTTACTGAGCTACCTTGGAGGATTCCAAAGTAGAAACTGTTAACTTAAAAGACCAGGAAGGTATCAAGAGCAATGAAATATTAAAAGAATTGACACTGAGGTAAAGTAACTCACAACCTGAATTTTCCTTTGGTTACTTTGCCCCTTGAATTCAAAGTGACACTGATGATGTCAGCTTGATGCTGCTGGAGTTCTGCTTCACCCTCACGGAAGAGATGTCTCCACCTCCTGTATAAATTTAGCATGCTTCACTAAGAGACAAGCTGCCAGGCTTTCCTTAATTTACTTTGGTTCTCCTTCAGAGAGTTCATGTTCTTTGCATTTGAAGTTTGGTTGATAGCAGGATGCTTCTGGCTTGTAGCTGTGTGGCACCTCTCCATCTCATTTAGTGCCAGCACAATTCTGCCTTCACAGCTGCTCAGCCAAGGTTGCAGCACCCTGACATTTCTGTCACAAACACCCAGGACCAGAAAACTCTGTCCTTCTGTAGAGCATGTGCTCTAAGGAATCCATCTTACCTCCAGCTCATGATCATCTACATTCACAGATAATTTCAATAAGTTTGCACTGGATTGTGCAATATTTATCACAGGCTCACAGGATGTTAGGGGTTGGAAGGGATCTCTGGAGATCACAGTATCACAGTATCACAGTATCGCTAAGGTTGGAAGAGACCTTGAAGATCTTCCAGTCCAACCCCCTGCCAGAGCAGGAGCAGAGAATCCAGCACAGGTCACACAGGAACACATCCAGACTGGGCTGGTAAGTCACCAGAGAAGGAGACTCCACAACCTCTCTGGGCAGCCTGCTCCAGGACTCTGGGACCCTCACAGTGAAGAAGTTCCTCCGCCTGTGCTGTAGTTTATATCCATTGCCCCTTGTCCTATCATAGGGCACAGCTGAGCAGAGCCTGGCCCCTCCCTCTTGACCCCCAGCCCTCAGATACTTATAAACATTTATTAAATCTCCTCTCAGTTTTCTCCTCTCCACCCCCAGGGCTCTCATCAGCCTCTCCTCCTCAGGCAGTGCTCCAGTCCCTTCAGCATCCTTGTAGCCCTCCCTTGGACTCTCTCCAGCAGATCCCTGTCCCTCTTGAACTGGGAGCCCAGAACTGGATGCAGTATTCCAGGTGAGGTCTCACCAGGGCAGAGCAGAGGGGGAGGAGAACCTCCCTGGATCTGCTGGACACACTCCTCTGAATGCAGCCCAGGACCCCATTGGCCTTCTTGGCCCCCAGGGCACATTGCTGTCCCATGCAGAACTTGCTGTTCCCCAGCACTCCCAGCTCCTTCCCCACAGGGCTGCTCTGCAGCAGATCCCCTCCCAGCCTGTGCTGGGTTTTGTAAGCTGATAAAGTGAGCTATGTCTGGATGTGTGGCACACTCTCAGTGTTATGGACAAGCCATGCTGGCTCCTGAATACAGCTAAGTAGCCAGGCACTCCAATTGCGCATTCCTCTTTTCCTCTTGTGCCTCACAGACTCCCTTGTGAACATGTCCCCAGCAGGTACTGTTGACTCATGATTCTAGAATGACATTGCAGCTCTTTAAGTCTGGTCCCCACGGAGGTTTATGACCTTTGGCACATCATACAGTTTTTCTCTCTTTCTTCTCCTTTCTTTTCAATTCATCTCCTGTGATGGGAAGAGAGCTTAAGCATAAAGGTCCAGGCAAGTGTAACATGTTTCAGCCTCGGGACGGTGCCATCTGATTTTTCTCAAGCCAGTATTGCAGCTAATCCATTTGTTTGTTTGTTTCTTTGTGTTTTGGTGATTGCTTGCAACCCAACTCCCTAGCATGCACAGAAAATTGGCTGATTTGTAATTCTGATGCATCATGGGCAGTGTGCTCAGCCCTGTGCTGCCTTGCTGAGGGCGGTGTCTGCATTTTCAAGATGCAAACCTAGAAAGTCTGAGACCAGGCCAACATAAAGAAGGGCTCCAGAAAATCAAACAATGGCTGCTAGTCCATAGTCTGTCATCACCTGCAGGATGGCCAAGGGCTCAGGTCCAGCCAGCATGGATTCAGGAAGGGCAGGTCCTGCCTCTCCAACCTGATCTCCTTCTATGCCCAGGTGACTGCCTGGTGGATGTTGGGAGGCCTGTGGATGTGGTCTGCCTGGACTTCAGCAAGGCCTTTGACACCATCCCCCACAGCAAACTGATAGCTAAGCTGTCAGCTCGTGGCTTGGACAGCAGCACTCTGAGCTGGGTTAGGAACTGGCTGGAGGCTGAGCCCAGAGAGTGGTGGTGAATGGTGCCACAGCCAGCTGGCAGCCAGGCACTAGTGGCGTCCCCAGGGATCAGTGCTGGGCCCCATCCTCTTCAATGTCTTCATTGATGATCTGGATGAGGGGATTGAGACAGTCATCAGCAAATTGGCAGATGACACCAAGTTGGGAGCAGATGTTGGTCAGTCAGAGGGCAGAAGGGCTCTGCAGAGGGACCTCGACTGACTGCACAGACGGGCAGAGTCCAACAGGATGGCATTCAACAAGTCCAAGTGCCAGGTGCTGCACTTTGGCCACAACAACCCCCTGCAGAGCTACAGGCTGGGGGCAGAGTGGCTGGAGAGCTGCCAAACAGAGAGGGACCTGGGGGTGCTGATTGACAGCTGCCTGAACATGAGCCAGCAGTGTGCCCAAGGGGTCAAGAATGCCAAGGGCATCCTGGCCTGCATTAGGAATGGTGTGGCCAGCAGGAGCAGGGAGGCCATTGTGCCCCTGGACTCTGCATTGGTTAGGCCACACCTTGAGTCCTGTGTCCAGTTCTGGGCCCCTCAGTTTAGGAAGGACATTGAGACACTTGAAGGTGTCCAGAGAAGGGCAACAAGGCTGGGGAGAGGCCTTGAGCACAGCCCTGTGAGGAGAGGCTGAGGGAGCTGGGGTTGCTTAGCCTGGAGAAGAGGAGGCTCAGGGGCGACCTCATTGCTCTCTGCAACTACCTGAAGGGTGGTTGTAGCCAGGAAGGGGTTGGCCTCTTCTCTCTAGCAACCAGCACCAGAACAAGGGGACACAGTCTCAAGCTGTGCCAGGGGAGGTTTAGGCTGGAGGTGAGGAGAAAGTTCTTCACTGAGAGAGTGATTCACCATTGGAATGTGCTGCCCAGGGAGGTGGTGGAGTCACCGTCCCTGGAGGTGTTCCAAGAGGGGACTGGATGTGGCACTTGGTGCCATGGTCTAGTCATGAGGTCTGTGGTGACAGGTTGGACTCGATGATCTTCGAGGTCTCTTCCAACCTTGGCGATACTGTGATACTGTGATCTGGACCTGGTGGATATTTTCAGTCTCATGAATATATTCTTTGTAACTCTTAAATAGTGCTAAATCAGTCATGAAGATTATAAATTGTGACAATGAAATGCACTAATGTAGTGCTTTAAATTTTCATACCTGCTTGAGCACTCCTGTGACCTCTACAAGATAAAATCAGCCTGCTAAGGATTGGTATTGCACAACTCAACACGCAGGTCAACTCCCAGGTCTAAGCAGAGAGGAGAGAGAGAAATCTATCAATCTGTTAGAAGCAGGTAACTGGTGACTTGGCACCTCTGTGCCACCTTATGCATTAAGATATCGAGAGCTGAACTGGAGAAGAGAAGGCTCCAAGGAAACCTTATTGTGGCCTTCAGTTTCTGAAAGGACTACGAGGAAGCTGTGACTCTGTGATTCAGTGAACTAATTCTGGTCAGTGATTTTACCTCACATCACTGGTCAGGCCACACCTTGAATCCTGTGTCCAGTTCCGGGCCCCTCAGGTTAGGAAAGGTGTTGAGATGCTGGAAGGTGTCAGAGAAGGGCAACAAAGCTGGGGAGGGGTCTGGAGCACAGCCCTGTGAGGAGAGGCTGAGGGAGCTGGGGTTGCTTAGCCTGGAGAAGAGGAGGCTCAGGGGGAGACCTCATTGCTCTCTACAACTACCTGAAGGGAGGTTGTAGCCAGGTGGGGGTTGGTCTCTTCTCCCAGGCAACCAGCACCAGAACAAGAGGACACAGTCTCAAGCTGTGCCAGGGGAGGTTTAGGCTGGAGATTAGGAAGAAATTCTTCCCAGCAAGAGAGATTGGCCATTGGAATGGGCTGCCCAGGGAGATGGTGGAGTCACCATCACTGGAGGTGTTCAGGAAGAGCCTGGATGAGGCACTTGGTGCCATGGTTTAGTTGCTTAGATGGTGTTGGGTGATAGGTTGGACTGGATGATCTCAAAGGTCTTTTCCAACCTGGTTAATCCTATCCTATCCTATCCTATCTATCCTATCCTATCCTATCCTATCCTATCCTATCCTATCCTATCCTATCCTATCCTACTCTACTCTACTCTACTCTACTCTACTCTACTCTACTCTACTCTACTCTACTCTATTCCTATTCTTCTCTTTCTGAAGTGAGCAGTATGTTCCCACAGGCAGTGTCTGCTTCCAGCAGTGATAATGCTCTGTGTTTCCAGCTAGTGTTAAAGGTTGCTGTGCAGACCAAGGTCACTGCTACACCTTCAGTGCTACATTCTGGGTGCACACAATCAAAGGCCACACCTGAATCCAGCCTAAGAGTTCCCCAGTGCCTGCCCAGAGAATCAGCAGTAATGGTGACTAATTGCCATCAGGGGCTTGAGGAGAAGGCTGTGAGGAGACCTAATTGTGGCTTTCCAGTATCTGAAAGAGCTACAAGAAAGCTGGGGAGGGACTTTTGAGGGTGTCAGGAAGTGACAGGACTGGGGGAATGGAGCAAAACTAGAAATGGGTAGATTGAGATTGGATGTTAGGAAGAAGTTGTTCCCCATGAGGGTGGTGAGAGACTGGCACAGGTTGCCCAGGGAGGTGGTGGCAGCCTCATCCCTGGAGGTTTTTAAGGTTTTCTAGCAAACCATCTTTATTCTTTGTTCCTTTTCTTCTTTTTTTTTTATGCAGAGAAAATAGTCATGGCTCAGAGATGGCCCTAGAGGAAAAGGCTCTTTTGATACTGCCCTGAACCTCCCTCTACTCACTGGGTGCAAATGAAAACTACCTGTGGTTTGAAATTAAGGGAACTGACCCAGAGTTCACTGAATGGAAAAGAGTTTTCAGTTTCAACACAGAATCACAGAGTGTTAGGGGCTGGAAGGGACCTCAAGAGATCATCCAGTCCAATCCCCAGGGCAGGATCATCATCCCAGGAGACACCCAGGAACAGATCCAGGCAGGTCTTGAGTATCTCCAGGAGGAAGACTCCTCAACCCCCCTGGGCAGCCTATTCCAGGGCTCTGTCACCCTCATAGAGAAGTAATTCTCCCTCCTGTTTCCATGGCACTTCCTCTGCCTCAGCTTCCACCACTGCCCCTTGTGCTGGTATTGGGCATCCCCCAGCAGAGCCTGGCTCCAGCCTCTGGGCACTCAGAGAATCACAGAATGGTAGAGGTTGGAAAGGAACTGCAGAGATCATGCAGTCCAACCGCCCTGCCAAAGCAGGACCACCTAGGGACTGTTCTGTGGCATTCCTGAACATTTGAAAGAGTAAAGTGCTACTTTTAAGTATCTCTAATTGCCAAGGCTTCTGTTTTGATTAAAAGCACAGTGTGCTTGGAGGCACAAACTGCCTGATGCTTGCCATGCTGGCTGATGTTTTGTGGAGAGGACTCTGGTGATGCTGCTTAACATTTCTTTGGCTGCTTAGGAACTGTGCTCTGTGTTTAGTCTGGTTTCAAAACTGAAGGATTTCAACACCAGAAGATCCAGGGATTTAAAAGCTGCATTGTATTAAAGCAATGGATGGATGGAAATATGTTCATGACTTTCTGCACAGAGAGTTCTGAAGGTGCTGGAAGGTGTCCACAAGAATGGCCATGAGGATGCTCAGAGGGCTGGAGCTGCTCTGCTATGAGGACAGATTGAGTTGGGGCTGTTGAGTCTGGAGAAGAGAAGGCTCTGAGGAGACCTAATTGTGGCCTTCCAGGATCTGAAGGGGGCTACAAGAAAGCTGGGGAGGGACTTGTGAGGGTGTCAGGGAGGGATAGGACTGGGGGGGATGGAGCAAAACTAGAAGTGGGGAGATTGAGATTGGATGTCAGGAAGAAGTTGTTCCCCATGAGGGTGGTGAGAGCCTGGCACAGGTTGCCCAGGGAGGTGGTGGCAGCCTCCTGCCTGGAGGTGTTTGCAGCCAGGCTGGATGTGGCTGTGAGCAACCTGCTGTAGTGTGAGGTGTCCCTGCCCATGGCAGGGGTTGGAACTGGCTGAGCCTTGAGGTCCCTTCCAACTCGGACAGTTCTGTGATTCTAAGTTTCTACAACGCTATTTTCCCGGTGCTGACCACCTAAAAGAGAAAGCATTTTGGGCCTGAAATCTGGTTTAGGTGAGCCACAGCAGCATTGTCAACAAACTCTGCTGGCATTACATTTACTTGGCTGTTTCAGGCCAGCACAAGGAATAAATCTAAGGATAATAAATCATCTACAAATAATTTCCAGTTCCCTCTTCTTCTTTATACTACAATCCCTCCAGAGCAAACATACTTTAACATGTCAGGGATTACCATGGCTCAGCAGATAGTTCTTTTGCTGATGCTGTGCTTTGCCTTGTCTTCATTAACCTCCTGAAAAGCTCTAGGTTGCTAGATACTTGCCAAATAAAATGACATGTTCATTAATGCTGTGTTTTCCACCTCTCTCATTTTCCCCTTTTCACTATTATTTCTGTTTTCCTGGTGGGCAGTGGAGTTTTTGCTTCTGCAGAGAAAAAGTTTCTGCAGAAACTTTGTCAGGCTGGTCTTTGAACCAGCATTAGCAGGCTGTTAGGGGAACCATCTAATAGAGAAATCTGTCAGAATTAAGCTACAGTTTTACAGGGGAAGGATTTTGGCTTGAACTTGAGAGCTATTTTCAATCCCCCAGGCCAAGCAGCTTCTCTTTTGTTTTATGTTATATTTTAATGGTACCCCTTGGGTTGCATCTCATAGCAGCACATTCTCTGAGAATTTGTTTTTTAATGTCCATGCCAAGGCACAGGCAGTGATAACAAAAAATATAGGATGAGGCTTCTTAAAGTAGTATCACTGTGTATGATCATAGAAACACAGAATTGTCAGGGCTGGAAGGGACCTCAAGGCTCAGCCAGTTCCAACCCCCTGCCATGGCCAGGGACACCTCACACTGCAGCAGGTTGCTCACAGCCACATCCAGCCTGGCTGCAAAAACCTCCAGGCATGAGGCTGCCACCACCTCCCTGGGCAACCTGTGCCAGGCTCTCACTACCCTCATGGGGAACAACTTCTTCTTAACATCCAATCTGAATCTATTAATTTCTAGTTTTACTCCATCCCCCATGTCCTATCCCTACCTGGCACCTTCAAAAGTCAGTCACCAGCTGTCTTCTTTTTCCCTTTCCCTTTCCCTTTTTCCCTTTCCCTTTCCCTTTCCCTTTCCCTTTCCCTTTCCCTTTCCCTTTCCCTTTCCCTTTTCCCCTTTCCCTTTCCCTTTCTCTCTTTCTAACTTTCCCTTTCCCTTTCCCTTTCCCTTTCCCTTTCCCTTTCCCTTTCCTTTCCTTTCCCTTTCTCTTTCCCTTCTTTCCCTTTCCCTTCCTTTCCTTTCCCTTTCCCTTTCCCTTTCCCTTTCCCTTTCCCTTTTCCCTTTCCCTTTCCCTTTCTCTTTCCCTTTCCCTTTCCCTTTCCCTTTCCTTTCCTTTCCCTTTCCCTTTCCCTTTCCCTTTCCCCTTTCCCCTTCCCTTTCCCTTTCCCTTTCCCTTTCTCTCTTTCTCTCTCTTTCTCTTTCTCTTTCTCTTTCTCTTTCTCTTTCTCTTTCTCTTTCTCTTTCTCTTTCTCTTTCTCTTTCTCTTTCTCTTTCTCTTTCTCTTTCTCTTTCTCTTTCTCTTTCTCTTTCTCTTTCTCTTTCTCTTTCTCTTTCTCTTTCCCTTTCCCTTTCCCCTTTCCCATTCCCCCTTTCCCTTTCTCCCTTTCCCTTTCCCTTTCCCTTTCCCTTTCCCTTTCCTTTCCCTTTCTTTCCTTTCCCTTTCCCTTTCCCTTTCCCTTTCCCCCTTTCCCTTTCCCATTCCCCCTTTCCCTTTCTCTCTTTCTCTTTCTCTTTCTCTTTCTCTTTCTCTTTCTCTTTCTCTTTCTCTTTCTCTTTCTCTTTCTCTTTCTCTTTCTCTTTCTCTTTCTCTTTCTCTTTCTCTTTCCCTTTCCCTTTCCCTTTCCCTTTCCCATTCCCCCTTTCCCTTTCTCCCTTTCCCTTTCCCTTTCCCTTTCCCTTTCCCTTTCCCTTTCCCTTTCCCTTTCCCTTTTCCTTTCCCTTTTCCTTTCCCTTTCCCTTTCCCTTTCCCTTTCCCCCTTTCCCTTTCCCTTTCCTTTCCCTTTCCCCCTTTCCCTTTCCCATTCCCCCTTTCCCTTTCTCTCTTTCTCTTTCTCTTTCTCTTTCTCTTTCTCTTTCTCTTTCTCTTTCTCTTTCTCTTTCTCTTTCTCTTTCTCTTTCTCTTTCTCTTTCTCTTTCTCTTTCTCTTTCCCTTTCCCTTTCCCTTTCCCTTTCCCTTTCCCCTTTCCCATTCCCCCTTTCCCTTTCTCCCTTTCCCTTTCCCTTTCCCTTTCCCTTTCCCTTTCCCTTTCCCTTTCCCTTTCCCTTTCCCTTTTCCCCTTTCCCTTTCCCTTTCTCTCTTTCTCTCTTTCTAACTTTCCCTTTCCCTTTCCCTTTCCCTTTCCCTTTCCCTTTCCCTTTCCCTTTCCCTTCTTTCCCTTTCCCTTTCCCTTCTTTCCCTTTCCCTTTCCCTTTCCTTTCCCTTTCCCTTTCCCTTTCCTTTTTTCCCTTTCCCTTTCCCTTTCCCTTCTTCTTTCCTTTCTTTCCTTTCTTTCCCTTCTTTCCCTTCTCGCCTTTCTTTCCTTTCTTTCCTTTCTTTCCTTTCTTTCCTTTCTTTCCTTTCTTTCCTTTCTTTCCCTTTCCCTTTCCCTTTCCCTTTCCCTTTCCCTTTCCCTTTCCCTTTCCCTTTCCCTTTCCCTTTCCCTTTCCCTTTCCCTTTCCCTTCTTTCCCTTCTTTCCCTTCTTTCCCTTCTTTCCCTTCTTTCCCTTCTTTCCTTCTTTCCCTTCTTTCCCTTCTTTCCCTTCTTTCCCTTCTTTCCCTTCTTTCCCTTCTTTCCCTTCTTTTCCTTTTCCACTTATTAAAATCACTAACTAAGAACTAAATTGGACAAGAGATAGTTATGAGGTCATGCTAAGTGTGATGCAAAAAATATACTACAGCATCCTCTTCATGGTCTGAAGTTCATGGACTCTTCATGGAAGAGTTCAGGTTCACATTTCTGTACAGGGTGTTTGTTGACTCAGGATTTAATTTCTGACAGCCCTAAATGCCTTGATGGAATACAGACATAAGAGCAGAGACTACTTACTTTTAAAAGCTCATCCTATGAGGCACATAGCTCTTGAGTGATGCATGCAGGAAAACACTCAAGAGGCTGAGCCACTTTTGTTCCCTGCCACTCCTTTGAAGAGAAAGCAAAAGCACATTATCATCCACAGCTGCAGTGTGTGGTGGCATTAAGGGGTATCTTAAGGGGGCTACAGGAAAGCTGGGGAGGGACATTTTAGGGTGTCAGGGAGGGATAGGACAGGGGGGGATGGAGCAAAACTAGAAGTGGGGAGATTCAGATTGGATGTGAGGAAGAAGTTGTTCCCCATGAGGGTGGTGAGAGCCTGGCACAGGTTGCCCAGGGAGGTGGTGGAAGCCTCATGCCTGGAGGTGTTTGCAGCCAGGCTGGATGTGGCTGTGAGCAACCTGCTGGAGTGTGAGGTGTCCCTGGCCATGGCAGGGGGTTGGGACTGGCTGATCCTTGAGGCCCCTTCCAACCCTGACAATTCTATGGTTCTATCTTATTTATTCTGTTGTCATCCTTCAAAAGCTCTCAGAAACACTCTCATGGTCTTGCTCAACCTCAAATTCATCCCGTCAGCATGGCTGTATTGAAAGTGAATGGAGGCAAAAAAAGCCAACCAAACAAGAACCAAGACAAACCAGAAGAGAGCAAACCCCTGTGCTCTATAAGGGCAATGAGCATCTGTCTAGAAAACATTGGAGTCCTGCTTGTTGCACGTTGACACTCTGAACTACTCCTTGATGAAAGGTTTAGTAACTGTCGCTGTCATTTGAATCAGTTTGCTGACATTTTGCTGGAGGAGGTAAAAAAACCGTAAATGGCACTTGGTTATAGCTCCCTGATTTTCATTTCTTTCTGTGGTAGTTGAAGCAGTATCATCAGGGGCTCTGATAGTGTAGGATTGTGCTTGAAAGTCTGGATGTGAATTTCCTGTGGCTGTTGTTATAAAACCCTGCTGCCCCAAGCTTGCCAAGGATTATTCAGCAATAAGCAAGTGGCCTCTCCTCTAAAGTGCAGTGCACTGGATTGCAGGATTTTCATTTGGTGGTTTTTCCCCAACAGTCTTCCTTACCCTCATGAAATGTTGCTGACATCAGAAAGCCAACTAAAGAGAAAATGTGCTTTTGACTTTGGAGTTCCAATTATGACAGGGGCAAGCGTCATCTTGTGCGGGTTGGGAAGCAAGTACAAGGGCTATGGCTCTATTGCACAGCAGAGAAAAGCATCCCCGTGGGTAGCTTAGGTCTTTTAGCACTCCCATGCTACACAGAGTTCCAGCTTTTTTACCTTCCTGGGTTTTGCACAAGGTGACCTCACAGAAAGCAGCCACAGGGGAAGATTTGACAGTATTCAGGCAGATCTATAGAGGAATTTCTATACAAAGGAGAGTCTAGGTCTGGTATTTTGTTTTTGTTTAGAGCCACTTAACTTAAGAAGGACATTGAGACACTTGAATGTGTCCAGAGAAGGGCAACAGAGCTGGGGAGGGGTCTGGAGCACAGCCCTGTGAGGAGAGGCTGAGGGAGCTGGGGTTGCTTAGCCTGCAGAAGAGGAGGCTCAGGGGAGACCTTCTTGCTCTCTCCAACTCCCTGAAGGAAGGTTATAACCAGGTGCGGGGTTGGTCTCTTCTCCCAGGCAACCAACACCAGAACAAGAGGACACAGTCTCAAGCTGTGCCAGGGGAGGTTTAGGCTCAAGGTGAGGAGAAAGTTCCTCCCAGAAAGAGTAATTGGCCATTGGAATGTGCTGCCCAGGGAGGTGGTGGAGTCACCATCATTGGAGGTGTTTAAGAAGAGCCTGGATGAGGCACTTGGTGCCATGGTTTAGTTGCTTAGATGGTGTTGGGTGATAGGTTGGACTGGATGATCTTTGAGGTCTTTTTCAGCCTTATTGATTATCAAATCAATTCTATGATTTCTGGTCAGAAGGCAACATTAGACCAAATTGTGCCAACTGCTCAGGTATCAGTTGTTTTTCTTTCTACCTAAGACTGTAAAGTGTAGGTTTGAGCTTTGCAGGTGAGCATTGCAATGTGTCCCTCTCTGGAGATATTCAAACCCCACCTGGATGAGTTCCTGTGTGACCTGCTCTAGGTACTCCTGCTGTGGCAGGGGGGTTGGACTGGATGAGCTTTCAAGGTCCCTTCCAGCCCCTCAAGTTCTGTGATTCTGTGAAGTCATTTGAAAGATTTGCCAAGCTTGGTGTTACCACACTGATTTCCAGAGGTCACTGAGAGCCTCAAATTTTTATCCTTTCATGATGCTGCTAAAGCTGGATTCTAGACTGTGCATTTACATCAGGACTTCTTGAGGTCCTTTCCAGCCCCTAACATTCTGTGATTCCATGAATTCGTTATAGTTCTATCTGCTACCAGTTAGACACGCTGGTTACACATAACCTGAGACAGCATGCAGAAATCTGTGCCTTATGGCAAATAGAAATGGGGACATTCAGATTGGATGTTAGGAAGAAGTTCTTCCCCATGAGGGTGGTGAGAGCCTGGCACAGGTTGCCCAGGGAGGTGGTGGAAGCCTCATGCCTGGAGGTGTTTGCAGCCAGGCTGGATGTGGCTGTGAGCAACCTGCTGCGGTGTGAGGTGTCCCTGCCCATGGCAGGGGGTTGGAACTGGCTGAGCCTTGAGGTCCCTTCCAGCCCTGACAATTCTAGGATTCTATGAAACGAGTTTTCTTTGATTAATCCTAATGCAGTTGTTAGGATAGCAATGAAATACCTGAAGACCATTGTTTGTCTGTTGTTAAGTGTGTTTGAGGTTATTGAATCTCCTGTCGTGTAAGGTCTGGATGGCTCTGGTCTCTTTGCTTTGGTTGTGTTTCTACATTTCAGGCTCCTCAGACAAAAGTCATTAGCTAATTCCCAAACTGAGTTGCTCCCATTTCTATCTGAAATTGATGCACTCAAACCACTCTTTCAACAATTTTTTTGTGACCCATCCAGCCCATCTGACTGTTAGCCTGAACAGATGTCCAAAATACTACCTAGTACAGCAGAAGGCTGTCATCATTAATCCCTTACTGGTGCCAGTGATGAGCCATTCTTGGTGAGGAAGAAAGAAAAGGGAAGAAAAGATTGCTCTGCTGTTTGTTATGCTGACTTTAAGACGATCATTGTTATTGGGATTTTCCACCCCTTGAGTTGTTCAGAGCTGGCACTAGTGATAACAATGAGATGGTAGAAGCCAGGTGAAGATTTGGCCTCCCTGGAATGAGATTTCTGTTCCCATGGGATGACAGACTTGAGAGACAAGCATTCTTCATTTTAAGGAGGTGTGTGCTAAACACATGGTTATAATCTTGGTGCCACATCCATTTTGTTAGTAGGCTAAAATGTAGGTCAAAGAAAGGGAACAGAGAGATGGGTGGCATAGAGCCAAGCTGACCATGGCCCCCCTGTGCCTGAAGGGGGCTGCAAGAGGGCTGGAGAGAGACTGCAAAGGCCTGCAGGGATGGGATGAGGGACAATGGCTCCAAACTAGAGCAAGAGCAGATTGAGATTGGAATAATTTCTGCACCATAAGGACAGTGAAACACTGCAACAGGTTGCCTGGGGAGGTGGTTGAGGCCCCATTGCTGGAGATATTGAAGGTGAGGCTGGACAGGGCTCTGGGTGACCTGATCTAGTTGGGGGATGTCCCTGCTGACTGCAGAGGGGGTTGGACTACATGACCTTCAGAGGTCCCTTCCAACCCAGCCCCCTCTGTGATTGTATGATTACCTGAAGCTGTGTATGCCTCAGGCATTTAAGTACTTTCATATTCCTTGCAGTTGCAAGGGCTTCTGGCTCTATCACCCCATGGCAGGCAATTAGAAGAGAGGGCTGCCGGCAGCACTGCCTTCCCATGCAATGAAATAACTCTTTTCATCCTAAAAAGAGGGCACAGCTGACCTCCAGGCCCAGCTGTAGAGGTCAGAGTCCTCTGTGGGCTGTCAGCCATGGTATTAAATGAAGTATGCATGTAGGGTTGCATTCTTACAACACAGTACAATAAACCAGGTTGGAAGAGACCTTCAACATCATCGCATCCAAGCCACCAAACAACTAGATCATGGCACCAAGCACCCCATCAAGTCTCTTCCTGAACACCTCCAATGATGGTGACTCCACCACCTCCCAGGCAGCCCATTCCAATGGGCAATCACTCTCTCTGTGTAGAACTTCCTCCTAACGTCCAGTCTAAAACTCCCTTGGCACAGCTTGAGACTGTGTCCTCTTGTTCTGGTGCTGGCTGCCTGGGAGAAGAGACCAACCTCTGCCTGGCTACAGCCTCCCTTCAGGGAGGTGTAGAGAGCAATAAGGTCACCCCTGAGTCTCTTCCTCTCCAGGCTAAGCAACCCCAGCTCCCTCAGCCTCTCCTCACAGGGCTTGTGTTCCAAGCCCCTCACCAACTTCATTGCCCTTCTCTGGACATGTTCCAGCAAGTCAACATCCTTCCTAAACTGGGGGCCCAGTTCTTGATCTGTTCTTGGCCCAACTTAGTAACATAAGCCTTCAAGAGATCAAGGGCTGAGAAGAATCCTTTTGTCAGACCATCAGCTGTCAAGGCAAGGCCCTGGTAAGCTGAGTGCCCAAGTGTTTTCTGGCTTACAACTGACAGCTTAGGTTTGATTTTATGTTTTTTAATATGATAGGAGACCAAGTCTCTATCAGTGCAGTGAAAGCAGGAGCACTGCTCTGGAGAAGGTCACTCATGATCTGGATAACCCAAGAACTATTCCTAAATTGTGATTCTGTGTTATGGAGAGGATATATGCAGTCACCTGGGGTGTAGGGTGAGAGAAAAAAACATCCCCTTGACATTTTACTCACAGGTTTTTTGGATAAAACTTTGTGTGTGTGTTCATGCACACTCTTTGAACAGCTAACTATGTTTGAGTGAACCCCACAGATGGCCCCTCCTAGAATCCTAGAATCATAGAGTTGTCAGGGCTGGAAGGGCCCTCATCCAGTTCCAACCCCTGCCACGGGCAGGGACACCTCACACTACAGCAGGTTGCTCACAGCCACATCCAGCCTGGCTGCAAAAACCTCCAGGGAAGAGGCTGCCACCACCTCCCTGGGCAACCTGTGCCAGGCTCTCACCACCCTCATGGGGAACAACTTCTTCCTAACATCCAATCTGAACCTGCCCATTTCTAGTTTTGTTCTATCCCCCCCAGTCCTATCACTCCCTGACACCCTCAAAAGTCCCTCCCCAGCTTTTCTGTAGCCCCCTTCAGATCCTGGAAGGCCACAATTAGATCTTGTGGTGGTTTAAGCCTTAATTGGGAGTTAAGAGCTCAGATGGGGGCAAGGCTGAGAATCTCTCCCCCACTCCCCCTCCTCCCTCCCAACAGAGAGGGGGAAAAAAAGGAAGGAGCAAATCCACCAAACATTAATTTGGAGTAGGCTTGGAACTAGAGAGGTAAAGAGTTTTCTTTAAACAATATATATATATAAAACAATATCAGGTAAGGTTCACAAGGGCAAGGAACAAGGGTGGATGGGAGGAGGACAAAGAAGAAGAATACAAAGCCAGTCTCTCTCTGAAGCGGCACAGAGGCAGCAGGGAGAAGGATCAGGCCCAGCCACGTGGCAGAGGAGCAGGAGGGCAGCAGCAGTAGCTCTCATCCAGGAGAGGGGGAGCCAAAAGGAGAAATAATGACCCCAATGCCTTCCCTTTTATACCCCAGCTGGGCAGGGAGGGGTGAGTGGAACAGACTCATCTTCCCAGGGGGAAAACACCCTGCAGGGAGGGCAGAGCACTCGCAAGCCCTCCCCACTTTGTTTTCAGAATGGGCATTAACCCACAACAGATCTCCTGGGAGCCTTCTCTTCTCCAGACTGAACAGCCCCAACTCCCTCAGTCTGCCTCCAGAGCAGAGCAGCTCCAGCCCTCTGCTCATCCTCCTGGCCCTTCTCTGGACACCTTCAAGCTGCCTGCACTCTGCAATGCAGAAATGGCCATCAAGTGAGTTTTGTGCTGCCTATTTTGAGTATGGCAGGTAGCAGATATTTGCTCCCCCCTTACCTGAATTTTAGTGGCAAAGGCAGATGATGACAGTTAACTGGAAAATGAAGACCTCTTCACTTTGTTAACAAAGTATATGGGAAAAACCAGGAGCACTCAATTTTTCTGGCATTCTGCTGGAGAAGGTAGCCATAAGTATTGTGTGCTTGAAGGCTGAATCATGCACTATTTTCAGTTCATTGTGCAGAACCTGTATAAGCAACTGAATTCCAAGGTACATCTGATGGCTGTGTGGCCATTCAGCAAGACTTGGACAGACTGAGAGCTGGGCAAAGAGAAACCTCATGGGGTTCAGCAAGGAGAAGTGCAGAGTCCTGCAGCTGGGAAGGGAGAATAAACTGCAGCAGGACAGGCTGGGAGGGGATCTGCAGGAGAGCAGCCCTGGGGAGAAGGAGCTGGGAGTGCTGGTGGGCAGCAAGTTCTGCATGGGACAGCAATGTGCCCTGGGGGCCAAGAAGGCCAATGGGGTCCTGGGCTGCATTCAGAGGAGTGTGTCCAGCAGAGCCAGGGAGGTTCTCCTGCCCCTCGACTCTGCCCTGCTGAGACGTCACCTGGAATACTGCATCCAGTTCTGGGCTCCCCAGTTCAAGAGGGACAGGGATCTGCTGGAGAGAGTCCAAGGGAGGGCTACAAGGATGCTAGAGGGACTGGAGCACTGCCTGGTGAGGAGAGGCTGAGGGACCTGGGGCTGTTTAGTCTGGAGAGGAGAAGACTGAGAGGGGATCTGATCAATGTCTATCAATAGCTGAGGGCTGGGGTCAGGAAGGAAGGGACAAGGATAGCCTCTGCTCACTTATGCCCTGGGAAATGACAAGAGACAATGGATGGAAACTACAGCAATATGAGGAAGAACTTCTTCACTGTGAGGGCTTCAGAGCATTGGAAGAGGCTGCTCAGAGATGTTGTGGAGTCTCCTTCTCTGGAGACTTTGCATCCCTGTCTGGATGTGTTCCTGTGTGACCTGTGCTGGAGTCTATGCTCCTGCTGTGGCAGGGGTGGGCTGGATGATCTCCAGAGGTCCCTTCTAACCCCTAACACCCTGTGAGCTGTGATCCTCTGTGTTTCACTTTTATTTGGATAAAAATAAACCATGAACAGTACATCCCAGGTGCTTGCACAAGTTATAATGCAAGATTCTCAGGTATTTAGAAGTCCAAACAGTGCATGCCTGCTTATACTGTAATTGTTTTATGCTATTAAACCAGCAATGGCTCATTATATAATGTATAATATAAAAATTGCCACCTCTGAAGCTTGTGGAAAACCACATGTGGCAAAATTTGTCTTGTCTCAGGCATGAATCATGCAGTTTGCTGGTCTAATGAAAGTGACACTATGGAAATATTTGCCATTTTTCTTTGCTGGGGCTGCCTAAGGTTGAAAGTCTGATTACTTGCAGCACTTTGAGCAAGTGCCTAGCTTAGATACCAGTTGTGAATAGGAAATTTCCAGGGACTTCTGAGTGAAAGATAAATGAATAATGTAAGGGATTGGGCACAGAATGGTAACAGTAGGAAGGTTAATGTCTGACCATTGGAGCACTGAAAACATTATACCTCCTAGCGGGGTGGGGGTTGGGCTCTTCTCCCAGGCAACCAGCACCAGAACAAGAGGACACAGTCTCAAGCTGTGCCAGGGGAGGTTTAGGCTGGAGGTGAGGAGAAAGTTCTTCCCAGAGAGAGTTGTTAGCCATTGCGATGTGCTGCCCGGGAGGTGGTGGAGTCACCATCCCTGGAGGGGTTCAAGAGGGGACTGGATGTGGCACTTGGAGCCATGCTCTAGTAGTCATGAGGTGTTGGGTGACAGGTTGGACTTGATGATCTCTGAAGTATTTTTCCAACCTTATTGATTCTATGATTCTCTTTACTTCTCTGCTTTGGCTTTCAGGCTGTGCTATCCCCCTCTGGCCTTGGGCTTCTCTGTTTTGGATTTCTTCTATGGTACAGGGGTGGCTAAGAAGGAGAGTGTGTGGTTGTATAGCCTTCTGGGGCCCTTTTGTTCACATAGGGGAGTAGAAGAGCTGAACTGGAGTGCAGGGAGGGAAGGGAGGTGTGCTGTTGTTAAACTGTATGTATTTTAGGATGTCAGGGAGTGATGGGTCTGGGGGGGAATGGAGCAAAACTAGAAATGGGGAGATTGAGATTGGATGTGAGGAAGAAGTTGTTCCCCATGAGGGTGGTGAGAGACTGGCACAGGTTGCCCAGGGAGGTGGTGGCAGCCTCCTGCCTGGAGGTGTTTGCAGCCAGGCTGGATGTGGCTGTGAGCAACCTGCTGTACTGTGAGGTGTCCCTGCCCATGGCAGGGGGGTTGGAACTGGCTGAGCCTTGAGGTGCCTTCCAGCCCTGACAGTTCTGTGATTCTATAATGCATATATATGTGAATACACTTTGTGCATGTTTACTGCCTTTTGCACTATGATATTTAGTTTCTTTTGTAAATACTGTTTCATTTTTTACTTCCAAATTCTGAGTGTGGTGAATTTGCTCTGTAGGACAGATTCTAAACAAAGTTACTAGGGGGGGTGGAGGTGGGAGGTCCTGCCTCTCCAACCTGATCTCCTTCTATGCCCAGGTGACTGCCTGGTGGATGTGGGGCAGGCTCTGGATGTGGTCTTCCTGGACTTCAGCAAGGCCTTTGACACCATCCCCCACAGCAAACTGCTGGCTAAGCTGTCAGCCCCTGACTTGGACAGCAGCACTCTGAGCTGGGTTAGGAACTGGCTGGAGGCTGAGCCCAGAGAGTGGTGGTGAATGGTGCCACAGCCAGCTGGAGGCCAGGCACCAGTGGCATCCCCCAGGGATCAGTGCTGGGCCCCATCCTCTTCAATTGTTTCATTGATGATCTGGATGAGGGGATTGAGACAGTCATCAGCAAGTTTGCAGATGACACCAAGTTGGGAGCAGATGTTGGTCAGTTAGAGGGCTGAAGGGCTCTGCAGAGGGACCTCGACCGACTGCACAGATGGGCAGAGTCCAACAGGATGGCATTCAACAAGTCCAAGTGCCAGGTGCTGCACTTTGGCCACAGCAACCCCATGCAGAGCTACAGGCTGGGGTCAGAGTGGCTGAGAGCTGCCAAACAGAGAGGGACCTGGGGGTGCTGATTGACAGCTGCCTGAACATGAGCCAGCAGTGTGCCCAGGTCCAATGTGCCAATAGGCCAATGGCATCCTGGCCTGCATTAGGAATGGTGTGGCCAGCAGGAGCAGGGAGGCCATTGTGCCCCTGGACTCTGCATTGGTTAGGCCACACCTTGAGTCCTGTGTCCAGTTCTGGGCCCCTCAGTTTAGGAAGGACATTGAGACACTTGAACATGTCCAGAGAAGGGCAACAAGGCTGGGGAGAGGCCTTGAGCACAGCCCTGTGAGGAGAGGCTGAGGGAGCTGGGGTTGCTTAGCCTGGAGAAGAGGAGGCTCAGGGGAGACCTCATTGCTCTCTACAAAAACCTGAAGGGAGGTTGTAGCCAGGAAGGGGTTGGCCTCTTCTCCCAGGCAACCAGCACCAGAACAAGAGGACACAGTCTCAAGCTGCACCAGGGGAGGTTTAGGCTGGAGGTGAGGAGAAAGTTCTTCATGGAGAGAGCCATTCGCCATTGGGATGTGCTGCCCGGGAGGTGGTGGAGTCACCGTCCCTGGAGGTGTTCAAGAGGGGACTGGACGTGGCACTTGGTGCCATGGTCTAGTCGTGAGGTCTGTGGTGCCAGGTTGGACTCGCTTCTTCAAGGTCTCTTCCAACCTTAGTGATCCTGTAACACTTGTGCTGTGTTTTCAGCTTTGTTGGGGCTTTTTTTCTCCCTTTAACTTTTACCTCTGATACCCCTTTCAACCACTGCCTGACATTAATTTGCACTGTAATTGCCTGTGCCTTTGTATCAGGTGTTTATAAGCCTGGATGGAAAGCAGCACTTTAAGGCCATGTGGACAATTCAAGATCTTGTCATTTTCCACGAGATCAAGGGCAGCTTTAGAGGCTGCATCTGATTCTGAGTCACCCTGCCAATTTTGTTGTGTTCTTCTAAATGCAATTTCCTGTGTTTTATCTCCCTTGCTGTGGTGTTTAAAATAGTAATATCCCAATGAAAAGGAAGGCTGACTTCCTGACTATAAAATGAGGTGTGACAAGCACTGTATAAGGAGATATAGATGCAGTTCATAAAGTTGATGTAAGGAATAAAAGAGCACCTGGGACTTTCGTGGTTTGGGGTTATTTTTTGTGACAGTAATATAGTGTGGCGCCAATAATGTGGCACTCACTTCCTCAAGTGAGCATCAGCCTTTTTTAACTGCTCTTGTTGCCAGGAAGGCCAATGCCATCCTGGGGTGGATTAGAAGGGCTGTGGTCAGTAGGTCGAGAGAGGTTCTCCCCTCAAGAAGGACCTCAGGGAACTGCTTGAGAGAGTCCAGCACAGAGCCACAAAAATGCTGAAGGAAGTGGAACATCTTCCTTATGAGGAGAGCCTGAGGGAGCTGAGGGCTCTGTAGCTTGGAGAGGAGGAGACTGAGGGTGACCTCATTGCTGTTGATCAAGATGTGCAGGGGAGTGCCCAGAGGCTGGAGCCAGGCTCTGCTGGGGATGCCCAATGCCAACACAAGGGGCAGTGATGGAAGCTGAGGCAGAGGAAGTGCCATGGAAACAGGAGGAAGAATTATTTCTCTGTGAGGGTGCCAGAGCCCTGGAAGAGGCTGCCCAGGGGGGTTATGGAGTCTCCTCTCTGGAGGTATTCCAACCCCACCTGGATGTGTTCCTGTGTGACCTGCTCTAGGTGCTCCTGCTCTGGCAGGGGGGTTGGACTGGATGAGCTTTTGAGGTCCCTTCCAGCCCCTAAAATTTAGTGGTTCTGTGCTTGTGTGAAATCTGTTCTTTACAATGTGTCTGCAGATGAGTAACTTTGAATAAAGCTTCCTATGTCTTCAAACTGTAATAACACACCTTGGACTGGTCATATGCAACAAGAGAACCATAGGATGATCCAGGCTGGAAGGGATTCAAAGCTCATCCAGTCCAGCCTCCCTGCAGCCGGCAGGGACATCCCCAGCTAGATCAGGTTGCCCAGGGCCTCATCCAGCCTCACCTTGAATGTCTCCAGGGAAGGAGCCTCAACCACCTCCCTGGGCAACCTGTTCCAGTGTTCCACCACCCTCATAGTGAAGAACCTCTTCCTGATATCCAATCTAAATCTACCCTTCTCTAGCCAATGCTGCTCATCCTGTCCCTGCAGGCCTTTGGAAGCAGTCTGTCCAGCCCTCCTGTGGGCGCTTTCGCCTGGGAACACAGACCTTTCTTTCTCTCGGGCTAGAAGAGAAGCCTGGCAATTTAGACTGCAATTTTAGAATCATCCAATGTCTGTGGGATTTACTGAATAAGAGAATGGTGTGTGCTCTGTCAGATTAAGCTGAGCTTGTTCACCTTAATGCAGAAGCCTTGCAACTCTCAGTCTCATTCTGTACTGCGCAAAGGAAAACCAGTTTTGCAGTGAGGGCGGAAAGGTATTTCTAGCCTGGAGCAGGTCACAGTCAGAGTCACTCGAGGCTTGGTAAGCTGCAGTCAGCATCAGGTTGCCTTTCATTTAGAGTAAAGAAATCAAAAAAGTTAATCAAAACTCAGGGTTAGTATTTTCAGCAGAAACCAGTCAGTTGCAAGGTGTTTCAGTTTGGGTAAGAAACTGCTGCTGCTGCTGCTAACTGCACAGAAGCCAGGCATGGTTCCAACAGAAATCCTCCTCTCAGAGCCATGGTACCACCAAGACTCAGCTAGTTTCTTGCTAGTTCTTTTTCTGTGTGCTTGGCAATGGGCCCGATGGATCACAGGATCAGAGGCTCACAGGAGGTTAGGGGTTGGAAGGGACCTCTGGAGATCATCCAGTCCAACCCCCCTGCCAGAGCAGGACCATAGAATCCAGCACAGGTCACACAGGAACACAACCAGACAGGGCTGGAAAGGCTCCAGAGAAGGAGACTCCACAACCTCTCTGGGCAGCCTGCTCCAGTGCTCTGGGACCCTCACAGTGAAGAAGTTCCTCCTCATGTTGAGGTGGAACCTCCTGTGCTATAGTTTATATCCATTGCCCCTTGTCCTATCACAGAGCACAAGCAAGCAGAGGCTGTCCCTTCCTTCCTGACACCCATTAGATACTGATTGCAGAGTTTATTCTTTGTTGCCACCCAAATCTACTTCTAGGCAATCTCCTTCAGTTATATGCTTCATCAAGCTGTGAGGCCTTTGCTGGGACTGGTGCATGTCTGCTTTTTGTTGCCTGTTGCCTCGACCCCTCATGCTTCTGCTTAAGAAACCTTGCTTTCAGTTCCTTGAAACCCTCCCTGCCCTACTGATGCAGAGCACAGATCTTGTGATCATTTAGTTCAGTGTTTCTCAGGCATCAAAAGAGGTTCCTCAAAGGTTCCAGAAGTCTCTAGCCTTAATGTTCAGTAACCAGTGACAGAAGGAGAGGACAGAGTCTCAAGCTGCCCCAGGGGAGGTTTGGGCTGGGTATGAGGAAGAAATTTGTCCCAGAGGGAGAGATTGGAATGTGCTGCCCAGGGTGGTGGTGGAGTCCCTGTCCCTGGAAGTGTTTAAAACCAGTCTGGATGAGGCACTTGGTGCCATGGTTTACTTGATTAGATGGTGCTGGGTGCTAGGTTGGACTTGATGACCTCAAAGGTCTTTTCCAAACTGGTTAACTCTGTGATTCCATGATAAGTGCCCCATGTGTGATTGCATATGATATATGAACTTCGAGTAATTGCTGACCTGCCATTTGATCAGGAGAAGATTTTAGCATCTAATAATCACTGTCACAACATCCTTCAGTGTTGATAATGGTTTACCAATTAGGTTAGATCAATGATTCCAATATTAGGTATCAATAATCAAATATGCTGCAAAACCTGTTATATAGAGATATAGTGAGATGGAGCATGGATTTACTTCTTCTGGAAGGGCTGGAGCACCTCTGCTATGAAGACAGGCTGAGAGAGTTGGGGCTGTGCAGTCTGGAGAAGAGAAGGCTCTGAGGAGACCATATTGTGGCCTTCCAGGATCTGAGGAGGGCCTAAAACAAAGGTGGGGAGGGACTTTTATGTCAGGTAGTGATAGGACTGGAGGAGGAGGGGGAGGGATGGAGCCAAGCTGGAGGAGAGGAGATTTAGATTAGACATTAGGAAGAAGTCCTTCCCCATGAGGGTGGTGAGAGACTGGCACAGGTTGCCCAGGGAGGTGGTGGCAGCCTCATCCCTGGAGGTTTTGAAGGCCAGGCTGGATGTGGCCAGTTTTTCAGATGTTCTGTTTCTAAGTAAGAGCTGCCTGAGGTGATCTTAATACTGCCACCCCTCCTCTGGCTTGTGATGCAAGAAGGATAAAAATAACCCCCCAGAAGAATCTATCACTGAGGAGGTATTCCCCAGAATCTATCTTTGAAGACTTGACTTAGGGGAATCAAAGCAGCAGTGAAGCAGCTCTGCTGTGGAACAGAAAATCTCTTACAGTGACTCAGTCCTGGCTGGAGACAGAGTTTAGATGTATCAAAGCAAGAGGAGAGTGACAACTGAGCCTACATCAAATGAAAAAGATGAAATTTCTGCAATTCATTCCTTACTGCCAGGTGGCTATGTAGAAGAGGAAACTTTCTCTGCAAGAAATCTTTCACACTGGAACTACACATTGGAGGTGGTGGAGTCACCGTCCCTGGAGGTGTTCCAAAAGGGGCTGGATGTGCCACTTGAAGCCATGGCTTAGTGAGTCAGGAGGTGCTGGGTGATAGGTTGGACTTGATGATCTCTGAGGTATTTTCCAACCTTATTGATTCTATGATTCTATGATACTGCTGTTGATCTTCACATGAAGTTAAGCTCATCTTACCCTTCCTTACTGGAAAACAAAGTGCTGAGCCTGCGTTCACACCTCTCAGGCATGGGACTTATGGCAAGGGTTGCTTTTCAGGTTCCAAGTATGAGGCATTTCAGGGAACAGCAACAACAATCTTTGCAGATGAAAGTGTTTTGTGTGGAAAACCTGGGGCTGTTTAGTCTGCAGAGGAGAAGACTGAGAGGGGATCTGATAAATGTCTATAAATCCATGAGGGCTGGAGATCAGGATGGAAGGGGCAGGGACAGCCTGTGCTCAGTTGCACCCTGTGATAGGACAAGGGGCAGTGGATGGAAAATAGAGCACAGGAGGTTCCACCTCAACATGAGGAGGAACTTCTTTACTATAAGGGTCCCAGAGCTCTGGAACAGGCTGCCCAGAGAGGTTGTGGAGTCTCCTTCTCTGGAGCCCTTCCAGCCCTCTCTGGATGTGTTCCTGTGTGACCTGTGCTGGATTCTATGGTCCTGCTCTGGCAGTGGGGTTGGACTGGATGATCTCCAGAGGCCCCTTTCAATGCCTACCATCCTGTGAGCCTGTGAGCCTGTGAAAATGCAGTGTCCAGGCAGCGTGGTGCAGTGCTCCAGAGATTATTTGGTGTTTAGATGTAGTAATTTGAATACTAGAAGCCTTACACCTGTTGTAATATTTCATTTGAGTTAACCTGAGTGGTGAATCAAAGACTGTGAGTTAGTATCCTGTGCTGAGGCTATAGGCTGACTAACTTGCCATCAACTTTCACATGCTATCACTAGAGCAGAAGCTTCTAGGTCTTTGCACTGGTTAATATTACCAGGCTTTCAAGGAATTCAGTAGCTATGGAGTTAGAAAGGAGTCTAGAAGCTCTTTTTCGAAGGCAAGTACATTTTGGTGCGGTTTTTATACCTGGACAGATGTGTGTATGTGTGCCTGTTTCAACAAAATGATTTGTTCCCATAGAAGAGGAGGCAGAATTCATGCAAAGCAAGGTGTCCAAGCTGATGACATAGCTTCTGCTAGAGCAGCATGCCCCCAGGAGAAGAGAAAGATGTGAATTTTTAATCTCTGGATGGTTGATTTGGGAGGTGGTAAAGATCTATCCTGTTGTCACTTCGATTCTGAGGACAGCACAGAACGAAACTATTCATGAACTCGGGCTGAAAAATTCTGCCTGGAATCAGTGCTCATAAAGCAGAGGCAGCCTGCTGCCTCTTGGTAACTAGAAGCACCAATGAGTGCTGACCTTTAATGTGCAAATTAGGATCGTAGAATCATAGGCAGTTAGGGACATCCAAAGCCCATCCAGTCTGACCTCCCTGCACTCAGCAGGGACATCCCCAGCTAGATCAGGTCGTCCAGGGCCTCATCCAGCCTCACCTTCAATATCTCCAGGGATGGGACCTCAACCACCTCCCTGGGCAACCTCTTCCAGTGTTCCACCACCCTCATAGGAAAGGGTGATGGAACACTGACCTCAATCTGCCCTTCTCTAGTTTGAAGCCATTGTCCCTTGTCCTGTCCCTGCAGGCCTCTGCAAACAGTTTCTCTCCAGCCTTCCTGTAGCCCCCTTCAGGTACTGGCAGGCTGCTATTAGGTCTCCCCAGAGCAAAGCCTCCCCTTCTCCAAGCTGAACACCCCCAGCTCCCTCAGCCTGTCCTCATAGCAGAGCTGCTCCAAACCCCCATCATTTTTGTGGCCCTCCTCTGGACCTGCTTCCTCTATTGAGGGCTCCATACCTGCACACATTGCTCCAGGTGAGGTCTTAGCAGATCAAAGTGGCAGAATCACCTCTCAGGCTCTGCTGGCAATGCTGCTTTGGATGCAGCCCAGGCTGTGATTTGCCTTCTGTGCTGCAAGCTCACACTGCCTGCTCCTGCCCAGCTTCTCATCCATCAGCACTGAGTACATTTCCAATGACAGCAATAGAATATTGTCTGGAGTCTGAAAGCTTTGCAGTAAGCTATGGACCTGTACCTGATGGGCAGGCTTCAGCAGCAGGTGAGAGCTTTGGGCAGTGCTCTCATGAGCTGTGTACTTTGTGCTGTTCTTCTCTGTGCTAACTTCATTAATGTCTGACACATGGAGGAGAATTACATTGGCCAACCCGCAGCAGCAGCCTGATTCAATGCCCAGTCAAGCTAATGGATGTCTTTGCACAGGCCTAAGTTGATTTTTAGATTCCAGATGCTCTTCATTGCATGCTGTAATTAGCACCATTGTGCTCAGAAAAGACAAATGACATCTCTGAAATAATGACAGATCTACAAAAGAATTGACATTTTTTGCTGGTGCACAAGGGCTGCTGGGTTTCAGTCTTAATGCAGCATTTATATGGAAATTAAATCCTTCCAGACTACATCTAATTACATCAAATGCTATGTTAAAGTCACAGAATTGTCAGGGTTGGAAGGGACCTCAAGGATCAGCCAGTTCCAAGCACACACCCATGGGCAGGGACACCTCACACCACAGCAGGTTGCTCACAGCCACATCCAGCCTGGCTGCAAACACCTCCAGGCATGAGGCTGCCACCACCTCCCTGGGCAGCCTGTGCCAGGCTCTCACCACCCTCATGGGGAACAACTTCTTCCTCACATCCAATCTCAATCTCCCCATTTCTAGTTTTGCTCCATCCCCACCTGTCCTATCCCTCCCTGACACCCTCAAAAGTCCCTCCCCAGCTTTCTTGTAGCCCCCTTCAGATCCTGGAAGGCCACAAGGAGGTCTGCTCAGAGCCTTCTCCTCTCCAGACTGAACAACCTGCAGGTTGAAGCTGGCATTGTTTGGTAATCAATTCCAGTAGGCAACTTAAATCAGAAGCCTGTGGGTGTGAAAACTTGCTAAGGGGAATTTGCTCTTTTATCCCCAGACTCTGCAGATGGTGCACTTCAGGAATTCCAGGATATTTTGCTCCGTGCTCTCTAATACTGCATGGACTTTTCATGGGTTTGGGGGGGGGGTTTGCTTTTGTTTGGAAATACCTCTTTAGCAGTGGCTCATGATCAGTGCAGAACAGAGTCACAGAATCACCAAGGTTGGAAGAGACCTCAAAGACCATCAAGTCCAACCTGTCGCCACAGACCTCATGACTAGACCATGGCACCAAGTCAAATCTTTTAATATCACTCACAACATTAGACAAAGAACTCAGCCTTGGCAAGATCTTTGATTTTCCCCTATTTCTTTCACAAATGTGTAGAGTTTGAAGTGAGGTTGGGGCTGCTTAAAACCCCAGCAAATCCTTCCTGCTTCACTGCTGCCATCACAAGCAGCATAAGTGGGAAGCAGCAGTAAAGCTTAAACTCTCTTGGTGCATGACCTGCTGGTCAAGGGTAACCTGCTAAATCCTGTGAGCTCAAGTGATCATCTCCCTCCCTCCCTCCCTCCCTCCCTCCCTCCCTCCCTTCCCCTGGGAGGACCTGTGATGTTTATTCAACTTCAGGATTTCACTTTTAGGATATTTTGCAGCTTAGAAATGTTTTTGTTGCTGTTGTTTGGGGTTTGGTTTGTGTTTTCTTTTTTTTTGTTTGCTTTGCCTTTTGTTTGCTGCTGGTTTTTGTTTTGGTTGGGGTTTTGGGGTGTTTGGGGGGCTTTTATTATATGTTTGTTTTTTCATTGTGGCTCCTGGGGTTTTGTTTGTTTGGGGGTTTATTGTTGTTTGGGGTTTGGTTTGCTGGGGTTTGATGTGGTTTGGGTTGTTTTGTTTTGTTTTTTTTTGTCATGGCTTTTTTTGTTGGGTTTTGGTTTTTTGTTCCTTTCCTTTCCTTTCCTTTCCTTT